>CM075499.1:3525000-3767500 GCA_037950675.1 Hypophthalmichthys molitrix
GCAGGTAAAAATCTTATATTTTTTCCCCTGAAGTGCACTTATAATGTTAATCAAGGTTTCCTGCACCAGAAAGTTGTAATTTAGTTTTACATGACCGTTTCCACCCTCTGTCTTGGCTGCTGCATCTGCACAACTTTAACTTGTAAACTAATTTAAAACAAGCAACAACATCCCCACCAAGATTCTAAATATTGAATATGCATTAATATGTAAATATGGGTGGTCATACACTACCTTTCAGAAGTTTGGGGTGGTAAGATGTTTTTGAAAAAAGTCTCTTCTGCAGACCAAGATTGTATTTATTTTATCAAAAATACAGTAATTAGTAGTAGTAGTATTAGAAATTTTGTGAAATATTATTACAGTAGACCCTTTTCACAGACGGTCATCAGTAAATCCTGAAAAGTTTTTTATATTTTCATTTAAGAAAAAAAACATATGTACATTTTTAACACTATAGCCTACTTAGTATTATTTTACCTTTGCATCAAATTACAAAAAACTAGTTAACGGTCCTGCGAGGGTGTTTCTAATACAGCGGCTATGGGAGTGACAGTAACAATGACATCTTTCTCTATTCTGACTGCAGTTATCAGTCGCTCTCTATTTTTTTCCTCTTTTTGAAAGTTGTGAAAACACTATTGTGGAGTTTTTCTTTTGCTATTTGAGCAAATGGAAACACAAAAAATAATTTGAGTAAAACTGAAAAATGTGTAATCTAAGTTATATTATTAACCTTACTCTCATGTTATAAGTTAAACAGATGTTATATTAAACTTAGTCTTGACAACATTTTGGAAATTGTTTTTGTGTTCACTGAGATATTGTTTAAAATTTTACTTTTCAAAGGGGGTGTACTCATTTACGCTGAGCACTGTATGACAACTTCCACTTCTGAGAAATCCGGAAATGTGAAAAGGGTCTATTTAAAATAGCTGTTTTATTCTTGGATACATTTTAAAATGTAATTTATTCCTGTGATCAAAGCTAAATTTTCAGCATCATTTTCAAAAACGACAACCCAGTAACTTTGTTTTGGCAAGCCTTTCTCTGCAAGCACGTGAAAAAACGAGCCGTTCAGATTTCGCTCCCCTTGTGACGTAAGAAGGGGGTCTTATTATAATCTTACCGCCTCCTGAATCTGTATGTTTCCATCCACGGCGCCGCCATTTTGTTTTCACAAGCGACAACGGTGTACCAGTAAAACTGGAGTGCAGCTGTCCTGCACAGTTTAGCTACAACCCTAATCAAACACACTTGAATGTCGTCAGGATTACTAAATCTACGTGAAGAAAGGTGCGTTGGGTTGAAGCAAAACTTTGCAGGACAACAACACTCAAGAATGAGCTCATGATAAGTCTCAGCTATGTAAACATTATCACTGATCTGTTAACAGCTATAATAGTAAACATACGAGTCTATAAACTCCTGGCATCTGAGCCACTTAGGACGCAGTGGTGTAATTTTATTTATGAAGAGAATGTGTCCAGATAAATTCATATACCAGTATGTGCAAGTCATTTTACACCAGACTGCTTTGCACACAAGGGTCAGTAAAACACAGAATTTGCACAGAAGTTGTCATGATCCAGTTTCATATATATTTCGTGATGTTTGCAATTTGTCTTTATGAATGTGTTTCTTTAACACATTGCTAATGTACTGTTAAATGTGGATAAAGTTACTGTTGTTTCCTACTGTATTCGCGGAGACCAGAGCCATGCCGTTATTTTCATTTTTAACCCGAAAACACTTGCAGTCTGTATAATTCATAAACGCATCTTCATTCTTATCGAGTCTCTCCAACAGTGTGTAGCTTTAGCCACGTTAGCCGTGCAGCACGCTATCAGCACGCTCATTCAGAACCGAATGTTAGCGAACATCCACAAAATACATGCCATACCTGCGTGATCTGATATGCTGCATCACAAACAGTTTGTAATGATCAATTTTGAGAGTTATACTTGCTGTGTGAGTTTCTCCTGTATTGTTATTGCCTCAATGTATTGGAATCAGGAGCGTGGGGGTGGGGAGCACAAGCTCATTTGCATTTAAAGGTACACACACCAAATCAGCGCATTTTTTTTCTCCCACCCAAAAATAAGCAGTTAAAACATGGTGGGGGGAGGTATGATGTATAAATATTAAATATTTACTGTATTAATATTATATTATACAAATATTTTGTCCTTTTTTTAGGGTCTACATTGGGAAGAGGTTGACTACAGCCTCCACCAGCTCATTTTAAACATGATCGGACCCCAGTGCCTGGACGCCCCATCATGAGCAGCCGTGGCACAGCAGTGGCCAATCATGTGATGATTCCCCTCTCTCTCTCTCTCTTTCTCTCTCTTTCTCTCCCCTGTCTGTCTTTCTCTTTATCTTCTCTTTGAACCCACGGTACTGGGAGACGTTCCGCTTGTTGACCTTTATCTGCGTCGCAGTTCTTTGCCCTCTAACGCCGTGGCTTACCGACATGTTTTATATATTTTTATTTGGACATGTTCTCAATTATTCACTGACGCAAGCTAGAGCCCCAGTTACCACTCCATCACTACAATCACGGCATATTATCTTTTATTTCTGCATGACGCATTTCATGTGCAACTAATATGTCTCTCTGTGTGCTCCTGGATGTGGCTGGGAATCTTGGGAGATTACTGTTTTAGGTACCACTTGACTTATACACAGTATAGTGCCATCTTTGTATCAAGTATATTAACTCCTAATATAAAAAATTAGTGATGTTCATCCTAGAGAAAACATTCTAGAGAGATAATGTTGTGCATTTGAATTAATTCCCTTCCCTTCATGTGCGACAGAATCATAAATACATGTTAGAGTCATTTCAATGACTTTTGTAGGAGAACAACGGCCTCATGAGACTGTTTAAAGTCATTCTTTACATATGTCAGTGCATCATGTTGGACTGTTACAATTATTTTGAGACTTATTTTGTGTAGAATGTAAACCTTCCTCTCAGTTTTAGGAAGATTGAGTTGCTGAATGTTCTGTTTGCTCTTCGCTTCCAGAAAGATCCAGTATGACAGATACAAAACTGAAACATTGCTTTATAGCAGCAATATATAAATTTACTACCACAATACATGTTTTTCTAATCAAAAGATCTTAAGCTAAAGAGATCAGCATGGACGTACATCTGTTTAAGAGCCAAACTGGTCCGGTTAGTTGTTTTTTGAGTTGCTAGGAAAGCTACACACACATACAAACTCACTCGCTCTGGTTTGCCTTGATGCATATCCTGCTTGCAGCAGTTTCTGACTGTGTATCTCAGTGCCAAAGGGTTTCCACCGCCAAACCCAACACGAGTCCCTCGCACTTCTCGTAGACTCGGTCTGGTTTGAGTGGATTATTCGTCCTGTCAGTCACTCCATTTTGACAACACCTTACAAGGCCTTTGATTTTACTGTGAACACCCTGTTGATATTAGTTATAGTGTTTCTATAGTTGTGTATTAAGCGCTGTTGTACGTACTTTTGTCAAGGCAACAGATCCACACTCCATCTACATATTTTTATGTGACATGGTGTAGTTTTACAGATCATTTAGATGACTTTAACAGGTTTACACTCTCCGATTTACAGATCTGTCATGAACACATCCAGGTCATATTTCATCCCATGATCAGTTCTTATGATCGATTTATATTCTAATTTATAAAGACCTAAGCCAGGTTTTAATACCAATAAGGTACTGAGGTATTATTTTCATGACAATTAAACAAAATTTTCACCCATTTTCTTTTCAATTGAAAAGTTAAAATTAAACTGTGAATTTTTGCTTTAATATTTATAATTCATGGTTATATTCATTTCACTGCTTTTAAATTCATGCTGTTCATTACACTAATTTTTATTGTAATACAGCAAAAAATTAATGGAAATAATGTCACAATTAATAATAATATTAATAATAATTGCATTAGTCCTAAATATAAACACATACATATGTGTGTGTGTGCATATATATATATATATATATATATTAAAGATAACCTGGACATTTTCTAGACAGGTTATTCACCCTCACAGTATCT
The DNA here is from genome assembly GCA_037950675.1 of Hypophthalmichthys molitrix. Classification (NCBI taxonomy): domain Eukaryota; kingdom Metazoa; phylum Chordata; class Actinopteri; order Cypriniformes; family Xenocyprididae; genus Hypophthalmichthys; species Hypophthalmichthys molitrix. The sequence continues at coordinate 3,529,058 of CM075499.1, forward strand.
AGTAACATTTCTGTTAAGCAAAGAGTGTTTTAAAAGACCTTGAAACCTCATAGTTAAATAGTCCAGTCAGAGTTCTGCTACTTTAACCAGTTAACAGGTCACCCTTTGCATTGAGTCCGTCTGTGTCATTGTGCCACACTTTACTACTTTGCTCTGTTTTCATGCTTTTCTGTCACGGAGAGGGAGTGGAAATACAAGAGGCCAATTTAGTGTCACTTCAGCCGTGCCTCAAGTTTTATTTGCACCTTTTCTGAGCCCCATTGCATGCGCGTGTTCAGAGAATCCACATCAGGACCAGTGGCGGAGGTGAAGTTTTCCCCTGCGTGGGGCGGAAATGACAACTGTGAATGGAATAGATGTAGCTCATGTCAGATATGATAAACTAGCCCTGCCCTGTCAATGTTGGGTGGGATCACCATACGAGATGTTTTACGCACATTATTATGTATTCTTTCTCTGTTATATCTCTTTTGTTGTTGTGAATTTTTGCTTTAATCATGAGTATGGATACTGGAGGGCGGGGCCCTCGTGATTGACAGCTGTATGATGTGTTTCGTTTGAATTCCAATAGTGACTGGAGTGATGAAGCAAAGAACGTGTAGTTTCTTGTATTTCGCTGGTATTGGAGGAAAACTGAACTGATATTAAAATATAACCTGACATTCATCTTTTCTTTTGTTGTCATTTCATTGTTGGTTTGTGTGTCCATGGTACTCATTTGTTTTGCTTTTTGTTTTGTTTTATGAAACCCATCCTTTTTGTTTGGCTTCCCTATTGTATTCATTGATTAAATATTCTTGCACTAATATACCTGTAGAACTGAACAAATGTAGATTTATATAGTCTACAATAGTCAGTCTGATGCTGCAGACATTTCCAACTTTTTTTAGTTAATATTTCAATAATTATTTTGGGAAACCTTGTGGCATAAAATTAAGATTGTCAACAATTCCTGGTTTATTAAAGCAGTCTCAAAAGCCTCATATAGTCAAAATACCATTAAAATCAGAAGGAAATAATGGTCCTAACTGAAACACACCCATTTTTCTTAAAATTGTGACTGGTTTACTAGACATTACCATGGCGCTAATGCCAAGATCCAATTCCTGTAATTCCTGGGAACGCATAAACTAATAAAATGTACACCTTAAATGCAATGTAAGTCGCTTTTAAAAGCATCTGCCAAATGGATAAATGTAAATGACCAACATGTGTCTTTAGCTTTATCATTTGAACCGAATCGCTCAGAAATTAAATTTTATGAACTAGGGGTTAATTTCCACCAAACTTCACTCTAAAAAATGCTGGGTTAAAAACAACCCAAGTTGGGTTGAAAATAGACAAACCCAGCGATTGGGTTGTTTTAACCCAGCGAATAGGTTAAATGTTGAGCAACCTGCTGGGTAGTTTATTTCCAATTATTGTTTAAAAATTACTGTATTGCTTGCTTAAAATGAACCCAAAGTATGTTGGAAATTGACATTTATCAATGTGTTTAATAAATGAACAATTATCAATAAGTTTAATGAATAATAATTAAACTATAAACATTTATTAAATTGCTTATTGATAAATGTTCATCTTTTGATTATTATTGTTTCCTCTAGTAATTATGTCTGATTTTTAATTTCCAACTTTTTGGGTTCATTTTAAGCCAGTCATTAGTCATTATTAAAGTCATTTTTAAACAATAGTTGGGTTAAATAAAACTAACCAGCAAGTTGGGCAAATATTTAACCCAACTGCTGGGTTTGTCCATTTTCAACCCAACTTGGATTGTTTTTAACCCAGCATTTTTTAGCGTGTAAATTTTCCATCTCTCGACAACTTTCAGCTCACAGATTTGGAAATCATGTTGGTCAAAGCCATGTAATACTGGCTGTATTTTTGCAACACTTAATAGCATGAAATTTATTGCCAGAATGGCGTAATACATACAAGTTAAATTTGGTGACTATGATGAACAATTTCATACGTTTTTCACCTTATATTTAATGGATTTTTTTCCCCTTCTAAATTTGTCCAATCAGTGCCAAACTTGGCTCACATCATATTCAGATCAAGCCTCACAAAAGACACCAAATGAATGTTAGGTGTTCAGTACGATTCTCCAAAAACATCTTAATGAAGTTGCCGGTGAAGGAACCAAACAACAAATGAGGAAGTATCAGAAATGATACCAGAAATGCCCTACAGCAGGGATGTCCAAACTCTGTCCTGGAGGGCCACTGCGCTGCAGAGTTTAACTCCAACTTGCCTCACCACACCTGTATGCAATAGGGTCTGGCTGCAGACTTAAGGGGCGAGTGGAGCTCCACTCTCGAACAGGAAATACGTCACCTCCACTAGTGGAGCTAGCTACAGCTATGTCCACTGGGCATGTGCACATCAATATTGCATCATTTAATTACTGTATTTGCATTATTTTAAGGGTAGGTGTAGACGTTAGTAAAACACAATCTGATAAGTAGTCATTTTATTAATTGTTATTTTATTGTGAGATTTTGCCTCGCTATGTTATTTTAACACAAGCCATCAAAACATAGATTTCGCCTAGTCGTCATGCAACATCAGCTAACTCTGGTGAGACAAAATTATTCAAGTGGAGGTGACGTATTTCCTGTTCGAGAGTGGAGCTCCACTTGCCCATGGTCTGCAGCCAGACCCTTCTCCCCGTTATAGAAGTTTCTAGCACACCTAGTAAGACCTTGATTAGCTGGTTCAGGTGTGTTTAATTGGGGTTGGAGCTAAACTCTGCAGGACAGTGGCCCTCCAGGAGCAGGATTGGACACCCCTGCCCTGCCCTACAGTGTTTCCCAACCCTGTTTCTGGAGGCACACCAACAGTACTCTTTCTAATCAAACTCACCTGATTCAACTCATCAGCTCATTAGTAGAGACTCCAAGACCTGAAATGTATGGGTCAGATAAGCGAGACATCCAAACTGTGTACTGTTGGTGTGCCTCTAGGAACAGGGTTGGGAAACACTGCCCTAGTAATTAATTTGATTTCAGTTCTGCGTTCTTGTCAAATGCTATAAAGTTATTAAAAATTTAAAATCTACTCTTGGCCTTTGAAATACTTTTCCTATAACCAACACTAGGGGTGCTGTAACCAAACAAATCCACTCAACCTTACAAAGCATGTGGCATTGATTGTCCCTTGCATTTCATGTAATTCCTAGTAAATCTATGGCAAAAACATTCTAGCATTTCATTCATCTGATGTTTATATTTACCCATATTTCTTGCCATAGTACCACCATCATGGTCTTGGTGGCCTGAAGGCTAATTTACAGGTGCACGGGTGTGTGTTTGATGGAATGACTCGTGTACAGGCAGCGAGCGTGTGAACTGTGAATGCATGTGATTGTTGAGCACTATGAATGTGGGGTTTTGTGTTTGTTTTATTTGGTAAAAATTCTCCACAGACAGGCAAGCATGCGACCTGCACTCTGATTGGTGGTCTCTCCTGTCCTGATGCATGTTACAGGTACAGAAAACCGCATGGTACAGGATACGCTTTTATTCTGTTATGTGCAAACTTTAAATATGGAAAGCTAACAAATGCTTCAGTGACAGAGAAAAGCAAAAATGGCGTTCTTTTTAAAGAGGCAGTGCACCCAAAAATTAGAAATCTGTCATTCACCCTCATGACGTTCAGATCTGTCTGACTTACTTTCTTCTGTGAAACAGACCACATGCAAAAACAAAACAAAACAAAAACTTAAAAGCGAAATATGGCTTAAATTTGGGACTGTTCTTCACATAAAGGACTGTATTCACAAGACTTCACAAAAGTCATATGCACTACTTTTATGGAACTTTTGAAAGGTCTGTGGTAATAAAAAACAACTTCTCCTTATGTGTTCCACAAAAGAAACAAAATCGATAAAAAAAAGGTTTGGAACGATATGAGGAAATACAATTTTTCATTTTGGGTGCACTGTCCCTTTAAGAGCTCACTTAAACTGAATGAGTGATTAAATATGATTTGTGATGTTCATATCTCATTTCATGATGGAATCAATCGGGACATAAAGCAGATTTTTGTTCGCATTTATGCCACTGCCAAAAGAAACCTCTCCCCCATGTTTCCTTCACTTGCCTTAATTATGGCATGCAGAACTTTTATTTTGTTTATTTGGTCGAAACACAACCAGCTTTAGTTCTCATGAGTCACCCACTGTGAATAATTATTTTCATAATAGATTCAGTAATATTTAGATCGCAATGTAAACCAGTATCTGTTGATTAGGTTTACTTAAGTCTTTTTAGTGATTACTGTGATCTCCTTTTCATGTGGTCTGAACCTGTTTTAGTTTCTCCAAAAATCTCGTTCATAGATGGACACAGAGCTGTAAGCTTTCTTTTGCCAAAGCATTTTTAGCCTGCCTTTGTAAGATATGAATTCACGACACTTGTGCATATCATGTCTCGTGTTTTGTTTGCATTAAAAGTAGATAAATGAAGAACAGAGTTTTGTGTTGTTTCCGAATTTGTTTATATTACCACGTAAAATGCAGCTGAATCTCAAATGTTACAACAGCATTTTGAGTTAATTTATTCTCACTTTAAAATTTTATTTTTGTAACATATCTGATTTGGAATATTAGAATACTGCATAATATACACTATACAGACCTTATCAAAGTCATTTCACTCGGCGGCCATCTTTGAAACGCCTCTCAGGCATGCAAGTGCTCTTTGAATGGGGAAACATCAAATTCGCCATATTGCCAAGCTTTCGATTAAATTTCATATTTGAATTCACCAATGAAATCTGATAACAACTGCCACATAAATTTTGTTTCTAAACACTCGAATCATTACTAAAAACGGTATTTTTCAGGCTGGATCAAGCGAATGAGCGCATGTGCAGTCCTAAATGCGCGTGCCTCAACCGGAGCTTCTAACTGCCGCTGCATTGACGTGATGACTTTACCAATCGGCGATTGGCTCTTATTTAGAAAGAGGGAATTATTGCGCGTTGCACTTTCTCACATTCAAAACAATATGAGTGAGGCATCTTGTGTTATAGAGGGTATGCACGTGACGTCACCGCCGACCGTTATAACTGCGGTTACGCCAACTGAGTGGCAAAAGACTGAGCGGCAGCATTGATTTTCAGCGTGAATGCCGCGAAAAACACATCCAAAACGGGAAAGAGCTTTGCGATTGACTGTACAAATAGCTTTGACACAAAATCCAAGGTATATTTTTACAGACTGCTGAAAGCTAGAGACCAAAGAAGCAAATAGGTCGCTGCAATTCACAGAAACAGCTGGACTCCAGGCAAAGAAACATGTTTTGCAGTTATCATTTTGTGTCAAAATGTTGGATTTTGGGGTAAAATCATACCCTAAATATTGTATTGTTATATATTGTGTTGACAACTCATCAATTAAATATTTACCATCTTATATTCTGCATAATTGGGTGTTTTTAAATAAACACTGACAAAAACTATACAGGTTTTAGGGCTGGACGATATGACGAAATATATAACATTGATATAAGTGATCACTCCGATTTAAACCTACCTATATTGTAGTTATATAAAGCGTTCATAGGCCGATTTGCTTTATGTATTTCCCCGGCGTCGAAATCAGGCACATATAAATGTCAGGAAACGATTCCTGGCTGCATGTCAATATCCATGGATTAGGTTTCTTTGACATGTGATAAGGAACACTTTAGTGTAATCGTTTGTTTTACTCGCGTTTTCGCAGTTTCCCCTATTAAATCCAGTCATGCAGCAGTTTCTTTTTCCACTCAGTCCAGCTGAGGGAGCGCGTTCCGGCGGGAAAATGACGTCTATGCATACCCTCTATTCTAACGGCTCTGGTCTGACCTTATGCGCAGAGAAACAAGCGCGCAGCCATCTTTAGAATTTTGTCTTTGAAGTTCAAAGTTTGAACTTCTGTTTTAGCGGTAGCTCTGTATATTTCTATGGCATCGCTGTCGAAGAGTAATTAGTTGGTGAAGTGGATTTACTTATTGTAGAGTTAAGGAAAGTTATAATGAGCAGCAGATGTCATAACAAATGTCAGTTGACTGCGAAGATTTTAAAACGAGCGGTTCATTCTAAAATCCAAAATATAAAATGGAAGACAGAACACAGTGAAAAGGGGGCTACATAAGGTCTACAGGCTACTAATTTTATATAGTAGGTGAGTATGTAACAATGAACTTAGTGTGCTACATAGTCACATGCAGTGTTGGGGAAAGATACTTTTAAATGCGTAATTCATTAAGTAATTAATTGCATTACTTTTTGTGGAAAGTGCATTACTTTTTATGTTACTTTTGCATTAATTTTTCTCACCTAGGCTGGGCTTATGAGACTTAATAACAAAAAAAAAAAGTTCTGTTTTTGCCAAATGTAAAGGCCATTTCACACCAAAAGTGAAATGAATAATGAGTAACTTGCATTATTTGAAAAAGTAACTCAGATATTTTGTTGTAAATTTAACAGTAATGCATTACTTTACTAGTTACTTAAAAAAGTAATCCGATTACTTAACTTGTTTCGCTTGTAATGATTTGAACCACGCCCAGAAAATAAAAAGTTATTTTGTATTTTTAATCTGAATTGTCACCTAATCTTATAATGAATCAATAAAGAAGAGTAAATATTGCACATTATTTACAATAATTCTGGGAATCAAATATTTCAGTTGTATAAAAGATTCTATTGGATAAAATTAAGATTATACTGGATTTTTTTAAACTAGAGATGCACACTTGAGACAAATTGTGTAGTATACATAGTGCAGGAACAGTTGTACCTATTCTAAATATAATCAGTGATAATTAGCACATTACTGCCTCCTAATGGCTAAAAAGCAAAATGGATGGTAGAAATGAAACTGCAGTCAGTGGCAGTAAACAAACATCCTTCCAGAACCACAGATACAACAACAAGATGCACATTGTGATTTTAGACCATCATAACACTCGGAAGAGCAAGTGGAGGTTTTACTCTATGTATCGGGGTGTAAAACATCCTGTAGTTTGCATGCTGGAGCTGGTTTCAGCTTGTAAAGCAGCTCACTGATTGTTCCTTTTTTACTACCACACCGTCTTTGTTATACAATTCAACAATATGAGATGCTTCCAGAAAGTTTGTACACTCATTTTGCTCACATTTATAAAGAACGATTAGCCATGCAGTGAGAACCAGGCCATGAAATACCAAATTATCTCACACAAGAGCAGGATCCATTGTGCTGCCGGTGGTCTTCGTTTATGGGAGATAGGCGTAGAGGACCAGCCTATACCCAGTAACCCACGGCAACCATAGAAACTCAGTGGGAGGAGCCTTTGGGCTTCCATTCATGTGATTGGCTGCTGGCAGGTGTTCTGAGGTTGCATATGCTGAAGTGGAGGGGCTGTGTGTGGATTTACATGGGTGTGCTTAATTCATTATTTGTCAACATATTCCCTTGTTATTATTTTCTCCATTATATTTAAGTATGAGATCTTTCAAAAGAAAAGCCTTTTGCATTTAAAAAAATGCCTGTCTGGCTTATTGACCAGCAGGCCTGACACATTAAATTCCACAATTTATTTACATTGACACATAAAGTCATATGTACAGTTTAATACAACAAGGCACAAAGAATCATATCTTTACTTGTATTATACATTAATTGTATTGTTGGTCCTAATCAAATATATTGTTCTATGGTTTCAGTAAGATTTTCTCGAAACATCAGACCTACCAATAAATAAAGCTGCTAAACATAATGAATAATGAAAAAAGAACAGCTATATTAAAACTTGTCAATACAACATATATATTTCCCAACAGCTTTGAATTTTTTTTTTTAAGACATTTGTAGGTTTGTAGAAATTTTTGTAGTTTTATTTTATTTTTTTAATTGAATTGAATTTTTTATGTGAACAGCAGAGAAAACTAAACAAAATCTTTATATGGGTCATTGATGAATAAGGTTTTTAAAAGTGTAAAAAAAAACATAATGGAGATATAATTAATTTTGAAGTTTTATTAAGTGATAACAATGAGATTATGTGGTTTTATAATCAATTAACACTACTTTTGTCATTTTTACAAGATTTTGTCACCAAAAAAGTCATTTGGTTTAACCAAAATTTTGGTTTTACTCCCTTTCAGGTTCGGTTTTATGCTGTTTTTAAAATATTACAACATTTTCCATGTTTTATAGCGGTTGTACCGAATGACCTGATGTTTCGGGACATGCATATGAGCGGGTGAAGACATGAATTTTTCAAATAGTTAAGAGAGAGTTAGTTACTTTGCTTCACGACCATGTGGTCCTTTGCAGGTGTCTGAATGATGTCACATCCTGTCACATGATATTGACCGCATGACTTGATTCAAAATGTTCTCTTTATATTGGTTACTCCGAATGACATCAATGAAATTCATTTTTCCGGACATTCTTTCTCATAACAAAGCAACGACTTCTACACATAATTTTAATACCATTTTGGACTATGTTGATATATGATGTTATAAAATCTTGCCAGAATAAAAATATATACATTTATTACATTTTAAGATATTTTAATCACAAAAGAAATGGCTGTATTGGCCTTTGGACGGTTAAACCAAATGACCTTTTGACACTTCAAAATCTTTAAAATACCTTTATATGTAGCAAAATAGAATTAAAACCTTTTGAATTCAATAAAAGAGTACTATCTTACATACCTTGGATGTCATATCTTTGTTTTTTATTATTATTAAGGCCCGTCACATCATTGACCCATATTTGTATACAAAATGTGTATTATTCAAAAAGAGACCACAGAATATATCAACAGTCAGTCAGGTCATATTATTCACAAATTTAACTCTTCTGATTGCTTTTGTGTTTCACACAAATTTATCATCAAAATAATTTTGTGATTCTATAGAAATACATAGAAAATATATAGAAATACAATTGATTCCCTAACGTGAATCTTGTTCTGTATGTGTGTGTGTGTGTACGCGCGCGCGTGTGTATGTGTGTGTGGATCAGGGTGGGGTGTTGCGCATGCACGGTGGATTTGGCCGCGTAAATCTCCATCAGTGTCTGTCTGGAGCGTCCTGCCGCTGCGCCGGAGCAAGAGAGAAGAGCCCGTCACTGGAAACCGAGGGGAAATTCATCATCCACCTTTAGCATCTCTACAGGATTGTCTGGAAACATTCCACCATCGCATCCGGGTTGTTTTGTGCCGACGGCGGCGGGTGTCATTGAGCTGCGGGGCGTCGCTTCTCCAAACGCGCATCGGGAACCATTACGCGTGCGGATCTCCAGCCATCAGCCATCAGTGCAGAGATGTCAGGATACCAGGGCAAAAAGAACATCCCTCGCATCACTGTGAGTACAGATCAACACGAATGATGGGCTGAAAACACTCGCGATTAAAGATGAGGCGATGAAATGATGACAGCGACTACTAACAGGAGCGGAGATTCATATGATGGCATTCGAATGCTGAAATAATCAAGTTTTATACCCATATGCAGTTAGGTTTTGTGGTTTCACAGTGCTCCAGCTATGCCAATACCTTTACATCAGATGTTGGATTACTGTCACCTCTCATTTCAATGTCACATACATTCAGGCCCACTTTCAAATGGGTTTCTTTGTGGGTCAGCGCCTAGATCCATTGAAGCTCTGCTATAGGTCACACTTTTACCTTGTAGAAAGCTGTCAAGCATGCATGCATTATAAAACAGGCATCATTTAAATAGAATAGAATGAATTATCCCTAGCTATAAACATAACATGCCCACATTTAATTGCAATACTAGAATTTATTACATTCAGTCCTTATTTTGTTGCTTATAATCATGTCCCAAATTATGAATATACAGTAATTCATTGCTGGTGATTTTTTCATGACTGATGGTTCTGCATGCACTGAAATCATTCGCCATTAAAAGTATTTTTCATTGCATTAAAAAATGACTGTATGGAAAGCTATTAAGCATGCATGCATGTATTATTTTAAGATCCTTAAGATCATTCTTACAAGATATGTATCTTCAGTTGATATGAAGCAATACATCATTGCAGTTCTTTGGAAATCTTTGTGATTTATGGTTTTGTGTGCACTGAAAACTTGAAAAACTAGATTGTGGAAAGCATGCATGCCTCCTTCGGGATATATCACAGCCTCAAAGAGAATCAGATCAAGCATTATTCCCACAGAACCTTCAAATGTATATATCTATTGCAGAAATGTATCTTTCAAGATATATCTCCAGTGACAACATTCACCTTCAAAAGTGCAGTTCATTAATGTAAAAAAGCAGCTTCAGTTTAGCTGCCGGTACAATGGCCTCCGCACCCACCCCCGCTGGTTTGATAGCCATGCTAAATGCAGAAAACCGTCTCCAGAGGAAATGAATGAAAATCCTCTTTTGAAAAGTAGGTCAGTGAATGTAAAGTGTTTGTCATGGTATGTGGTGATACATGCCTGTGCTACATGTTCAGTCCACCAGTGACCTATCATAGTGCAAAGACAGTGTGCACTGCATCGATATTCACTGTGATTGTTTTAGAGGCGGCACTGATCTGATCGAGGAGGCCTGCAGGAACGGGCAGATCTGGGACAGGAGGGAGAAAGATGAAAACTCTGCCTTTGCCGTTAGATCTTGCCTTTAGCTCTTGGACGTCAGCTAAGCTTCAGCCATCTTAAAGGATGGTGATAAGACTGAAGACGCTGATACTGTACTACACGCTCAAAGACTTAAAGGAATAGTTCACGTTATGTCATTGTTCCAAACACAGGAGAGTGTTTGAATATTCATGCAGCTCTTTTGCATACAAAGACATTTTATAGTGACATCACCTGTCAAGTTCAAAAAGGAACAAAAAAGCACAAATAAAATAACCTACAGCTAGTACATATGACTGATGTACTGTACTATATATTACAAGTATTATTATATATCAGCTTTGATGAGGAACGGACCCAAATGTAATTGTCACAAAGCTTTAAATCTCGTTTGCATCCATGTTCAGAATCAAAAGATAATGTGGAAAAATGTGGAAATGTGAATGAGATTGTATGGGAAAGATCTGCATGAAGATTCGTAACCATGTAAAGCCTTACATATGAAATAATAGGCAGAGAAAAATCTATTGTTTTAAATTGGAAGAGTTTACTGAACCTTTAGACAAAATGTTAATAAAAAGTTTGCATATGTGTTTTGTGTCATATTTGATACATCAGACTTTTATGGCTCATATATTATGATAAAGTGAGAATATGAAGCTCATACTCGAGGAGTAAAAAACACCTAAATGCAATAAATATGCAATTTGGTGCAGATGCGGTTATTTATATTGATATGAAAGCTTGTAATGTAAAGTATATCAGACTACTGACATAAAATGCATATAAATATCAGTTGTTACTTTACACCTCACAATAATGTCTTAGTAAGATGATATTTAAATTCTTAATTTTATGACCAAATCTGTAGTTTTAAAACATATAATGCGATGCAACACGATAATTGAGAGATGAACAAATAAACCTTCCTCAGAAGCCTTATGGATTATATTTGAAATATTACTAACAATATAAAAGTTATTTGCGTCACACTTTAGTTTAGGATCCAGTTCTCACTATTAATGAACTATTAAAGGGTTAGTTCACCCAAAAATGAAAATTCTGTCATTGATTACTCACCCTCATGTCGTTCCACACCCATAAGACCTTCGTTGATCTTCAGAACACAACTTAAGATATTTTTGATAAAATCCGATGGCTCAGTAAGGCCTGCATCGCCAGCAATAACACTCCCTTTTTCAATGCCCAGAAAGCTACTAAAAACATTCAAAACAATTCATGTGACTACAGTGGTTCAACCTTTTATATTATAAAGCGACTAAAATACTTTTTGTGCGCCAAAAATAACAAAATAACGACTTTATTCAACAATATCTAGTGACGGGTGATTTCAAAACACTGCTTCATGAAGCTTCGAAGCTTAACGAATCATTTGTTTCGAATCAGTGGTTCGGAGAGTCACGTGAACTATTGAAGTTTCAAAACACTTATGACGTAACGAAGCTTCGTTTACTGAAATCATGGGATTTTGGCGCTCTGAACCACTGATTTGGGTGTGAAATGACATGAGGGTGAGTAATTTATGACAGAATTTTCATTTTTTGGTGAACTAACCCTTTAACTACGACTTTTGCCTCCTAATTACTGCTTATTAATAGTTGGTACGGTAGTTGTTAAGTTTAGGTATTGGGTAGGATTAAGGGATGTAGAATATGATCATGCAGAATAAGGCATAAATATGTGCTTTATTAGTACTAATAAAAACAGCCAATATCCTAGTAATATGCATGCTAATAAGCAACTAGTTAATAGTGAGAATTGGACCCTAAACTACCAGTTTTTCTAATGTTTACTGTACACTGTAAGCCCTAACCCTCAAAATAATTAATTAGTTTGAGTAGAACAAACTTAAACAAATTAAGTCAGTCAAATTAACTTTTATGAGTATTAAGAACTATCTTTTTCTTTCAAGTTTACACAACTGATATATTTTCATTGTTTTGAGTTTTATGAACTTATTCCTTTTAATTTAGAAGAACTTAAGTTTAACTGAAACTGGTTTGGGATTTCTATTTCCCAGCATGCTTTACCCATGACACTCGAAAGGGAGATTAAATGCTAAAGTTAAGTGTTGTAGCTTGTTATAGCTAGCTAAGTTTACACTAATAAAAATGTTCAAATTGAGGTTACATGAAAATTTTAAGTTACTCAAACATTTCAAGTGAAGAAAAATTAAAATTTATGAGAAATTACCTCAAATTTTTTGAATTTTTGCCAGCTTATTTGAGCTTACAGTGTAAATCAGTAAAGACTTTGAAGCAAAAAGACACATGACACATGCTTTTTTTACGATTATACTAAAATTATATTTCTTTCTCATTTTACCTTTGTCTGACAGTGTCACATCGCCACACCACTCATGACAAACATTGCCTGAGCACTCAATCCTTTCCCTCTCAAACACACACACACACGGCCCACTTTCTAGCCATGTTTTCTGCAGCAATCACATTCCCACAGACAATGTTCTGCTTCGCCTGACTTCATCGTCCGCAGCGTATCGAATGTCTGAGAGGTCCACTGGTTTTATGTTGTTCACTCTCATGCTCTCATTGATTTGATAAAGTGCAACCGTCCATTCCCTTTGACTCCTGTTTGAATTGGTGACAGCAGTGAAGCTCACCTTAAAAAACCCAGATGTGTTTCATCAACCCATCATGATCGATTCTATGAAACTATGGGTGCGTTCACGCCATGTCGTAATTACTGTAATTACGAGATTTCAATTTGGTTAAAGCGTTCACGTCCTCGTATAGCTCGTAATTACAACTTGTAGGCTGGGAGTTTTCAGAGAGCTCCTACTTGTACCATGTGACTGCCTGACTGCTGCAGATTCATTTAGGCGTTGATAGTGTTGCCATAAAAAAGCATCACGTGTTGTCATCTCGAAATTACAGTAATTACAACATGGTGTGAATGCAGCATTTTGAGCGCTGTTGAGTGGATTCTTAAACACCTCTGATTGGCCATTGTGTTCACATGCTCAACAGATATGTCTGTGATTGGCTACAATGGTCAACGCCTCAAAAACATGTTGTAAACATGTTGAATTGACAGAAACAGACGGGAGCGTTTGAACTAGGATCCGCTGATAGACGCCTGCTTTCAAATGCTGCCGTGTGTTTCTGTGTAAGCGCTCAGTGAAGAGCATCAAAGATGTCTATTTACAACATGTTTTTGAGGCATTGACCATTGTAGCCAATCACAGACATATCTGTTGAGTGTGTGAACACAATGGCCAATCAGAGGTGTTTAAGAATCCGCTCCGTTCAGAAGTTGCTCTCTCAAGGCTCAGCAGTTCTCAGATAGTTTTCTTAGAAGTATCAACTTGGTCTCTCCTTTACAGTAATAGAAAGAAAAGAGTTGATTGTTGGCATGGACCCAGCTAACAAAAATATGTTATAAAAACATTTTGCTATCGTTCCTATTAAGTTATAAAGACGGTCTAAATGTTTTCCTTATGTTTAAAACATCCAGCGGTTTTTCTTGGTTATGCGAACCTTAAGGGAACAATCCATTTTATCATTTTTCAAACATTATGGAATTGTTATTTTTGTAGTAACAAAAATGTTAAGACGTTCCATGAAAGATGTGTAAATAATGTTTTTGTGCTACGTTTTTGAAAACATTATTAAAGACTAGATAACTTTGAGCCAGTTATTTATTAATTTTACTGGAAGAATGTTTGTTTTAACTTCCTTCGAGAACCTTGCCACAACATTAGCTAAAGTTCTGAGATCATTCCCTGTTAGCTTGTTTGAGTTCATATTGAGATCTCGGGCTTTAGATTGCAGAAGTCTGAAACATTGAGGAGATCTCTTCTGAAAACCCAAAAACAAATGTGAGATTATCTGCGAAACAGGAGGTAATTTGCTCTCCATTTAACCTCATAACCACCTAAAACACATGAGATATAGAAATCTCCTTTGTGATGTTTTATGTTGCACATGTAATAGTAGCAGTGCTGATAGCGTGTGTGCTTCAAATGTGTGGTTAGAAAAATCACTGAAGGAAATTGCAGTGTAATAGCACGTAATGATACGTCTTCCTGAAAACATTGTCGGGGCCATATAAACTTGGTTTCAACACCTAATGTGCTTTTGATTGCTGGCAGGTGTTGACAAACCGCTCGCTACAATTTGACATCCATTTGGTTAAAACTATGACATTGTTATGGCCTCAATTGTCATGGTAAAGATGACAGCACACCGACCCGAGATTACACTGATTGCTAGTTCAGAACCCGAGAACGTCATTCTGATTTGAAGCTGAACTCACGATTAAACCTCTGGATCAGAAAGACTCTAAATTTCCAGCTAGCACAGAGCAGTTGAGCTCAGGAAGCAAACTCAGATTTCCAATTTTCACTCGGAAATTGTGAGTAAATTTCACAAATAATTACAAAGAATTTGCAAGTTGAATTAAATGTAACATTTTGAAGTAAAAAGACTGAATAATCTGTGCTCCAGTTATTTGCAACAGTGCTAGTCAACTTGCTGTAATTCAACATAGTCTGTATGCTGCTGAGGCTAGTCTTTTTTTTATCTTTTTGTTTGACTGAGATTAATAGAAAAAGGCCACATTCTCCTTTGTCCTCATGTAAATATTCATGCATGAAGTCAGTTTTGTTGTTTGCATGAAGCTCAGTGTGAATTTCCAGCAATCTCAGTGCTAAAAAAAGGATAAACCCCTTTAAACCAGATGTGTTTGCTATAAACATATCAGATGTAGAAGAAAACATTTGTGAGGCATGACTAAGAGATATCTGTACAAAGTCTATGGTGTCTGTTTTTTATTTTTTTAAAGCTGCAGCAAACAGAGCAGAACAGTCTAAGACCCTCAAAATTTTGTATTTTTTTAGACCGCATGCATACATGTTATTCTTGTGAAAACTTGAAACACAGAAACACTTCCACTACAGCTAGACGTGACTGTACCTTCAAGAATCTGAGTGTGTTTGACCCACTTACAGGACTACACTTCTCTTAGTTCTCAGTGCGCATTACTTTCAGAAAGCCAGTTTTTCTCGTGCACCCAGGATGGGAGCCCCCTCCGTCCATGGGCCATTATGTCAATTTGAGTATAGCTTGAGTTAGTGTGTATGTCTTTAGGATAAAAGTATGCACTAGATTTGCTCTAAGTGGGTTGCGTGGATTTGGTGTGGAATGGACAGGCTCTCTGGAGGTCATCATTAGCAACCCCTCACGTTCACTGCAGTACACACTACGTGCAGCTGAGGGGAAAAAGCGGAATAGTAAATTACTAAGTGCAGCATTTGTCTCTTTACTCTAAACAGAGCAGGACTAGGCACTCTTAGCTGTCGGATATACATGTAACCATAGCAAACGTTTAGTTCTTCAACATTTTAAGTACAAACACACTTTGCACTGTGATCTAGAGGAGGGACTTTTTGCTGTTACGTAATGACCAATTAAGCCCATTCACAGGCTTTGCAATGGATTAAAGGAATATTCTGGGTTCAGTACGAGTTCAGCTCTATCAACATCATTGTGGTAAGCCGAACTAACCACAGAAAAAAAAATTAACGCAGTTTGAGTAATTTAGTAAAACTCAGGAATTTTATATTGAAAAATGAAGCTTGTATTTACATTTATACACTTACATTAATTTTTCTATGCAAAATGTGTATTATTTGAGCTTGTAAAGTTGTTTAAATAGTTATTTTTGGTGGGACTGCTATTCCAGATGGATCTCATATTTAGTTTTTTTGTAGCTGTTTTTTGTTGATAAATGTCATAAACATGTAGATACGTGTAGAGACAAGTTTACGTTCTTCTGCGGATTCAAGACAACGTTCTGGCAAACTATCAGCTCAGCTCCATGTAAACGAAGTTACGTCACCTTACTTCTTGGTATCCTTGTGTAGACCTCATGCAAAATGTAGCAGGATTAGCAGGTTTGAAATTATATCATGTTAA
Source organism: Hypophthalmichthys molitrix (assembly GCA_037950675.1). Taxonomy (NCBI): domain Eukaryota; kingdom Metazoa; phylum Chordata; class Actinopteri; order Cypriniformes; family Xenocyprididae; genus Hypophthalmichthys; species Hypophthalmichthys molitrix. The sequence continues at coordinate 3,545,619 of CM075499.1, forward strand.
CTAGTGGCCATATATTTATTTTATATAATGTTTATATTTTTTCATTACATTGATTGTACACTGTATGTGCCTTACCATAACTGAGTCTTTGTTTTTTAAATCAGGGATGGGTAAAACTATATTTTCTTGTAGGTGTAGCCATTTGTATATATTTACATATACAATCTATATATTTATATCTGTTCTCTATTTAATGAAAGTACCTTAAAAAAAGTCTTTGTGGGATGATTGTCTCAGAGATGGATGAGTGCCGATAATTTCATGATCTGATTCTTCCCAAGCCATATACTCCTATAAGGGTTAAAATGTGAATTTTTGTTTTTAATATTTTTAGTGTGTTCATTTTGGTCTTAATTCAATTTTTTATTTTTTTATTTTTTCTCTTTTGAGCAAACTGTTGCTTCAGTTGTAAACTATTGTAAACGTCTGCTCTGCTCATCCAGCACGAGCTGCAGAGTCACACACAGTCAGCAGGAATCATAGTTCACTGATCACGTGACGAGAGTAAGGCGAGATGACTGACAAGACCATGGCGGAGGATTCATTGCGCAACAGAGCCTAAGCTTCTTATAAATGTCTTATCTTGTAGAATCCATGCTCAGCACTGCCACTCCCTATACTTAGAGTATGTGCGATTGCGAATTCGAAAGCGAAAGTAAAACGCGAGCTCCCTGGTGCACGCAAACTAGGCTACATACCAATATCAAACCTATCTTAGGCCGGGCTGTGTAGCTGAAAACACCTCTTAGCTCTGGTGTCTGTTTTAGACTCTGTTTGAGCTTTGTATATTGAGAGAGTACTTTGATTATGGTTCCACTTATTGTTTGCACTTAATAAGACTAAGAAAAAACTGTTACTTATTTTTGTTATTTATACTGTTTTATAGGAGGTCTGTGACCTCCTATAATTAGGAGGTCACACACAGCCTCAATCAGAAGTTCTGGAAGCTCATAATTCATGTAAAGTAAGGTCTGAAGAGATAAGATCATTATAAGATTTTAAATATTGCCTACCATCTTCAATCCTCTTAGTTGGTCAGTATTCCTGAATATGCATTAGAACATTAAACAACTGCTGAATAAGCCAAAAGCTCAGCGGTAAAGCAGATGTAAAGGTCTGTTTTAATGAGCCTTTGGACTGTAATGCCGGCTGCAGAATGAGCCAGCATTTGTCTAGACGCAGCACTAGTAATGGATTTGTGTAGAAGAGTGACCAACAAACAACTCCAGAGCACAAGTCCTGTCACGGTTGAATAAAATGAGTTCATCTTGATCTCTGACATTGATCTCCAGCTCTGTATAAACATCACAAATAACCCACGTGATTAACTGAGCTCCAGCGAGCCACAATCCTTCCACTGTGACTAACAAAGTTAAGATGGTTTGGATGTTTGTGAGATGTTTTTCAGCGCTCTGTGGCACAGCCGATTATGATGATAAATGCAGTCTGGAGACTCTGTGTGTGTCATAGTAAAGCAGTGAGACAGATAAGGCCTCGTTTCCGTATGGATGTTTAAATAATTGCATGATCATTCTTTCTCAAACTGGGTTGATATACTGTATACTTAGATTATGTTAGCTAGCTGATGTGGCTGGTTAAAACCTGAGGGTTAGTATTATTTTTTTCATGTGATATAGAAATTAGTGTCGAGAGTTGTGAAATATCAATGATATCTAAAATGTTGTCATTGAAAATTAAATAAAAAAGTAAAAATTATTAGAGTGTTTTACAAGAAAATACTATTTCAGTCTTTCTACTTCAGAATTTCGTGTTTAATTCAATGTTACTTGCCATTTCTTTGTATTTTTTGTGAAATTTACTAGCAATTTCTGAGTGAAAATTGTTTCAAAGTAAATTCTACACCATTTTGTTTTACAGTGTGTAAAAAAGTATTGTAAATCCCTTACTTTTGCTTTTTTCGTAATATATCATTTTAATAAAATAAAATTATTCATATCGTGATGTAAGATTTTGGTCATTCTGACCACCCCTATAATGGAATATAATAAAGAGCAAATAATGCACATAAAGTGTGTAATTGATGCTTCATCTGTGTATTGTATTGTTTATCATAGAGATGCACTGATGTATCGGCCAACAATCGGTATCGGACGATAAAAGCTATTATTATCACTATCGGCCATCGGCTGATTGTTTAAAAACTGCTGATGATCAGGGCCGATTATTTCCTGTCAATCAAAAGGGTGCAGAAAAACGTGTTCAGACTGCAACTCATACATACTGTGTGTGAAGAAAATGTTGAATTTTAACGCATTAACAGATTAAAAAATGTGACGTTAAAGCAGGCTCTTTTTGACCCTATGAATCACCCGTAGTTCAAGCCAGGGTTGCCAGCTGCATTTTTTTGCTACATCAAATATTCTTTGTAGCACCTCCCATCTAATAATCACAAAAAGCTTTGTGCTTTGTTACTTCTGATAAGAATAAAAATTTCAGCTTTCAAATTCTGTCCATTTTATCATAAAATTCAAACAATAAATGGCGTTTTGACTCTCTTAAATGTGACGTGTCAGATCGCTGTAATGTTCAGGCGGCAGCGTGGAGCGCGAGTCTTTTCTTCCTATTCAATACAAGTTATATCTCGAAAAACATGCATGAACATCAAAGGTATGTTGGAAGATATAGTACAACTTACCAGAATGTATCACGTCTCATGTAATCACTTAATTTGTGTTTACACCGCGGAAAGACGTCAATAAAACAACTTGTGAACAATATGTCACATCATGTCACTTTTACCTCAGGAATGTTTTCCAATGTTCACAGTTCCTACCTAGCTATCTACATATAAAAAAACACTAGAGAGGAGCTTATTTACTGTTAATTATATGTTTGTGTAAATTTGCCATGAAGACAAGTGCTTATGTGATACTAAGTTTTATACAAACATTTCAGTTTTTATTTGAATGTAATTATCATATCTGAAAATAAACAGCAGCTGAATATAATACCTCTGTTGTTAATTGTAACCTCTAATATTGTAGTGTACCAAATGAGAGGGTTCCCTGTATAGTTTGCAACATTATTTGGGAGAGATTTTTTTTCCTTAAGAAAAAACAATCTATCGGCATTGGACGTTATAATTCTGAATAATCGGCTATTGGTATCGGCAGAGAAAGTTAGTATCAGTGCATCTCATTTTAACTGCGTTGCTACAGAGAATGATGGGAAATGTAGTTTGTTGTGCAAGCCTGTTGCCCTTAAATAGTAGGTTCATCGTCAACAGTACTCAAACTGTGTACATACTAAATTGTAAAGTCAACATTCACAATGAAACTTATTTATGACTAAACAATGTTTTTGAAATGATAAAAACATTTCAGAAATAAGGCTTGAAGAAATCCCAGGGTTTCCCATCGTTAAATACAGCATTGTTGTACCGTTCATGTGTGCTTGTTTTGTAAAATACAATCATTCTGATATGATTGTAAAGCATGTTAAAGGTGCTTTATGTAAGTTTTTGACTGTACTAAAGCAGAAAAATACCATAAAATGTTTGCAGTTATTTATTAAACATGCTGATTTCACATACTCGTTTCTCTGAAAACCAATGCTACAGCCAGTTATTTTACTTTGAAATTTGCGTTCCGTGTTGGAATTTCTGTTTTGGTGTGTGCAAGACCGCACAGTTCCCAATTTACCCAATAGTATTTCGCCACCCCGGGTTGCCAGTTGGCGGAAAACACATGCAGCGAATTGCAGCCATGGAAGCCAGCGAACAAATTGGGTCAGAGATCGCAGATTCTACCCGACCTAAAAAGCCTCAGCATCCATCTAAAAATCTCTATGAACGGGAGCATATTAAAACACGATATCAACTCATCATAAATCAATAAATCAAATAATTATCTTACAGTGTGTAAGTCTCCTCGCCTTCCAATGTCAATTGAGCTCGCTCCTGTTGCGTGTCTTCAAACTGGCAACCTGCGAGAGCGTTGAGTCTGAGGAGGAGGGGGCGGGGCAAACAATATTTTGAATTTAGACTGCAGTACCCATTTCAACCACTAGCTGTCATTCTTACATAGAGCACCTTTAAGTTTAATTGCGGTCAATCATAAATATTTGACTTTTCAGCAATCTTTCCAACGATGTCTTGTTCTCTACAGCACAGGCTCTTTTCTTACAGTAAAATCATGAAACTCGGCTCAACGATAGCTACTCATTAGCAGTCAACCAGCTACAGATTAAGACTTCCCTGACAATTATCCCTTCAAGTCATTAATTACAGAGCACAATGCAACTAAGATCTTCTTAAACCCCCTACAATTCCCACCATGCCTTTGGATGGCACTATCAAGATGGGTTAAAGTGGAAATACTGTGGCATTCAATAATTCAATAGTGACTGAAAAAAAATTAAACTGCGTGTCTCAACAGGAGGAAAGCATGCGGGCTGCAGTCAATGGCGGTGTCCTTAAATGACGTTTGGGCCCATGATGGCGTGTCAGAATCCATTTAGCATGATAAGAATCACTGTGTTTTTCTGATGTGCCTCGGCGATCTTTATGCTTGAGCTCTGATTGAACCTGATGTCCAGTGTTTTTAGTGCATGGTGTGGTTTAGAAAAGGATTCTGACTGTGCGGTCCTGAGTCTCCAGTTGAAGAGATCTGCATCTCATTTGGTTGTTTCTTACAATGACCTTGTCATGCTAAGACATTTATCAAATCATGTCATTGTCAACAACAGTGGTGACTTTTTATGGCCACATACACACTGCAAGGTTTATAGTCAATGCCCCTATTATGGTTTTTTTTGCACATTACCTTTCATATATTGTGTAATATAGCTGTTTGTGAATGTAAAAAGTCTGCAAAGTGTCAAAGATAAAAAATAAACGATAAATGGAGTTATTGTTTCCCAAAAGAAAGAATCGATTCTGAACTGCCTGAAACAAGTCATCAGTAATTCCAGTCTTCCTGCTCAAACCTATGTAGGTTTGTAACAAATTTGCATAATGGTTTTCATTGGCTGCCCGCAAACATCCGTTTGGGTTGTTGACATGACAAGAAGACACTATTTTCGGCACTGCAATATTGACAAAAAAATCTATATATTTTTTTAATTTTATCGATAACGATAATTAGAATTAGAACAGATATTTTGCTGAGTGTGTTATTGTGCTGGTACATTAGCAGGTTTAGGATTGTCTTGGACAGCTGACTCCTAAAGTTTTTCATATGTTGCTAACTTGTTGTTAGCATGTTGTTACATGATTAACACATTGCTAGCATGATTAGCACATTGCAAGCATGTTGCTAGCCTGATTTAACATGTTGCTAGCATGTTGCTAACATAATTAGCATGATTTAGCATTTTGCTACCATGTAAATCTGACGCCATCGCTACTGTTCGTATCACTGTAGCTGCGTCCGATATCGCGTACTGTTGAGTAGGTACTACATTTGAATTTAAATTTACTTCACGACTGTTGAAAAAGTACGTTCTATATAGTACGAATGCGTGTAGTATGAATGAATTCGGACGTACTACATCAGCCATGTTGTTACTGTCACATGACCTACCAGCATCGTCCCTTCAACTCCATTCACAAATCCTCTCCCGTGGCCTCATGGGATAGTAAAGTGTCCATCGTATGCGCACTTCAGAATCTCGCCGGAAGTAGTAAGTTCTTTTCGCCTACTGTTCTTCGTACTATATAGTAGAGAAGTATTCGATTTCGGACACAGCTTGAGAATCAAATGCTGAGGAAGAGCTGAAATTCAGATGGTAATGGACTTACTGTAAGCGGTTGGCCAACAGACTGAACCATCTGACCAATCAGAGCAGAGCAGGCTCTCAGACAGGCGGGGTTTAGAGAGACGAATCCTTGATCAAACGGTTTCAGACACTGAAAAAAAGAGCTGATGCTACAATGTATATTATGAGAAAATTAAAGTGTTTTTTGATCTTGGATGCATGTAAACCTGTTGTAGGAGACTCAAAAAGGAAATTAGGAGCCTTTAAAATAACATAACAGGGGCACTTTAAATGCGAAAAAGTGAATCCTCTAAGAAGTGATTTGTGTATATCAAATGCAGGAGTCATGCCTGAACTTAATTGAATGAATGAATGAATAAACAAATGAATTAACTAATGAATGAATTAATGAAGTATTTATATAGTATTTATATATAACTCAGAAAATGAATGAAAACTGTATTTAGCAGCAGTGGGTTTGTGGCATTTAAGAACCACCGGTGAAGGAAATGTTACTGTGAAATATGCACATTCATTTTTGTTTTATTGTTCATACTATGCTCAAACAAAGTGTTTCTGTGCTTAAACTGATAGCATGTGAGACCTATCGAGTTGCAGTCCAATGATTGTATAAATAGATGCATACAGCTGCTGGGAATAAAGGCAGTTTTTGTATGACTCTCTGTCTCCCTTTCTCACAGAGTGACCGTCTTCTAATCAAAGGTGCGAAGATAGTGAACGATGATCAGTCTTTCCATGCCGACATCTATATGGAAGATGGAGTCATCAAGCAAGTGTTTTATTATTATTTAATGTCATTATTTTTCTAGTCTATCTCATCGTCTGAAGTGTTGACTAACAGTAGAGATGACTTCTTTTGACCTTTGTGACGCTCACTTTCTCTCTCCAGGCAAATCGGTGAAAACCTCATAGTTCCTGGTGGCGTGAAGACCATCGACGCCCACGGCAGGATGCTGATACCAGGTGGCATTGATGTTCATACACGCTTCCAGATGCCTGACCGGGGCATGGCAGCCGCCGATGACTTCTACCAGGGCACACGAGCTGCTCTCGCTGGCGGCACCACTATGATCAGTACGTCTAAAAAAATGAATAACAAGACCTTTAAAGAATTCATATGCGATTTATTAAAAAATATATGTTATATTATTATTATTATATATAAAATATTACATATAAAATATATAAAAATCGTATGCATGTATGTGTATACAGTATATATATATATATATATATTTTTTTTTTTTTACACACAATTATATATATGTGTGTGTGTGTATATATATATAAAATAACAAAAATAAAATAAAAGAACCATAAAGCATAAAATAATTAATATGCAATTTATAAAAAATATATATTTAATATTATTATTATTATTATATATAAAAATTGTATGCATGTATGTGTACATACAGTATATATATATATATATATATATAAATTGTGTGTATATGTATGTATATGTAATAACAACGATAATAATAATTTATATGCAATTTAAGGTTATTAAAATTATGAATCATAATCTAATGATTTTTTTGTAATTAACAGGATTAATTTGTCTGTTTTTTCTCCAGTAATTTGCCCCTAATTATAATTTCAAAATGTTGAACAAAATGATGCATATCTAATATGGTTTGTACATTATTTTACAGTATGTGCACTTACATGTACTTACAGTGTACTTACCCAAGAAAGTACTGGGTAATATAAGGTATCTACATAGGTTAAGGTTAGGTTTAGGGGTAGGTTCAGGGTTAGTACCTTGTTATTACTCTGTTATTGCAATTACTATAATAAGTACATAGTATGTACACTGGGAACAGGACTGTAAAATAAAGTGCTGCCCTAATATGTTTTGGATGATAGTCAAATTTCTACATTTAGACAATGTAAATTTTATCTGAATTTGATTTATGAATAAATTAGACATATAATCAATTACATTATCCGCCGTTTGCTTTATAAACTGATCTGTGAGTATAATACCACTGCACATTTAATTAAAGGGATAGGTCAACCAAAAATGAAAATGTTGTCATCATTTACTCATTGGTAATCAAGCAGTTGACGGTAGCCTTTGGCGTCCATAGTAGGGAAAAAATACTATGGTAGTCAATGTCTACCATCAACTGTCTGGTTACCAACATTCTTTAAAATATCTTCTTTTGTGTTTAGCAGAAGAAAGAAATTCATACAGGTTTGGAACAACTTGAGGGTGAGTAAATGATGACAGAATTTTCATTTTTGGGTGAACTATCCCTTTAATGTCAGATGTGAACTTTGGCAGCACTTACAGAAATATATTTTATAACTGACTGTTATGCGCTAACAAAAACATTCCAAAAGCATGATGGTATTACCAGGTTTTTTGGACTTGCCTCATAGTAGTTGCATTTTATTCTTCAATGCATCATGCTAGAGCCTCAGTACTTCTTGTGAACCTTCTCTGAAAGTGCTGAAGCTGTACTATGATGCATTGAAGAATACTACCATGATGCAAATCCACCTAGCAAGAAGCTAAAACAAAGATAAATATAGCATTTATTGTGACAAATGTTGGCTAATATGTTCTGAAAGTGTTTGTGTTACTATTGTCTGTATTTACACACAGAATCAGTGCTAATGTACCACAGCTGTGTTTCAGACCAAAACAGATCCAGTATATGATCCTGGCCGAGGGTCAATTATAAAAAGTTATAATAACAGACCTCTCGGTTAGCACTTACTGTAGCATTGGCTCCAGCTCAGCAGACGTCACGTCTCAGTGAATCTTAAAGGATTTAAATTTCCTGATAATTTTACTCACCTCCATGCCATCCAAAATGTTCATGTCTTTCTTTCTTCAGTTGAAAAGAAATTAAGGTTTTTGAGGAAAACATTCCAGGGTTTTTCTTCATGTAGTGGACTTCAACGGCTACCAATGGGTTGAAGGTCCAAATTGCAGTTTCAGTGCAGCTTCAGAGGGTTTAAATTGATAATTTTACTAATTCTTAAGTGTCCAAAATGTGTGGGATGAGTTTCATGCTGAAGTTTAATATCCTTCCATTTACTTCTATATACATACGTTTCCTCACCGTAAGTATATAGTATCACTATATTTAGATTTTGATGTGTGTTTTCAGTCGATCATGTGGTCCCAGAGCCCGGCGTTAGTCTGATCGCTGCCTTTAATCAGTGGAGGGAGTGGGCTGACCACAAGTCCTGCTGTGATTACTCTCTCCATGTGGACATCACGGAGTGGCACAAGGGCATGCAGGAGGAGGTCGAGGCGCTGGTCAAAGATCACGGTATATTCCTCACACTTGTGACACGTGTCAAAAAGTGCCTGGTGAAGATACATTGGATAGGTTTATTATAGAAGTGACAATCGCGTTTGCTCAAGACAGAGTGTTAGCTACTCAGTTGCCTAATCTCATGACACATCGCAACACAGCTAAAAGTATTCCTAATATGTTGGACCTTTTATTGGAAGTAGCCTACTTTTACCTGTTGAGACAATCAGCTAGGAGCCACTAGTGTCACAGTAACTAAATACTTTACCTTTAAATCAACATCACTTTAATTTGCATGACAAATACTGCATTTGTATTGCCAAAACATTTTAAGCTTAAATATGTGCAATGAAAATGAAAGCAAGATTCAGAGATTATTTTAAATTGTTCTTTAGATATTCCACTGACAAATACACACATATTAAAAAGTTCAGCTGCAGGAGTTAAACATTAGGCTATATGTTAACATGACATTAGTGTGGTAAAATACTCTTGTGTCATGACCATGTGATATGGGTAAATCCGGTAACTTTCACATTGTATGTGCAAGTGACTGTGTATATGATGAAAAATTCAAATACAACAGATACATAATTGATTATTAACTAACTTTGTCCACCTAGAACATTATTCCTACATGAAAAGTGATGATTTAGGCACTTTAAATTACACATTTTCAGAGGAAGATTAAAAATGTAAAATAATAATAATACATTTATTTTAATGAAAAAAAAAACATTATGAAAATCGCCTCTGAGAATTAATATAATATACAAAAATAATAAATAATTTAGAATAAACCAAAAAAGTGAAATGTCTGCAGTACAGTCATGAGAATTTGGGGCCAAAAAACTCTATACACCTTTTGCATTGACCCGGTGGAACGTGAGCTTATAATACAGTCATAACTTAATATGTTTCAAATAAAACCATATTGTATCTGATCAGTAACTTCTCATTAATGATTGAATGTGCAAACATTTCAAAGTTTTAAATGTTACCGTGTTTTACTATGTTATTACTGCAGTTAAAATTCAAAACTCAATTCAAAATTCACCTGGAACGGTGTTATAATTTCATTTAAATGGTTATTTCTCTTAAAAAATATATTTTTTAAAAAAAAGGTGTATTTTCAAAGTCTTTGGGTCCTATCATACACCCGGTGACGACAGGCACGACGCAAGTGTTTTTTGCTAGTTTCAGCCTGACGCAGTTATCATTTTTTACGTCTAGTGCCCACTTTGTTTAAATGCAAATGCATTCACGCCCATCTGTGCACACAGATGGGCGTGCTGGTCTGAAAACGAGGTGTGTTCAGGCGCATTGTTGGCATGTTGCTATTTTGAGGCAACACAAATGACTGCGCCATTGACCAATTGAAACCTGGTCTAAAGTCAATGGCGCAATAATTTTTTTTTGTTATTTAAAGAGCGTGTTAGTAATATGCGCCTATAGGTGGGTGCACAATGTGCGTACACTCTGCTTATTACACACACAGGGATGCGCAGCAGCACACAAACATGCCAAATATTAACAATAAAAGGATTCCTCACTGGAGAAGCGTTCAGTCTTTCCGCTTGCAAATTCCGCTATGTAAATGGAAATCCGCCATGGTGCAAGCGCACCTGGCTTTTAAAGGGAATGAGAGATGAGACTGGTTTATTGCACGTTACACCCAAAACACACCCTTGACTCATTAAGAGACTAGGTACAACCCGCCGACCATTTTTTCCGTCGTTAAACTACCAAAAGAGGATTCGGACACGCCCTAAGTGCACCTGCGCCATGCGCTTCAGACCATGTGCTTAGATCATTAAAATAGGGCCCTTAATCCATTTGCAATGTTTTATTATATTTTTATGCACCGTTTCCGCAATAGGAGGGTTAATTGTCATGAAAATAATATCACAATGTTACATCAGTGATTAGGTTTATCCACCTAGAACAGTATTCCCACATGAAAGTGATGATTTAGGCACTTTATGGCTCAAATTACACACATTTTCAAAGGAAGAATCAGTACAAGACAATCTACATTTCTACCTTTAAACTCTCAAAGTCCATGACCCTGTTACTTTAACCTTGCTTGTACAGCTCCTCTCTGTATGTGTGTCCATGTCTGATGATGTCTAACATCATGGTCATTTTTCTCCCAGGCGTCAACTCTTTTCTGGTCTATTTGGCTTACAAGGATATTTTCCAGCTAAATGACTCTCAGGTATGACTATAAAGCATGATTTCTCATGCATATGCCTTTAATCATGCTTTTAAAGGTGGAAAAGACACTTTTTGTGAGTGTATTTATTTCATAAAGTCAGGATCTCTGTGTTTTTGGTGTGTTGAGAATACATTAATGATGAGTTCTCCATGCACTGATGTGATTTGAGAGTTCACCACATTTCCTGTAGCCGTAGATCCAGAGCAGAAGTATAAACACAGAAAACACACCCAGTGTTGTTTCTCCTGTCTGTTACAGATGTATGAGGTGTTCAGTGTGATCAGGGACATGGGAGCCATCGCCCAGGTGCACGCAGAGAACGGTGACATCATCGCTGAGGTGATCTCAACATATATAAATATATTACCAGTTTCCTGTTTTTGAAAAAAGTCACTTATGCTCATCAAGGCTGCATTTATTTAATCAAAAATACAGTTAAAACAGTGAAATATTATTACAGTTTTAAATAACTGTTCTCTATTTGATTATATTTTAAAAAATGTAATTTATTCCTGTGATGGCAATGCTGAATTTATATTGAATTTGATATACAGTATAGCAACTCAAAAAAAGGAAAAAATTAACATATTTTGGGGATCGTTTTTAATGACAATTAATCCTACTCCCTTCCCCAGTTCTCATTATGCAAAATATATACAGTATTTTGTAATGATGAAAAGTATATAATAGTATTTGTTGTACTGCCTTTATGCTAATTTAAATCTAACGTAAAAAAAATTATTGATGTAAAAAATTACAGTAATGATAATTCCATGAAAACCAACTTTTAGAATAAATGAGAAATACAAAATAAATAAGTATAAAGTAAAATGTCTGCATTACAGTAATGATAAATTGGAGTCAAGTATGCCAAATTGTAATGGATTTTTGATATGGTGAAATCCATATAAACCTCTTTTGCTCTCTTTTGTTTTTAGGAGCAAAAGAGGATTCTGGGATTGGGTATTACTGGTCCAGAGGGACACGTTCTGAGCCGCCCAGAGGAGGTAAAACGCTTCACATGCACCTTGACTGTAATGCTTTAATCAAGGGCACATCACACCACACCAAATACACCATCAGAACACATTCACACTGCACAATTACAGCTGTGCACCACATGGAAGGAGGTTTTTAGCACATCATCGGCCTTGCACGTACATCGAGACCCGAGAACGCTTCCAAAATAACCTTCAAACATGCTGCACTAAAACACATTTATGGTTTGTTTTCCTTTAGGGATCAGGGGAGTTCAGACTTTCCACTTTCCCACAATTTTTGCTGCCAAAGTCATTGATCATTGGTATCACAGACACATCAGCCTTCCAGAAACCTTTAGCCGAGTCTGTTGGTGCACATAAAGTGCAGTCAGCGTTCAGGAGGTGCTGAGCAGCACTTTACCTCGGCTGCGTCTGTAATTTCATCTGAAGGTCAGTGAGTGTCGGCCGATGTTTTATAGGTGGAGGCCGAAGCCGTCAACCGGGCTGTGACCGTCGCCAATCAGACCAACTGTCCGCTCTACATCACCAAAGTGATGAGCAAGAGTGCCGCTGATGTCATCGCCCAGGCTAGGAAAAAAGGTACATCAGATGTTTGATATAAAAGTCCTATGAATTGATTAACATCCCACTAACCCTTGGATGAGCTTGGAAAAAGTTGTCACATGGGTTTTATTCTCAAATTATTAATAGACTCCTAAATAGAGGCCATTTGACATTGACGATGTTCCAAACACTACTGAGCTGCCTACCTAGACAGCATTTTTAGGCAACTTCCAACACAAATGCTGTTCCAAATAGTAATACTAGTAAGCCTCTGCTGAAAAAAAAAGATCAGCCAACCAGCTGGTTTTAGCTGATTTGTTTTTTCAGCAGAGGCTTACTAGTATTACTGGATTAAGCTGGTTTAAGCTGGATGTAGATGGTTTAAGATGCTAAGACCAGCCTGAGCATCTAAAGAAGTGGCCAAAACCCCTCTAAAACCAACCTGTTAAACCTTAGACTGGTTCTTTGCTGTTTCTTGGATTTTTTTCTAAGGGAAATGTCATTTTTAATCAGTATCTATAATAAGTGTAATTAAAATGAACTATTAGCTGTTAAACTAACTGTTAGCTTAGCATTATGCTAATGTCTGTTAAAGCCGTTTTACACCAAGAACGATAACTATAAAGATAACTATAACGATAACTATATTTGCGTCCACACCAACGAACGATAACGGTCTGTTTATTTTAAGCTCACGCTGCGGTTTCAAAGTGTGTACAACATTTGTTTTTGCTGTTCTTGTTGCATTTACATGGCTTTAACCAGCAGATGTCCTCAGCATGCTATGTTTCGAGTGAATAGCTAGTGTAATCGATCTAATCTAACAGTCAATTTAGTTGATGAAGTCAATATAGTGGAATTAAAAACAACGCTTTTTCACTGCAACTTCAAAGGAAGCAAGACAATGTAGTCGAAACTAGCGCTGGATACCTGAGGTAATTTAATTTTACACTGTTCGGTAGCCTGGCATAATTATCTCATCGTTAATACTTCTCAGCATTTATTCCAAGGGTATGACCGATTGTTTTCCATATATCCATTCATCCATTCTTTAAAGTATCCTTAAAAACTTGTCAAACAGTGGTGGCTTTTTCTGGACCTCAGCGATTAACTTCTCCGCAAAGTCGTCTGCCATTTTAAATTAATGGATTCTGATTGGCTGTCAGTGTTTTACCGTTCAACAGCTGAAAAAAAATAGTTCTGGAAGTGATCCCAATGATATCGTTTCTCTATATGGTTATCGCTAGCTGTGGTGGACTCTTGCTATTCTTTTATATTTAGAACGAGTTTTAGAACTATATCTTTATCGTTATCTTTATAGTTATTGCTCTTTGTGTGTACGGGCCTTTAGAAGGGAGTTTCTATTAGTCTTTTATGACTAAAAATATCTCAGCATCCTTAACAAGATAAATTTACTTTTTTCATATCTTAAAGGTACACTAGGTAACTTTTGACATTCAACTGACAGACAGACCCCAGCTAAAACCAGACTAAGATGGTTTTCCAGCCTGGTCATAGCTGGTTTAAAGAGGTTTTCACACTTCTTTAGCAGGTGAGGCTGGGTAACTGGCTGACCAACTAACTAAAACCAGCTAAACACCAGCTTGAACAGCTTAAACCAGCTACGTCCAGTCATCCTTCATTGGTTGGTTTTAGCGTTTTTTTCACTAGACGTTATACAGCAAAACAACTCTTTAGTTTGAAACAGCATTGTCTGCTTATGAGCACGAGGCATTTAAGTATGAAGAACGGAGTAGCTCTTAAATCTACTGTGCTCACTGGGCAGCGAACAGCTCTTCAAACCATTCTAGTAATCCTGACCCTGTGCTTTCCTTGCGCAGGTACCGTGGTGTACGGGGAGCCCATCTCCGCCAGCCTGGGGACAGACGGCACTCACTACTGGAGCAAGAACTGGGCCAAAGCTGCAGCCTACATCACATCTCCACCCCTCAGCCCTGACCCCACCACCCCGGACTATCTCAACTCCCTGCTGGCCTGGTGCGTGTCCACAGCTGTTCTAGTGCATTATGGGACATAGATTACAGGGGGTATTTGGACCACAGTGAGTGTGTGTAGACAGGGGTCATTGATTATGGTCACCCATTCGTTATCCTGCTTGCTAAGGGAAGAACATTTGTGGGATGATCACTAGAGGGCACCATTATACAAAGAACAGCCTACTGTGAGCTTTTCTCTCCACTTATTCTTATGACAAACTAAGATAAAATACAAATGACTATGAAAGAAATTACTGTATATTGCCACGTGCAAAAACATGACTGTTTGTCAGTGTTTTAAACAGCTGTTTTGCGTGTGTTTTCTGTGCAGTGGTGATCTGCAGGTGACTGGCAGTGCCCACTGCACCTTCAACACCTCCCAAAGGGCCGTTGGCAAGGATAATTTCACCCTGATCCCAGAGGGAACTAATGGCACTGAGGAGAGAATGTCCATCATCTGGGACAAGTGTGTGGTGAGAGACAGTTTATCTGCTTTATATGTTTAGATGTATTGTTACAGATCCAGATTAAATGAGACATGAGGAGTTTACAGTTCAAAATCATTTGTTACTTTTCATGGGCTTATCTTTTTAGATTTATTGCAGCCTAAATGGGTATTTATTAATGAATAGTTTCATCTGTAAAATAGTTTCATCTGATTAGGTGGGCCATGTTGCATTGTTAGGGCTTCAAGCTCGTAGTGCTGAAACCCTATTGTAATTGTTAAAATTTCCAAGGATCAGCATCCTCCCCTAAAAGTGATCGGCCAGACCAAACCATAAGTCTTAGAGACTTGAAACTTTGAGGGCTGGTAGTACTCACACCTCTACAATGTCACCAATGCCTGACGGGGGCGCTACAGCAGTGAAAAATATGAATAGCTCATAACTCCTAAACCGTTAGGCGTAGGCTCAAGTGTCGTTATATCGTTGGAATCCTTGGCTCAAGACAGCCAAGTCGAAAATTGTGTGTGTTTTGGATTTTTTGAAAAACCTTCTTTTGCAAACTAGTCTGAACCAGTGCAGCGAGATTCTCTGAAGTCTGGTTGTCAATAGTTATCAAAAAAAAAAAAGTTGAAATTCCGATTAACAGTCCCTAAGGGCCGCCAAAACGTTCAAAGTGGGTGGAGCCACTTTTACTAAAATGGCTATAACTTGTGAACGGAATGAGATATTTTCACCAAATTTGGCCCACATATGTAAGAGCTCATTCTGTGGTCGCATGAAAAAGGACACTGCGACTGGCCACTTGGTGGTGCTATAACATGAAAAAAAATGGTTATTATTACTTTACCGTTAGTCCGATCTACTTGAAAATTGGCATGCAGTGTCTTCATCCGAGGTGCCATGAGTGTCTAAGAGGACATTGACGTATCTCAAAAAACATGTCCGCCATCGACCAATGAAGTTTGAGCAGCTATCAGACAAGGTTAATGGAGGCCGATTGGAACAAACTCGCTGGGCCTGTTTGACTCGCAGCCCTAGAAGCCTCTGAGAAATTCAAAAGAAATCGGCCACCAGGGGGCACCTTCGCGTTTTTCACATGTGTAAAGGATCGTGTATCGCACAATTTTTTGCGCACGCCCACGACATTCATACCGCGTGGTAGAACTCCTCATTCTGAGCAACTTTGCCTCTAGGACTGCCGCTGTCTATCGAATCGTTCATTAAATATTGGAGATTATTTAAAAAAACAATTTTGGCAAACTAGTTCTAGGTTTTTGGCTCAACCTCGTAACTGTTAAAAAGCTTTATAAACCATATATTTCCCATGGTAAATTGCCTGTATTGGTTGTAAATATTTCTTTTCTATGCCTGAGATGGTTAAAAACATTATTTTTACGCATGTGCTTAAAGGCCTTAAAGCCCTTAAACCCCAATAATTGCTGCTCGCATCTATATTTTTAATTATTACTATTATTAATTATTATTGTTAGCAGGGCTTGACATTTAACACCTGTAAACCTTCCAAATGCGGGTGGATTTCAGCAGGAACCCACATGATCTTGTTTCTAAATGACAACGATTCCACTATGTCTATTACCATGGCTGTTTCACGTCACAAGCGCCCATGTTGATGATTGAAAGGGTCGGCAGCGAAAACAAGCGCTGCTCATGCTCTGCTGACGCTTGTGACGTGAAACGGCTTTAAACCAAAGACTTTATGGTCATTGGTTAACCTTTTAAAGTACAATCATCACACTGCAGCAGCTGCCATGTAAAAGTATTATATGAAGCAGCTTCACAAACAACTTTTCAACCACACATTATCATTATTTATGTGTTATAAACATTTAAATAACAGGGAACAAATGTGTAAGAAGATAAAGATAAATGTTTAGGTATGAACACTGATATCTGGTAGTGATGAAAATAGAGCAAATCACCTTTTTTAAAGTTTTGACATTCGACAAGAGAATGTTTAAAAGTGTTTGTCATTGAATCATTCATTCAAGAGATTCATTCAAAAACACTGATTCATCCAATAACGAAACAAGTGTTTATGAATGAGACATTGACTCCTTCATTCACATGATTTTTTGTAAATATTTCATTCAAATAATGTTTTTTTTTTTTTTAAATAGACTGAAGCAATAAACATTTTGTCAGAATCTCTAGTAAATTACGTGTTCATTTGTTTAGTTGTCTAATGTTTTTTCTTCAGGATCACAGGAAAATCACAATCTCAATTTTAAACAAAACATAATCATGATTCTCAATTTATCCAGAATTGTGCAGCTCTAATTTTTATTGTATTTATTGAAGTAATATTCTGTTTTATGGTGTGCACAACACACTATACCTATACTTTGGTAAAATTAAAATCAGTGTAACTCTCATTACTGTATCATTCCTGTAAAAGGTTTCTGACCTTGTCCTTAAGATGAATGTTCTGCTTCACAGGTGACAGGTAAGATGGATGAAAACCAGTTTGTGTCTGTGACGAGCACCAACGCTGCCAAGATCTTTAACCTGTACCCACGGAAGGGCCGTATCGCCGTGGGCTCTGATGCTGACCTGGTGCTCTGGGACCCCGACTCCACCAAAATCATCTCTGCTAAGAGTCACCACCTGGTGAGAAGAGTTTTGGTGTAATAATGTTGGTGGACTGAGAAGGAAGCTTCGGGGTCTGAATGTTAGATTAGTGCATCACAGGCTGCTTGTCTGACCGAGGACTCTTTAAATGACCCGTAATGTGGGCGACACCATTAGGTCTGTACCAGCTCTGACTCCCATGATCCTCTGCTCTGCTATGAGCTGTTTTGATATTCTGCTGACTCGCTCGCTCTGTCCGCTCCTGTTTGTCAATGAGGCCGATCCTGCGGTCTACACTGATTTAATTTGACTGGAATGAGATGCTGATGCGGCCAAATATGGAAAGAGTGAACTATCATGAGGTCACGCTTGCTGTCACTGAGCGCTGGTGACCTCTGGAATTCGTGACTGTACACTAACATTCAACAGTTTATGGTCAGTGAGATTATTTTTGGAAAGATATTAATACTTTTATTCAGCAAGGATGCATTAAATTGATCAAAAGTGAGAGTAAAGACATTTATAATGTTAAAAAAGATTTCTGTGTCAAACAAATGCTGTTCTTGAACTTTCTATTGATCAAAGAATCCAAAAAATGGTTTCCACAAACATATTAACTTTTTTTAATATTGATTATAAAAAGAAATGTTTCTTGAGCAGCAAATATTAGAATGATTTCTGAAGGATCATGTGACACTGAAGACTGGAGTAATGATGCTGAAAATTTCAAAAAACATTCAAAAATCTTACCAACCCCAAATTCTGAAAATATTTGTAGTAGTGATCAATATAATATAAATCAATATAATAGATTAAGAAAAAAAGTAGTTTTACATTTATAATTGTTTTTATACAACATTTAAATAGTTTTGCTAAAAAAAAAATCACCTGAAAATATTTGAAATTAGAGAATTTACATAATCCATTGTTGATAGATTATATATGATTTGCACAGTATTTTAATAAACTCTATCATGTCGAGTGTAATTTATTCATGACTGATTTTTGAAAATATGAAGTAACAATTTCATGATGTCAGAATAAATGCAGCCTTTGTGAGACTTCTTTCAAAAACATAAAAAAAAAAATTGGTGCGAGCAAGAATTAATTGTATTGCCATAATGTTTTATGTTCATTTAATATGTAATTACTTAAGGTATGTGCTACAGATTGTGTTGAAAGTACACAGCCTGCAAAAGCTCAACTAGACAGACATTTAAAGAACATAATGGTTAAAAATCTGAGAGCTTTTCCCTCGTTCTGTCTTTCTTAGGCGGTGGAGTACAACATCTTTGAGGGGACTGAGGTGCGTGGAGCTCCTCTGGTGGTGATCAGCCAGGGGAAGATTGTCCTAGAGGATGGGAACCTGCACACCATTGAGGGTTCTGGACGCTACATCACCCGTAAACCCTTCCCAGACTACGTCTACAAGAGGATAAAGGCCCGCAGCAGGGTACATACATATTAAATATAGAGAGAGATGCGTATATACTCTCATAAAACTCCCAGTTTAATTCATCATAAGTGATTAGAGATTCATGATTTTAATCATGTTTTAAATTCGATTGTCTCGAGTAATTAAGGCGTCTCTCTTCACAGCTTGCTGAGCTGCGCGGAGTCCCACGAGGTCTATATGACGGTCCAGTGTGTGAGGTCACTGTGACACCTAAGATCATGACCCCTGTCACTTCTGGTAAGACTTCTCCGATCAAAACTGCTCCTCAACCAGTTCGCAACCTACACCAGTCTGGATTCAGCCTGTCTGGTGAGAATACAACTAAATGTCCTAACTTATTTTTAAAACAAACGTATATAATTTACTACAAAGGGACTTTTCAGAATGGCATACTACCATACTACTATTTTTGCAATGTGCAGTATATATATATATATATATATATAGGCTACTGTATGTATATATATATATATATATATATAGGCTACTGTATGTATGTATGTGTATGTATATATATATATATATATTATATATATACACACACACACAGTGCCCTCTACTAATATTGGCACCCTTGGTAAATATGAGCAAAGGCAGCTGTGAAAATAAATCTGCATTATTTATCCTTTTGATCTTTCATTAAAAAAAATTCAAAAAATTCTAACCTTTCATTGAAGTAAAACAATTTAAAGTGGGGGGAAACTCACATTATGAAATAAATGTTTTTCTCCAAAACACGTTGGTCACAATTCTTGGCACCCCTAAAAAGATTGTTGAGCTTCGCAAAATAGAAAGTGGCTGTAAGAAAATAGCTAAAGGATTGAAAATCCCAATTTCCACTATCAGGGCAATAATTAAGAAGTTCCAATCAACTAAAGATGTTACAAATCTGCCTGGAAGAGGACGTGTGTCTAAATCGTCCTAATGCACGGTGAGAAGGAAAGTTTGAGTGGCCAAAGACTCTCCAAGGATCACAGCTGGAGAATTGCAGAGATTAGTTGAGTCTTGAATCTCAGAAAGCCTAAAAAAAAGATCAAACAGCACCAACATCCCCACAAGTTGTTCGGGAGGGTTTCAAGAAAAATCCTCTGCTCTCATCCAGAAACAATCTCCAGCATATTCAGTTGTCAGACAAGACTGGAACTTCAAACGGGACCGGCTTCTATGGTCAGATGAAACTAAAAAAAGAGCTTTTTTGGCAGCAAACCCACCAGATGGGTTTGGTGCACACAGGGATAAAAAGTACCACATGCCCACAGTTAAATATACTGCTGGATCTTTAATAATGTGGGCCTATTTTTCTGCTGAAGGTCCTGGACATTTTGTTCAGATACATGGCATCATGGATTCTATCAAATACCAACAAATAAAAAATCAAAACCTGACCGCTTCTGCTAGAAATCCTGTAATGGGCCGTGATTGGATCTTCCATCAGTACAATGATCCAAAACAAACATCAAAATCAACACAAAAATGTGTCACTGAGCACAAAATGAAGCTTTTGCCATGACCATCCCAGTCCCCTGACCTGAACCCTAAAGAAAATGAGTGGAGTGAACTAAAGAGAAGAAGCACCAACATGGAGCTGGGAATCTGAAGGATCTGGAGAGATTCTGTATGAAGGAATGGTCTCTGATCTCTTGTCAGGTGTTCTCCAAACTCATCAGGCATTATAGGTGAAGACTCAGAGCTGTTATCTTGGGAAAAGGAGGTTGAACGTGAACTAGAGAAAAAAAAAATTCATTGAGATTTTTCCCCCACTTTCAATTGTTGTCCTTCAATGAAAGGTTAGAATTTTTTGAATTTTTAAAATAAAAGATCAAAAGGATAAACAATGCAAATTTATTTTCACAGCCACCTTTGCTCATATTTACCAAGGGTGCCAATATTACTGGAGGGCACTGTATATATATATATATATGTGTGTGTGTGTATGTATATGTGTGTGTGTGTGTGTATGTATGTGTGTATATATATATATATATATATATATATATATATATATATATATATATATATATATATGTATGTATGTATGTATATATATATATAGCATTTCCTGTAATGTGCAATACAGAGCACACTATATCCCACAATGCATTGCTCTCCACATGACCTTCCAAGTATAGCAGCCAGGATTTTTAGCATTTCGTTTTTGCCTCATTATTTCATCACTGCCAAAGATTAAAATTTTTACATAAAATTAGATCAAAAATGCATCTTATTTTTATTTATAAGATGATAGCATAGTAATCAGTATACTCACATGAAGCAATATACCATCTCTGATTATTTATATCCTTGCAAAATGTATTATCGCCTAGCTCTCTATAAAAAGTTGGATATATTATATCCAAATTTATCCGCATACATACTATACTTCTTAACTGCTTGATTGCTTGTATCTTCACAAAATGTAAATTATATTACCGTCCAGCTCTAATCTGCTAAATGCAACTGTAAGGCATGAAGATATTAAGATATTATAAACATTAACATCATGATTTGAAAAAAGCGCTATACAAAATAAAATGTATATGTATAAAAATGTATAAAAATAAATGTATATAAATTGTGATAACTGTTCAACACTCAGTTTTTATTGTTGCATACTCTTTCTCACACATTTAAAAAAAAGAAAATAGTATACTATATACATGTATAGCTCAAATGTTTTTCTTGCACTGTTTCACAGGGGCTCAAATTGACGACAATGTCCCTCGTCGTACCACTCAACGCATTGTGGCGCCCCCTGGTGGCAGGGCCAACATTACCAGCCTTGGATAAAATAATTTACACCACAGAGGAAAATAAAGGATGGGGTGGGATGGGGGGGGGTTAAAGAAACTTGGGCTTTTTCTCCGAGACTGGTCCAAGCATCTGGACATGCGTCCCAACAAGCACACCTCCACTTCCTCCAAGACTTCAGTCCATTCACCCACCCCCAACCCCCATCCTTCTAGTATCCTGTTCTTTGAATGTGTTACTTTGATGAATACGTTTCAGAATGACTTGGCATTAAACTGGGTTATGTGCTGGAATAGTTGGCTATGTTCAGACAAGCATACTACTAATTCTTCAGTATGTATACTATTCATAGTACGAGAGTTTTCTTTGTGCACTAAACCACCTACTACACTTTGCAAAATGTGCAGTATGCAACAGAGCATATTGCACTACGTACTGTATCCCATAATGCAATGCAACCATCCATTTCACATGTGACGAATGAACTGGAAATAATATCAGTGTCTTAATTTAGGATTTTCCTTACATGCAATTAGATTAAAATGCAAAATAAATGATTTATTTCCGCCTTGATAAATGTAACGTAAACATGCAATGCAAAAATTTTGTTTTTTGCCAAGTGTTTCTGAAACTTAGTAAGCTACATTCAAAGAACAGGAACTAGTACTCTATCCGTCATTTGCCTCCATACTTTAATGTTTTTATTTGTTTGCATTCTGGAAAAGAACAGCACAAAACTCCCGCCTGTATCATTTAGTAGCTATTAAACGTGCTGTTGCCATTTTGATTCGTTGTTTTTACTAGTAGGAAGAGTCGATGAGTTATTTATTGTTTAGGATGCATTTTGCAAAAGTGTCAATTTTTCCACAAAAGCCTGATTTATTAAAAGTTTTTAGAATGTTGTTTTATAATGAACATAAAAGTTTCTTTTTTATTTTATTTTTTGTATGTATGTTCTGATTTCGGTTTCAGTGTTTCAATGCTCCCTGAAATCCCACACGTTTGTCTTCCTCACGTGTTTGCACTTCTTTATTTTCTCGTTATTTAACTGAAGTTTTGGAGACGTTTTAGAGCAAAAAAAAAAAAGAAAAAGAAGAAAAAGACTAACAGTGGTGTTCTTGGCCATGGTGCGCAGTTCTGTGGGGTTTTGGTGTGATTTGAATTCACTCATTTTTCGCTGTAAATGTCAAACTGTCCGTTCCTACTTTGTCCCACAGTTTACACAAAGGGGGTCTCACCAGAAAGAATACAATACAGTTGAGAAAATAATGGAAAACTCTCTGGGCGAACAACAGCTCGAGAGAGAGCTGCTCTTTTTCACCCTTTCATTTCGGTTTAGGATGAAGGCGGTGACCATAGCAACGGTCCAGATCGCTCGGCGTGGATGCTGATTAGATACGACAGCCGTGCCATGTTGGAGCATTGCCCCGGTAACCTCTTCTCACCGGGGGTTTTAGTCGTGCGGTGGATCTCGGCACGGGTTCAACCGTTTCCCATGACATCACAGCCGCTCCGTGGGGCAGCTACACACCCCCGTCCCGCAACAGAACCGACCTTTACCGTGAGGACATTTTGAAGGTTGCAGCGACTGTCTCTCAAACGGATCGTCCGTCGTGTAAGGTTTATCAGTGTTAGTCTGAATTAAACGTTTGGTCACAATGATTTTCTTACGTTGCAGCTCTGCTTTGTTTTTATAAATCGTCTTGCCTGCCTATTCACCAAGTGATACAGTTCTTGATTAATGTCTGTGAGTGTTATGACAAGCTGAACATTTCTCATGGAAGATGTGTACAGAATTCATCATTCTTCATGTCTTTGATTGTTACAATAAAATGCAGTTGTGAACAAAACCTGTGCAGCTTGTCCGTTGTCAAACACATTATTTCCATACATACTTCATCAGACTACTCTAATATTTGTAGGCTACTTCACCTTCCACATTGATGGTATCAGATAATACAGAAAAAAAAAAAATCATGTTTGCAGCTAGTGCTCTTATAAAAATGTGTGAAGCTAATAGAAACAATTTAATTTTATTAAGTAATAACTTCACTGACACACATAGAGCATAAAAAGTACGTCCTATATAGTATGAATAAAATCAAAGTCCCTTTAAGACAAGTCATTTCACTCGGCGGCCATCTTTGAAACGCCTCTCGGGCAGCTCCTATCCCTTTGAATGGGGAAACATCAAATTCTCCAAAGCTGTTTGCCAAGCTTTCGATTAAATTTCATATTTGTAATCACCAATGAAATCTGACAACAACTGCCACATACATTTTATTCTAAACACTCGAATCATGACAAAAAACAGTATTTTTTAGGCTTGATCAAGCTAATGCGCATTCGCAGTCCTAAAAGCGCGTTTCTTGTGCTTCATTTCAGGTCTGACTGTTTCTATAGAAACCAGAGCTTCTAACGGCCGCTGCAGTGATGCAATGACTTTACCAATCATCGATTGGCTCTTATTTAGAAGGCGGGACTTATTCCGCCATATTGCGCGTTGCACTTTCTCCCATTCAAAACAATACAAGTGATGCATTTTGTGTTATTCTAGTCTTTGATAATCCAGACATAGGCCTACCAAAGCCAATGGAAGGCAAGCCTGCAACCTTTAGCCAAAAAAGTGTAATGGCTAATGCTAATGCTCTGGCGTTACACAGGGAAGGAGACCAGAGGCCATTTTTTGAATGGATGTCAATGGATGAGAGGCTTCACTATGCTGATTAAACAGCTTTTGTGGGGAAATATCTAATCATTTTATTAATCGACAGCCTGTTCGCTAATCTTCAGCATGTTTTACACTAAACAATACTTTCGTTGGGAACTATATGTAGATTTTAGCTTGATAAAAATATATTTTTTAAAAGAAGGCAGACTAGGGAATGTTGCAACAGGTAGGACTCATTTACGGCATTACCAACAGCAAATGTGCCGCATTACTGTTTAACAGATAGAACAATAGATGTTGTGTAAAAGCCACTGGAAGGCAAGCCTGCAACCTTTAGCCAAAACAGCGTAATGGCTAATGCTAAGGCTCCGGCTTGATGGCACTGATGTCACTGCTATTACACAATAGCCTGAGAGGTGCCGCACGTGATTAAGTTAGCCGTTGCGCTTTCTCCAATGGTAAGAGATACAGACCCTCTCATCTCCCTATAATATACAATCTCTGGGCCCACTACTTTCACCATGTTGTCATTATCATGTGACCTACCAGCGTCACTTTACTGCCATTCACAAATCCTAAAGTGTCCATCATATGCACACTTCAAATTCTCACAGGAAGTAGCCTAGTAGGTCATCCAGGTACTTTTTGCCTAGTCTTTTATGAGTACTTTGAATTCGGACATACTTCTTTTGTCACATACTGTTTTTTGCTTACTAGTATATATTTTGGATGCAGCCTTCAAGTATCAGTGTTGCCAAGTACGCGGTTTTTGCGCGTGGTTTGTTTTTCATGTCCGCAGGTTAAAGCAACCCCAAAAAACATGATATTTAGCCACCGGAAGGTGATTTTTACCAGGGGACCCCTCTTGAAACGCGACTGGGCTAGTTTTGGGCTAGTTTGGTGAAGCAAGTGGGCGGGTTTTGTTGTGAAAACCTGGCAACCCTGATTGATATCGACATTATTGGCCACCTGATTACTCTCTGATTGGATGATTGCTCTAGTCTCCTCCCACTCCAATGAGAACACTTAAAGGGCAAATTCCAAATGGCGTTTTTGCACCCTTGAAGGGCACTTCGGGAAGGGGATGCCATTTGTTGGGGCATTCCAAACGAAAAGTGAACAACTGAATCCCTTCCACAAGATTATGCGATGGTCACTTCAAGGAAGCAATTTAATCATTTATGGTCATGTGACCCAGGATGGCAAGTCCTCATGCACAATTTAATTTAAATTTAGAAATGGCGGGAGTTGGAGTTAACGTATAAACAGATGTATTCAAGTTGTTTTGATGTGATATATTACCTCACAACACCTTTGGAAAGTCACAACACTATTTGGAGTGTTGGTGCCCATTTTCCTTGGGGGTTTTTGCCAATTTATATTCTTGTTAAACCTTCTAAATTGAGTGCAGGCTACTGTCTACAGCACACTGACAATGCTGTCAAGTCAAATGCATTGTAATGTCTTCTATCATCTGGATATTCTGTTTTACACAGAAAATTCAGAGTATAGGCCTACTGCAGAAATGGAGTATGCAATTTTGAACAGCCAAATTGTCTGGCTGTTATACTCACATTAGAACAGTAGGAGGTGTTGTATGTCAGAAAAAGAGCAGTACCTCCTTCACATCTGGACCTGTGGATCATTATAAGGAGCATTATAAAAAAAATACAGATCCAATTATGAGTGGATAAACAATCAACACAGAAAACAAATAGTAACCTAAAAATTGTAACATCTAAATAAACTAGTTTTATTCCAATGAAAAATATTATTTAACATCACTGATTCAACCTAAATACATTAAAACCCACAAAATGAATTTTTATGGGTTAAATCAGGTAGAAAAAAAGCTATTTGAAGGAGACAATTGCACGCTGCCACTTTTGACAGTAGTATCATAGTACTAAATGTCTACCATATACATAAACCATGATATTCACATGCTACTTCAAAGAATGCATGGTACTATCATGTCTGAAAACCATTGTGTTGTCATTATGTCCAAAGAACATATTACCATGGTACATGTTCAAAAAGCTATGATTTTTTTTTTATCATAGTGCATGTCCAAAAAGATATTACCACTTGTTGACAAGACAACTTGCCTTTAAAAATGTGGTAATGAGTATGTTTTGGTACTTTTTGCTTGTGTGTGCTCAATTGAAGCCACATTGCAAAGGGAAAGGGAAGGGGCATGAGGTGATTTCAGCCTCCCACAGAGGAGGGCATCAGAAAAGTTATACAAATGTACATGAGCTCCCATTTAAAGTTTCTGTCGGGTGATGTTGAGCAGGCGCTGTCTTCCCCCGCAGCACCAGGACTACAACACTAATGACCCTGACAGGTTTTTAAATTCTCCTCCGCTGTCTTGCGGCAAGAGCCCGTTATAGATCATTACGTGATGGGCTATTGTCTGATCTTCTGCATACATAATTCATTTTTTAGCAGTGGAGGTGGGTGTACGGCAGTGTCAGAAATGAACTTTTCTTTGAAATGAGGGGCCGCGTTTGCCCCCAGAACTGATGTTTAAGAGCTGTTTTACCTTTAATGAGGATTGTTTTCTTCTTGAGGCGAGACTTTTTTCTAACCATTAAAAAAAAAAAACACAGCATGTCGTCCATTTTATACTGAATTGCAATTAATTGAAGTAAATTCTGAATGTGAAACAGAATGGCTTTTAATTACACTGTAAATGATTTTTCAAATTTTGAAATAATAGAGATTATTGGAGTATGTTTTACAAGAAAAAGACAACAATGTGTTCTGCATATCTTTGTAATTATTTGTGAAATACTTGCAGTTTCTGAATGAAAATAAAAAAACACTGGGTAAAAACAACCCAATCTGAGTTGTTTTCAACCCAAGGGCTGGGTAAATATAGGACAGAACACATGTTGGGTTAATTTTAACCAGCAAATTGGGTTGTTTATTTAACCCAGCTTAATGGGTTGATTCATTTTTACTATAATACTAACTTATTATTATTATTTTTTTTACTACATACATGCATTAATGTTTACGGATTAACTTAAATCCTCACAACCACTAGTTTGCATGATAATTCCTTTATTTTTGATGATATTTTATAGTATATCATATTTGATATCATTTTTAATACATATTGCTTGCATTTAAGCTCGTTTAAAAAAATATTAGAAGTAAAAATTAAACATTTAGAAGTAATTCAAGTGTAATCGACCAGTCTCTGTTGTCCTGTTTCCACCGTCCTGGAGATGGCTCGCGTTCTGGATAAAACAAAAACTGCCCAAACACTGGGTTGTTACGTCTGACCCAGGATCTGGGTAACACAAAAACCACCCAAACACTGGGTTGTTACGTCTGACCCAGGATCTGGGTAACACAAAAACCACCCAAACACTGGGTTGTTACGTCTGACCCAGGATCTGGGTAACACAAAAACCACCCAAACACTGGGTTGTTACGTCTGACCCAGGATCTGGGTAACACAAAAACCACCCAAACACTGGGTTGTTACGTCTGACCCAGGATCTGGGTAACACAAAAACCACCCAAACACTGGGTTGTTACGTCTGACCCAGGATCTGGGTAACACAAAAACTACCCAAACACTGGGTTGTTACGTCTGACCCAGGATCTGGGTAACACAAAAACCACCCAAACACTGGGTTGTTACGTCTGACACAGGATCTGGGTAACACAGAAACCACCCAAACACTGGGTTGTTACGTCTGACCCAGGATCTGGGTAACACAAAAACTACCCAAACACTGGGTTATTATGTATATTTTTTTCATATATTTTCAATAATGCTCTAAATAATGCACAATAACAACAATTAGTATGGGGTTTCATATAGGCTATTTGTGAGGCCGATGCATTATAACGATAAATAGCCTAATGATGATAATTGTTCAACATTTTCTATAGACCACACATCTGAGAAGAGAGAGTGATGCTGATTTAGATTTGCATTTCCACATGATTCCACAAGAAATCATCGATCAGCTTTTGACCCTGGTGTATGGTAACCACCACATGTGTGGCCGAACAATCATGTGCATGTTTCAGGAAATATTTAGGCCTACATCTTAATGTGCATTTTTGAGATTGATTCATACAAACACATACATTTTGTAAACATAAATCACACCATTTGCAGAGCCCATGATCATCATCAGCTTGGAGGTAAATTGTGCTCTGGGGTCTAAACACACAATCCCTCGAGCGAGGACTGGAATTTTAAGCAGACCGTTGCCATGTTTCTGTGGGCAATGGCTTTCTCATGTGCTCTATGTTTGGAGTGGCTCTCACGAAGGCCTGAATGAAGCATATATCTCAGTCCCGTGAGAACGCTGCGTTACCCAGACCCAGGAAATGTGCAACCTTGGTGTGTCAGACCAATGACAAATTCAAGACAGACTTGCATGAAAACAAAAATTTCCTGTGCTTTCCTTTCAGATACGCAGATAGATTCATATTGGACTGTTTTCTGTCCTTCTTGGGTGACTTTTTATTAGAATCTCATAGTTAAGACAAAAATAAAACCTTAAACTTTTATTTATTTAATGCAAAACTCACAGATTAGAATTCAAGTTCATTTGCATGTCCACATATAATGCATGTGGTTGTTTTCAAAAATTGACTTGAAATATGGTGACTTGAAAATATGATGCAGGAGTCATATACACTTAGAAGTAAATGGTTGTTTTTAGCGACACCGGTGGCCGTTAAGTGAACTGCAGCCAGCAACTTATTGCTCGTGCGTTCTCGCACTCGTGCACATGCACATGCAATGGACGTGATTCAAGGCCCCGAGTTCTTTTTCCGTTCTTTGCTTAGAAGTAAAAATAACTTGTAAATACCTTTGCATATACTGTTAACCAACATTCAAACGCCATCCACACTGCTGAGAGGGACGTTTAGATGGATATGTAAACATTGTGCTACTATGTGGATGTTTGCACGAGCTCTGCAATTCACCGGTAATCAGATGAGGTAAATTACAGTTATGATAGTTTGACTATGATAGTAGACTATATAGATTTGGCTATGTGAGACTATATAGTTTGAATTAATACCTTTTTTTGCATGACTCATTGACATGACAGTACAGAATAGCTCTTTTGTTAACATTGCAGTCATTTCATGTGTCACTGAACGGAAGTGAGGCTCTCGGGAACGCGTGTAACCGTCACGGCATTTCTATAATCCCAAAATTTAAGAGTCCTTAACATAAAAATCAGTATACTGAATGTTTTTTGGAAGGATGTTTTAGCAGTTTTTCTTCACCAGAACAATAAAAACATGAAATAACAGTAAACAACCTACTGAAGAGATGTAACGTTACGTCTATCCCTCAAAGCCCCACTTTCGTTCCCGTTAAAAATCAAAGATGGCGGTGCTATGAAAAGGTGTATCAACCTAGTAGGAATTCGAGGAAGGTCGTGTTTTTTAAGTTTCATTACAATCTGTTCACACATTGGCAATAAAAAACGATTCATACATGAAAAAAATCTTACATACAGCCGCTTTAACATCTATGGAAACATGGAAGGTTCTTTATAATGGAAAGAGTTTCTTTAGATTGTTCTTCAAACTAAGACAAAAATGGTTCTTTTATGAACTGTTTAGGTTCTTTAGGGAAGCAATGTTTGGTCTTATTGTGCACAATTCTTTCATGCACATTATACCAAATTTAAAAAATATATTTTTCTTTTCATTGAACGTCATGTTTTACTCATATATTGTTACGGAATTAAAATGGGTCTCGGATGGCATTTATTGTTGACTTTAACAGCCTTTGGTCACTGTTGACTTTCATCAAATGCAAAGAAACGATTGGAAATTCTATGAAACATCTCCTGTTACGTTTCACAGAAGAAAGAAAGTCATATGTCCTTGAATGTCATGAAGTCGTCAATGATTCATTTTTATCTAAGCTATTTACCTCTGCTGATTGGCTGTAAGTTTGTTGTGGTGCTTGGTCCGATCCAGTTTCAACAGCGTTTTTCAAAAATCATGAAAAATCAAAAAACAAGCGTCCCACTGCATTTGACCTTCTGTGCCTTTGTAATATATCATTGCACTAAACTAAATTTACATTTAGAAGTAAAATGTTGGCCTGATGCCACATAGCAACACAGGAATAAAGAGCTAGGGAGACTGTGAATATGACACTTGTACAATAAATGTCTGTTTGTTGAGAATAAGTGGTCAAATGTGAGGCGCCAACTGATCTGAGATGCCCTCTGTGTCTCTTCATCCTCAGAAATGCTGTGAACGGCGCTGATAAGATGTTGAAGATATGGGGGAGGGTGTTTGGACTAGTCAAAACTAGTACTCCTGCAAAAATAACCTTCCCCAGATGACTCGGTTTATGCTTCCGTAGACAGGCTTTTTTTGAGCGCTGCCATAAATCAAAAACAGCCATTCTGAGATGCGACAACAGACCACAATATGTTTACAATATTAGTGCTGAGACAAGCCTCATGATTACTCTTGCTCAAAATCAGAGTTGTGCTAAAGTATAAAGTTCGGTGAATAACTTGCTCTGAATTCAGGCATGAGTGACACCTCAAATCATGCAGCTTGTTGAGAAGCATATTACACCTCTAGGCTTACTTGTGATATTCAGACAAAAAAGCAGGCTAACAGTAAAATAAAACAGCAGGGACCTGAGCCATATCTATCGACCAGAATATCAAACAGACTTGCGGATGGACTATTTTGACTAAATAACCACCTAGCAACCACCCTGAAGACTCTAGCAACCTCATATTGCCACTTTACAAAAAAAGAAGCAAAGCCTGTTTTTCCTGTTGACTATACTACACGCTTAAAAATGCTAGGTTGAAAATGGACAAATTAGTATAGGACAAAATAGTTTTATTTAGCCCAACTATTGTTTAAAAATTACTGTATGGCTGTCTTAAAATGAACCCAAAATAGGCTGGGTAAAATGGCTGGGTTAAAACCACCCAGTCGCTGGGTTTGTCCATTTTCAACCCAACTTGGGTTGTTTTTAACCCAGCTTGTACAATATTAATAATAATATTCAAAATATTTTTATTTAAATTTTGAAAATAAATCTTTGTACAGTTTTTTTAGTATTTAATAATAATAATAATAATAATAATAAAAAGAATTATTATTTTTTATTAAATTGATAAATTAAATGTACAAAGCAAATTAAATGGAAACAAATGTACACTGTAAAATAAAAATGAGTATTTAATAGTAATAGTAATAATAATTTTATTTTACAGAACAACAGTAAAATTAAAATACTTAATTTCTTTGCAGCTTTTATTTTATATAACAGATTTATAAACTATTTTCATTACAAATTTGGGAAGGTGTGTTGGGTTTTCAAATGCTCCCCAGGTGAAAAAAAGTACATTTCTATAATGTACTTAAAGTGCTCTATTTTCGCGCACTAATTTTGTACTTAATATACTAAAAAATCTTCTTTTGTACTTCTTAAGATAATCTTAAGAACATCTAAATGTACTCAACTGTGTATTATGTACTATTTTGAGACACCATGAAATATGAACTAAAATTAGCTTTTAATATACTATGTCTGTACTTAAATGTATTTAGTTACCACTTATAGTACACTTGAACCCATAGTGTACTACAGGTGGTAACTAAATAAATTTTTTTTAATACAGAGATAGTATATTAAAAGCTAATTTTAGTTCATATTTCATGGTGTCTCAAAATAGTACGGTTAAGTATACTAGATGTTCTTGAGATTATCTTAATAAGTACTAAAGAAGAAATTTTAGTATATTAAGTACAAAATTAGTGCACGAAAATAGAGCACTTTAAGTACATTATAGAAATGTACTTTTTTTTTCACCTGGGTCATTGTATAAACATGGAAAAATCACATCCTTGCTAAAATTATAAGTGGACTTAAGGGGAAAATAACATCTTGTAAAAAAACAAAAGTACAGTCATAACTGTAAAACACATGGTCTTGATATATAAGGGTTGTAGCATCCCATGAGATCCAGGTTTGAACACAGACTGCATAATTTCCCGAACATTCCCATCATGTCATAGAATGTCATAGAAACCATGATGACATTCTCATGGTGGGTTGTATCGGAAGCTTTGCTAAGTGGGACGCTTCATCTGAACTATTCCCAAAACACTTATGAAGCAGTATGTTTTATTGGATATTATCCATATTGGAATCACATGATTTTCTTTCATTTGAGAAACAAACACAATAACAGAAGTGCCGCTTGTTATAAGGCATTTAAGCAACACAAGTTGGTCATTTTGAGGTCATCATCACATATTCATTATGATCAAGGTCAAGTATCAATATCACATGGAGATTTGTGCATTTTCCAGATCACAGTAATGGAAACACAAATGATAGGAAGGGTGACTGTTGGTCCCAGGGTGAAACACATGGAAAGCCATACCCGACGCTCATCTTTGACATACAGTAGCAGGGGTGTACAGATAATAAGGCGACCATGCAGGAATACCAATAAGATCAATTCTCTGTTCACAAAGGTTTCTGTGCATCACTATTAATCATCAGGTGACATGGGTTTTCTGTAATGGAAAGTCTTTATGATTACTCAATGCAAACAACCCATGGCCATTAACTGTAGTGCAATTTCATAAAACTGAACAAACAAGAAAGTAAACTGAACTGGAAAGTGAACAGTAGAAATTATTATATAATATTCTTTTCTTTTATATATATAGAAACAGGGCTTGACATTAACTTGTAACGCAGTCACTTCTACTAGCCACTTGGGCGGGTTGAATTATATATATAATATATATATATATTATACATTTTTCAATTGTAGTCTTTTAATAAGGCATCTGAAATAATGTAGTGTTGACAAAAATACTGATTTTTCGATACATATTGATACTGAAATATCTGAAACGCTTCCAGTACTCGTTTTCCGCAGAACAGATACACAATACAAGCTGTGCTTTCTCTCTCTCTCATCTCTCCAACAGCGAGTTGACACACAAACCCGCCTTCCCTCACTCACTCGTTTCATTTGCTCAGAATGAATATTATTGGTGTTACAGGGCTTTAATTTCAGCATGGGATTGTACATATTGCATATAATTTTACTCATTCCCGCAGATTTTGTGCTCGCACCCAAAGTGTGTGCAAATAAGACGGGCTCTCAGTACTAAATCGAGTCCTTTTTCACTGCTTATTGTGCACAAATAGTCAAATACACACAAAATGTCAAAATGCCGGTCTTGGCGAGTATTCACGTAAACACAGTCAGTTATGTTTTAAGTGAAGGTAAAGAGTTGAGAAAGAAAACATGTGTAACAGTATAATGGATCCATGCGTCAGGTCTTAAAGTGGCACCAAATTCTGAGATAATATTAAAAATATCTATATGGAAGTTTTTCCGCATGGTATCAATGTCAAAACTGTGGCCAGTGAAAATGCTGAGTGGCTAGTAACCACTAAGCACAGTGGCTGGTGAGCAAAAAAGTTAATGTCAAGCCCTATATAGAAACACTCATCAGACATTGTTAAAATAACTGTAGTCAATAACAATAATATTAATAATAAAATTGCTGGTATTTATCATCACAGATCCATGCAGAATGATGTCCACCATGATTTCCAAGCAAGCAAA
Source organism: Hypophthalmichthys molitrix (assembly GCA_037950675.1). Classification (NCBI taxonomy): domain Eukaryota; kingdom Metazoa; phylum Chordata; class Actinopteri; order Cypriniformes; family Xenocyprididae; genus Hypophthalmichthys; species Hypophthalmichthys molitrix. The sequence continues at coordinate 3,579,937 of CM075499.1, forward strand.
CACGTGCACTGCCTCCTTTTAAAGGAATAGTTCACTCAAACATGACATTTCTGTCAGTATTTGTTCATGCTCATGTCATTCCAAACCTAAAAACATAAAACAATGTGCCCATGTTTGTCAAAGTCTAAAAAAAAAACAAAAAATACAATAAAAGCAGCATAAAATAGTCCATAAGACTTGTGCGTTATATATTCAACATCTTCTGAAGAAGAACATGATAGCTTTGTGTGAGGAACAGACTGAGTTTAACCCTGTAAAGGCTACTGTATCATATTTGATATGAAAGAATTTCTAAGGCCTCTTATTTATCAACATGATCAAAACTTTGCTGAAAAACCTGTTGCACACAATCTGTACGGGCTTCTGTTGTCTGATTGATAGTTCATAGTTTTTTTTAGAAAAAAAAGGCCTTTTAGTATAAATCATCCATCTTCAGCTCATGGTTCACATGTATTTTTGCTGTGAAATCTTTACTGATTTTTTTATAAAGTAAATGTAAAAATAACTTTAATATTGTTAGTACTGTTAGAATTTATACTGGGCTGAAGCAACTTAGGATTACTTGATTATCCATACATCAAAAAATTCAAATGTGAGTATCAAATATGATCCATCAGGCTTTTGAGGAGGGTTTATTTGTTCATCTCTCAATCATCATTGTATTGTATTGCATTATATGTTTTAAAACTACAGAGCTTTAATCATAAAACTAAGCATTTAAAATATCATCTTACTAAGACATTATTGGCAGGTATATTTCGGGGCCCTATTTTAACGATCTAAGCGCATGGTCTGAACCGCATGCGTAGGTGCCGAATCCACTTTTGCTAGTTTAACTACAGAAAAAATGGTCGGCGTGACAGACGCATGGTCCAAAATGGTTGTACCTAGTCTCTTAATGGATCACGGGTGTGTTTTGAACAATTTCATTCGTCATTACCGCAAATAGGTAATTCTGATAATTGCAATGACTATCCATTATGACACGTAGGCATTTTTATCTTTATGCACACAATAATAATCTTTTACATTGTAATCTTTTTATTTGTAATCATTTTTGTGTGCTGCTGCGCGTCCCTGCGTGTGTAACAAGCAGTGTACGCGTGTTGTGAACTCAACTATAGGCGCATATTACTAAAGTGCACTTTAAATAACAAAAAATAAATAAAATAAAAAACTGCGCCATTGACTTTAGACCAGGTTTCAGTTGGTCAGTGGCGCAGTCGTTTTCAGTTGCCTCAAAATAGCAACACGCCAACAATGCACCTGAACACAGATAATTTTCAGACCAGCACACCCATGGGCGAAAAGATGGGCGTGAGTGCATTTGCTATTTAAAAAACGTGGGTGCTGGATGTCGAAATGATAACTGCGTCAGACTGAAACTAGCAAAAAACACTTGCGTCGCACCTGGCGTCACACTGCACTGGGTGTATGACAGGGCCAATAGAGTGATGACTGATATTTATATGCATTTTATGTAAGTAGTCTGATATATTGTTACGAAGATCTCACTTATTTACATTACAAGCATCATTTCATCTTACTTTTTGTTCATATAAATATCATCATCTGCAACAATTGCATATTTTTGCTCAGTTTGGGCCTCTGAATAAAATGAGTTATGAGCTCATTTTTCTCAGTATGAACCATAAAAGCCTGATGTATCAAATATGATACAAAACATAAAACACATATGCAAACTTTTTTTTTTTTAGATTTTGCTCAATAAACTGTTCCATTTAAAAAATTAGATTTTCTGAAAATAACTTCATAATTCAGGCTTTACAGGGTTAAGTCATTATGCATTTACCGCTATTGAAGCTGCAAAATCTCATGCGTTTCAACTCATTGACTGTCATTCAACAGCTTTAGAACAACATGAGGGTGAGTAAATAAAGACAGTGTTCATTCACTGGTAAACTGTCCCTTTAATAAGCATCAACAGCTTTGCAGCAGCTTTCAATGTTCCCAGCGCAGATCGTTTCAGTTCAAAGCTTCTGGAGTTTGTTCATCAGTTTGTGTTCTCGAGTCTGAGACTCAAGTGGCAAAGTGGCATCACAGCCAGCGTGAGTCTCCTTACAGTGATTTCGCCAGCGTGCTGCTCATTCACACCGCATCCCCATCCTCACACAGCGAGAGCTGATGGATTTTGATGATGGGAAGCGAGTTGTGCGCAGGCGGCTCAGGCTGTGGCGAATCCGTTATCACACAGCAGCACGTCCTCACCAGGTTCTTACCACACATTCCCGCCACTTTCGCTCCCACGCTCACTCCGGTGCTGACCCCAGTCGTCCCCACCGACGAAGTCCGGGAAGGGGCCTGCCAGTCCCGCCCGTCCCTGGACGAAGGGCTGCGGGACAGCACTATGGAAGAGGACGGGCTCAGGCGGGATGGATTGTCACGGCTCGTCAGGCCGAGGATCTGAGACTGGCCGTGCCGTGGACTGTGGCTCTGGTACAGCGGGTGGGACGGCGTGGATCTCTTGCGGAGGCAGCGCGCGCCCAACACGCTCAGGAAGGCTTTCTTAAACTCCTGACTGGAGCAGGGGTAGATGATGGGGTTGATGCAGCTGTTGAAATAGCCCAGCCAAAACGTTATCTTGAAGACTGTGTCCGAGGGTCTGTACGTCGGGAAGATGGAACCTAGACAGACAAAAAGTGTAAGGAATTTTACTAGTCTGGCATCATAAAATGTTTACTACTTATTTTCAATCATTAATGAGTTTATCAATATACTGTGATGCAAAGCTGAATTATTCCAGTCTTCAATGTCACATGATTCTTCAGAAATCATTCTAATATGATGATTTGCTGCTCAAGAAACATTATAATTATTATTATCAGTGTTAAAAACAGTTGTGCTGCTTAAAGGGATAGTTCAGGGAAGAGAAGAAATTGTTAAATAAAGTCGTCATGTTTGTTTTTGCACACAAAAAGTATTCTTATCGCTTCATAACTTTAAGGTTGAACCACTGTATACACATGGACTATTTTAACGATGTCTTTACTACTTTTCTGGGCCTTGAAAGTTGCAATGATGTTGCTGCCTATGGGTGGTTCAGAAACCTCTCGGATTTCATAAATATCTTAATTTGTGTTCTGAAGATGAACAAAGGTCTTATGGGTTTGGAACAACATGAGGGTGAGTGATTAATGACGAAAATGTCATTTTTGGGTGAACTAACCCTTTAATATCTTTGTGGAACCTGTGTCACATTTTTGTTCAGTATTCTTTGATGAATTAAAAGTTAAAAAGAACACCATTTATTTGAAATAGAAATGACATTATTAAAAGATTAGCTCACTTCAGAATTAAAATGAATGACCCCCATGTCATCCAAGATGTTTGTCTTTCTTTCTTCAGGATTTTTCTCCATATAGTGGACTTCAATGGGTTGAAGGTCCAAATTGCAGTTTCAGTGCAGCTTCAAAGAGCTCTACATGATCCCAGATGAGGAATAAGGGTCTTATCTAGTGAAACAATCAGTCATTTTATAAAAAAAAAAAAAAATTATATACTTTTTAACCACGAATGCTTGTCTTGCACTGCTCTGTGATGTGCCACACATTACGTAATCATGTTGGAAAGGTCACTCGTGACGTAGGTGGAAGTACCGCGTTGGGGCAAAAAACTCCATCTCATTTTCTCCTCCAACTTCAAAATCGTTCGATATCGTTGTTTTACCTTTTTTTGTATAGACCGTTTGACTTAGTCTTTGCCTGATTGCTTTGTAAACACCTTTCCAACATGATTATGTAATGTGTGGCTCATCGCAGAGCAGTGGAAGACGAGCATTTGTGGTTAAAAAGTATATAATTTTTTTTTTAATTTTTTTTTTAGAAAATGACCAATCCTTTCTCTAGATAAGACCCTTATTCCTCGTCTGGGATCGTGTAGAGCCCTTTGAAGCTGCGCTGAAACTGACATTTGGACCTTCAACCCATTGAACCCTGTTGAAGTCCACTATATGGAGAAAAATCCTGGAATGTTTTCCTTTAAAAACCTTAATTTCTTTTTGACTGAAGAAAGAAAGACACGGACATTGGGGTGAGTAAATTATCAGGAAATTTTAATTCTGAACTGAACTAATCCTTTTATGTCTTTACTATCACCTTTGATCAGTTTATTGCATCCTTGTTGAATCAAAAGTGTTAATTTCTTTTTAAGAAATCTTGCTGACCCCAAACTTTTGAACGCTAGTTTGACTTTGTACAACCAGTGTGTTTACATGAACAGTAAAACACTGATAACCATCAAAATCATTTTAAGTCAACCCAAACTTCCATAATATGACATATTTCTGAGTGATATATTCACCAATATTTATCAATCAGAAATCGATTGTGTGGTAAAAAAAAAAGTGTCTTAATATGACAGGTGGATGGAGAGGAGACATCCACCTGTAATCATACATATGATTACACATATTTCTGAAAAACATTACTTGGACATAGTCACCTCTGATAACAGATCACTTTAAATTGTAATTGTAATGTAGACACATGCATTTTCTGAAAAGCTGCTTTGAAACGATGTGTTTGTGAAAAGCGCTATACAAATAATGTGAATTTAATTTAATTTAGTTGAACATCAGCTGAAAAGGAAATATTATGAAAATAGGATTTCCACAATGTGCACTAAAGGATAAATGTAAAACAAACTCACAAAACAAGCAGATAGATGAGTTTCCATGCAAAGTGAAACCAGTTCCCTGATAAAAGAACAGTTTCAGGTGTTTCCATGTCTCTACACACTGTCTGGTTAAGATGTGCATGTGACCACATCCAGTAAAATTCATCTGGATTCGGATAATAATGGGTAACCAATCGATAAATAAAGTAAGGCTCTTAAAAGATGGTTTCATTCCCTCAGATGGGGAAGATTAATGGGACCTGAAATTAAGGAGCAGAAAATGAAAAAGGTTATATCTAGAAAAGAGAAAAACGTGTGAATGCTTCAGAAAGCATCGTTCTCACCGCCACTGCCTCTGTGTGACAGGACAGATAACTACGTCATGCATCACAATGCCGGCCAAGTCTTTTTATAGCATCTGATCTGATCTCACGCTGGAACGTTCCTCCATTAATCAAGGTTAATAGTTTTTTTCAAATTGCCATCATAAATCCGGCTCAATTTGATCAGAGAAGGACCCTTCAGAGGAAAGGAATTGTTCGGCGTTATAAAGGACGCAGGCACAGGAAAGAGAATCATGGTTATATATTTAACCGTTCACACACCCACTGGATTTTTCTAATACCACGTTGACCGGACCATTAAAAGAATTAAAGTGTCTAGCAAAACCACCTGGCCTTGAGATGCAGCATCTGTCTTCTGAGTTAAAAGCTGGAGCGTCTCGTAACGCACTTTAAGAGTGAGTCTAGAGGGGCTTTTACACACACAGGGTAGAAGATGAAGGAGAGCCAGAGACTGACAGACAGGGCTGTGGGAACAAACGCCACACTTTAATCATTACTGTCTGCAGGCTAAAAAAGAGGAAGAGGTTAAACTGAGGTTTCTTCATCTACATTTTAGTTTCTGTCCACCAGGTCTTATTTCACCCCAAAATTAAAAGGTGATTTATTTTGCATAAAGAACATTAAGCCTATTTTTAGGACCATTAACATTTTTTTGAGTTTTTTCTTATTAAAAATCAGTTTCTTTATTTTGCAAATGAAATGTAACCTGGAGTGAAATGTATATTTTGACATTATTTTCATAACAATTAAACATATCTTTGCATCATGTTTGTAAAAAAAAAAAAAAAGTAATGATTCGAAGAAAATTTGTAAAATTATAAAAAATAAATGATGAACATTAATGATCATAAAATTATAAATATAAACTAAATATTTTCCATTTTTGAGGTGATTTAGCCCCAAAGAGAGACAGATAGATAAATGACAGACAGACAGCTAGATAGATGACAGAGAGACAGACAGATAGATAGACATGTAGACAGACAGATAGATAGACATGTAGACAGACAGATAGAGATAGATAGATGACAGACAGATAGATAGATAATTTACTTTTGCTGTAAAAAAAAAACAAAAAAAACTAATCTGGTCATATTCTTAGTCTTGTGAGATTCATCCAGCTACTGATGGTAACAACTCATCCTCAAAATTGTTTATCAGGAGTCACAATGTGTTTTAATGTATAAAGAGAGAGGAAAATATAAAAATGGAAACATTAAATGACTGATGTTCTACCATCTATCTCGAGTGATGTGTGCAGAAATATAAATAGTGGATCTGACTAAATGATGCGTTAAATTGAAGGAAGTCAAAATGAGAAAACAAAAGCGATTTCATCCAAACCCATAATGATAATGACTGAAACGCAAACGCTTTCTACTGGGAAAGTGTGTTTCCTCGAGTCAAACCCTGAGACTTTCTGTGCGACTGTGGATAAAGGCTCTCGTAAAAATCCAGAGCAATGAAAGTGACTGTTTATCAGGTCAGATTCCATCAAAAGTTATGTCCTCGGTGCACTGAGGTGTGGCTTAAAGCCCTTTACGAGCCATAGAGGACGGAAATAAACAACATACATCTGAAACTAAATCAAGCCACCAGGTCCTGCTGAAGCATCACATTGCATATGCATAACAGCGATGTCCTTGACTGCTGGAACGCCTCTGTTAGTCATCATTAGAAAGGGCCGCCGGGCATATCTGGTGTTGTCAAAAAATTGACACGGCCGTATGTTGCAATACAGTGACTGGGACATTCTGAGGAAACTGTGACATTTGTGTCTGGACATTTTCCCAGTAATTATCATTTGAAATGATGACTGATGGACTGAAATCATCAGGCCCAAATTATTTTTAGAAAAATCATGTTAAAATGTATCAAATATGATCATCAGGCTTTTGAGGAGGGTTTATTTATTCATCTCTCAATCATCATTGTATTACATTGCATTATGTGTTTTAAAACTACAGAGATGTGATCATAAAACTAAGCATATAATCTTACTAAGACATATTATTGGCAGATACAGAGTGATGACTGATATTTATATGTATTTTATGTCTGTTGTCTGCTATACTGCTATAAAGATCTCACTGATTTACATTACAATCAAAATTTCATCTTACTTTTTGGTCATTTAAATATTAGCATCTGAACCAAACTGTGCAGTTTGAGCCTCTGAATAAAACCTGAGGTGTTTTTTCCTCTTTGAGTTTGAGCTCCATATTCTCACTATATCATAAAAGCCTGATGTATCAAATATGATACAAAACATAAATCACATATGCAAACTTTTATTTAGATTTTGTTCAATAATATGATCCATTTACTATTACCCTCCAATCCTAAATATGTGGTTACAGCCTTGCAAAGTACCAGTTGCTGTCATTCCTTACCCAAAAGCACTACATGATTTCCACTCCACTACAGTAAATTTGTAATATATATGTGCTTTTATAATTTCAGTAGATAACCAAGTCAATTTAGTGTTTTTATTTACATTCAAAATGACTAATAACAGCCTTATGAAAGTGTGTATCACTGCATTGCACCACAGTAGTCAATCAATATTTTTGTACTTTGGGCCAAGAAAAAAAAAAGTCTATCAAAATTGAACTATGATTTGTTTTTTTCATACATTATTATATAAATGAACTAGTGAGCTTATATAATGCCAATTTACACATAATCATAATGAAATACTGATCAAGTGTATAACTTGTCTATTCTCACCATCTAGTTAAAATACTTTTATGATCTCACATCCTCAAATATGATAAATATGAAATGTGATAAATATGAAGTTTGAAAGATCTGAGTAGAACTATTTTTGTTAATATTTTCAATTAGTATTTCTATTATTTTAATTTTAGTTAAAGTTGTAATTTTTTGTGTTTTGGCATTTTTATTATTATTATTATTTTTTAAATATGTCTATATAGTTTTTATTATGTTTTTTGTGTTTTATGTTTTTATTATGTTTTTTGCCTTGGCAACTAGCTGAAATAAAATAAGTTTAATTCTATATATCCCATTAAAATGAATGCGGAGATGCAAAGTGGCTGATATTCCATGGAAGCTTGTTTCCACCATGAAATAAAAATAAAAAAAATTGCAAATGCGAGTTTATATCTCATAATTCTGAATTTTTTTTTCCCTAAAAATTGCGAGATATAAACTCACAATTGTGATGTAAAGTCAGAATTGTGGGATATAAACTCCCAGTTGTGTGTTATAATGTCCAATTGTCAGGAAAAAAAAGACTGACGTCTATATCTCATGTTTATATCTCACAATTCTGTCTTTATAACTCGCAATTGTGAGTTTGTATCTCGTAATTCTGAGAAAAAAAGTCAGAATTTTGAGATATAAAGTTAGAGTTGCGTGATAACTCACAATTGCGAGAAAAGAAGAAAAATTTGAATTTTTCTCAGAATTGCGAGTTATAAAGTCAGAATTGTGAGTTATAAAATCGCAATTGTGAGTTATGAAGTCAGAATTGTGTGACAAAGTCAGAATTGCATGTTATAAAGTCAGAATTGTGAGATATAAACTTGCAACTGCAAGAAAAAATTCAGAATTGTGAGATAAAGTCAAAAATCCCTTTTATTAAGTAACAGAAACAAGCTTCTGCAATATTCCAATAACAAGTGTTTAAAAAATGTATTATTTTAAAAATTCACAATTTTTGTAAATATTGAAGTTAAATCAAATAATGTGACTTTATTTTAGCACCCTGTTCATTATATCACGGAGACACAAATGTCACTGACAATGAACTGATTGCTCTCAAAAACTTGTAGACATAAAAACGTTTGCCTGTGCTTTTCTTAATGTCAAGCCCGCTGCTCTTTAATATTAGCTCTAATGTAATATTAACCACAGCAGATACTGATGCCCATTATTTATTAAAGCCTCACGGATCACAACTGAATTTTACTCCATTTATGCATCCACTGTGCAAATGCTTCCAAAAATACAGGATGACTGAGCTCGTTTTCAATTTCATTTTCTCAGCCTGAGCAGTTTGGTACCTCCCATCTCATTTCCCATGGTTCCTCGTCAGGGCAAATGATCAGAGAAAATAGAGAGTTTATGCCATGTGAGAATTTCAGAGATGAATTCGGTGTTAAAGATTGACCGAGGGCTTATGCACACATCACGGTATATGACCATGTACTCCCTGAAATACAAGCAGTGCTTTGGTCACGCAACTCATGCTGTCTGACGCAGGTTTGACTGGAAATAGACGGCACAGAGCACAAGTCTCTAGGAGTCTCTAAGTGAACTAACAAACCCTGAAACAGACTCGGCTACAGGTGATAAAAACATCCAGGGGTGCGTTTCCCAAAAGCATTGTTAGCCAACTATGGTCGCAAGTTCCGTCGTTGCCAACGTAGGCTGCGTTTAACTCCAATTTTAGAAATACACTTGCAAACTTCCCTAAGCTCTTCCCCTCAAGGGAATCCTAGCCGCCATTTTGAAGTGTGTTCAACCACATCAAGTGGGCGAGGGAAGTTTATTTGGACAGACCCTCGACCCCTTAATTTTGACCGAGGGAGTGAGTGAGTCAGGCAGATCCATAGACCACAATGCAACACAATTGTGACGTCATTGGAGATTGGCTTAATTTAAAAAATGTATTATTTTAAAAATTCACAATTTTTGTAATACTGAAGTTAAATCAAATAATGTGACTTTATTTTAGCACCCTGTTCATTATATCACGGAGACACAAATGTCACTGAGAATGAACCGATTGCTCTCAAAAACTTGTAGACATAAAAACGTTTGCCTGTGCTTTTCTTAATGTTTTCTTAAAGCTCTTCCCCTCAAGGGAATCCTAGCCGCCATTTTAAAGTGTGTTCAACCACATCAAGTGGGCGAGGGAAGTTTATTTGGACAGACCCTCGACCCCTCAATTTTGACAGAGGGAGTGAGTGAGTCAGGCAGATCCATAGACCACAATGCAACACAATTGTGACGTCATTGCAGATTGGCTTAATTTACCCACCCCACACACACACACACACACACACACACACACACGAACTCTGGTTTATGATATTGAAGTTATTTTGACAGTTTACCGCATAATACATGTAGCTACCTTAAGCTGACTGTTATAGTTTATTGTATTGTTATTAGGGGTGTGACGAGACACTTAGCTCACGAGACAAGACACAAGATTGGGTTTACGAGACGAGATTTTTGCACCGTATTTTTAAGAAATCCTCAATGACAAAATTCATGACTGGAAAATTGTTCTGCAGGTGCATTTTGAAATGTTTTAACTAATCATCTTGTAATAAATGTAATTTCAGTTCTACTTTCTGAGTTTGAATTATCATATACACTGAAAGACAATAATACTCAAGCACGCAACTTAATGTAAAGCTGCAAACTCAACTGACTGGCTTCTCTCCTGTATGATTTCACATGAGTCTCTTCAGACCTTACTGTACATGAATTATGAGCTTCCAGAACTTCTAATTGAGGATGTGTGTAACCTCCTAATTAAACTCCTTTCCACAAATTGAACATAGAAATAAAAACAGTATAAATAACAAAAATAAATAACAGTTTTTTCTTAGTCTTATTAAGTGCAACCATAATCAAAGTACTCTCTCAATATACAAAGTGCAAACAGAGACAAAAACAGAGACCAGAGCTAAGAGGTGTTTACAACTACACAGCGCAGCCCAAGATAGGTTTGATATTGGGAGACAGGCCTATGTAGCCTAATTTGCGTGCACCAGGGAGCTCGCATTTTACTTTCGCTTTCGAATTCACAATCGCACACTCTGTGTATAGGGAGTGGCAGTGCTGAGCGCGCATTCTTCAAGATAGGACATTTATCAAAAGCTTAGGCTCTGTTGCGCAACAAATCCTCCGCCATGGTCTTGTCAGTCATCTCGCCTTACTCTCGTCACGTGATCAGTGAACTCTGATTCCTGCTGACTGTGTGCGACTCTGCAGCTCATGCTGGATGAGCAGAGTCGACGTTTACAATTAAAGCATTATCCAACTGGATTAAGTGTTTTTTTTTTTCTATAAAGAAATGCAAATCGACAGTGGAGGCGGTGCTGCGGTGGGCACCGTAATGTAATGTACACGTAGAGGTGGTATATTCTATGCTAATTTCGCCTTCATGCTCCATCATGGCGATATTGTGTGACAGCTTTTCACTCAAATCTCTTCACATTTTAATGTGTCACACCCCTAATTCTTATCATTTTTGTTAGAGAACATTTAAAAAATTACACAAACAGCCCAAGCATACATACAGGCCTATAGAATGATGCGTAAAACAAATTCATAAGGAAAAAACTGTAAATAATAAATCCGCTCCATTGCTGACTCCAGTGAAGGGCTGCTGGTTTTCCATTTAAACACATTGCAAGGGTTCCACCAGTAGTGGGCACTTGTGCAACGTAAGCAATGACATACATCCAAGGGAACAAGATGGAGGGAAGTTAGCGAGGGAAGGGTGTAAGACTCCACGTCTTGCATTAAAATTGTTTAATGCACAGCTAGCTGTGGATTATCCCTTATATATATTATAAAACAGAGGAAGTGCTTAAACAAGAAAAAAATTAAATCTCTAAATGATATGGTACTGATATATCACAAAGAAGAATTTAACAATTTAAGAAATAATAAACAGATCAATTCGAAAATCCTTGCACCATCAGTGCTTTGTCTCTAAAAATTAGTGTTCGCCCATGCAAAACTCAGTGCCTTGTTGCTATGCGGTTGCTTGTGTGTTTTCGCCAGTGGTGACTCTCTAACCCTTTAGAACAACCCATAACTATTGAGGATGCACAACAAAAATATCGTCAACTCTTTACCTTAGTGATTTTTCACTGTCTGCTATGTTATAAGTCACTGTATTCATGCAGTATTATCACACTGACTTTAATGCAGTGGATGTTCTTGAGACTTAGCCAGGCATAAAAATGATTCTCTCTTCACTGCTGCTACTGCATTGGAAGCATCGAGGGAAGATTTAAAAGGAAGAATGTCTGTCCGAAGGGCAAATTCTTCATCCTAATATCCACATTTGTCAGCTAAATCCCCTTGATATTATACCATACAGTATGTTTCCATCACACAGCATTTATATGAAGTCTTTCTGCTGCGGGCGTCCAGTGGATTCTATGATGTAAATAGCATGTAATTACTTTACTGGGAAAACAATTAACCTGTTGTTTTTAATTATCACGGATTAAACTGTGACTTCATTATGAGTGCAAAATGTCTCTCTGCTTGCTCCACCGTGAGATGCTATACATGCAGAAATAGAGTCGCATCGATCACCGTAACATTAAACGAACAACTTTCCTATTGAACGCAGTGTTTTAGATTTCACTGCTACTACAGATGTGGTTGCAGAGCGAGAGCATGGTCGTTTTTGTCTCGGACTGAGTCATGCTGATAAGGTCAGTGAATCCCCTGAGCTTTATTAAACACTCTATTTTATGCAATTTAATGCCTGTTAATTAGCAAGCATTTCAGTATCGTGCTAATCATGTTTCTTACAAATCTACATGTGGATTCACAAAAAAAATGTTGTGTCCTTTTAAGTAAACAGACTCCCACATTTACCACAGATTCATAAAACTATGCTATTTGTTTGCATTGGCCTTCCAATAATACCGTTTACTGGATTCTTTGTTTTTTCCTGACCGAATAGACTCTATTTTGTGGTTTAACTCGGACTGACCTTGAACCGAAAGGTCTCGCAAGAGCCCTATTGCAGGGGTGGGAAATATAATAACAGCTAAAATTCATATCTGGGGAACCCAAGTAGCTCAGCTGTGCATTAAGGGAATTACTGATCGTTCTGACTCTCTGTGAAACTCGTTTCTGGAGCCAAACATATTGCGTAAACACTCGTAAACAAACGAAGGTTTAAACAAACATCTTTTAAACCACTGGTACAACAAACACTTCTGCTGCACTACAAGATATGCAGAGCCACAAGCGAGTTGATTCTTTCGACCTGTATACAGGCTAAAATTGCAAGATGAACTCTGACTGTGCATGTTAACAGATAAAGCCCATATGGACCTAAATATTTTCCTGATCTTCTCAATTCTCCACATGGCAGCATTTTACCCACTTGAGGTAACTATTTTCCCCATCTTCTAGCAAAAATTTCTGTGCATCTGAATTTTTTAGACAGGAAACCTAAAAATTGTCCCTGTGCATGTCTGTTAACCTATTTCTGTCAAGGAAAAGCGTGAAAATCACACATACGGACCAGATATTACACACACTGCAAAGAGAATCCCAGCTCAGAGGCAACTATTCTTTTCTAATGGTTTTCAAACCTATACTTATTTAATCCACACTGTCCTTTTTGAGGTAAGTTGGTGGCCATCTTGTACAAAGTACACTGTACAACTCCAGTCAATCTGAATGGGCAAAGGTCAACATGTCCTAAACTTTGCCATGCTTACATTTCAATAACACAATGCAAAATCACCAATACAATCGGGCAAAAATGATCTCAAAATTCTTCCATATAATACACATGCACATTCTAGACAAAAAAGACAAGGCCGTGTTTTTGCCAAACATTGGCTCTTTTAAGGGTTATTCTAAAAATAAGGTGACAAACATTTTTTGCATACAAAAGGCCTCATTAAATATTTTTACTCAGTATTGTTTCGCACATTGTGAAAAAAGCAAAACTGTGAAAAGAGAAAAACAAAAATAATTAAAATTGTCACTTTTTTCAATGATTTTATCAAAGTTAAAAATGTGTTTTGAAAAATACAAAAGCTGTGCAAAAATACTTCAAATGTCAAAGTTCAGAAGAAGGAAAAAATGGGCTGTTCAAACAGTGCACATGGTGGATTTTTCATTTAATTTTAATTTATTTTTCATAAGGTTTATTTAAACGTGATATTGGTGTAACACTGTTTAATGTAAGTATGACAAATTCTAATTGGGGAAAAAGAAGATTTAAAATAAAGAACAAAAGTCATAAAATCTTATTTATTTTGTAGAATGATCCTTAACTGAAAGACAAGACCTTTTCCTACAGCTGCCATTTTTTTCTCTGCAGGCCCTCCAGGATCGAATTTGGACACCCCCATCACAAATCAAATTGGAAAGGCATTTATTTTCAATAAAATTAAGAAAATATATGAAAAGTGGAAATAAAGTGCTTAACAAGTGTTTTAATAGGCTAATAAAGTATTTATCGTGTAGGTGTAGGGAGGTGGCATCCATTTAATAATTTTAATAAATATTATTATTTACACTCTGTTATTATTGCATCCTGTTAATGTACAACAATACTGAGGTGCAAATAGCATCTGCCACTATTAAGTATTTATAAGTATAAATACCATCTACAGCTATTTGCACTTAGTGTAAATAGCATCTTTTGCAAAGAAAATGTTATTTTCAAATAGCTGCTGCCTTTTTTTCCCTCGTTTATTTTTCTACAAGTGCTCTCTCATGTCAAAGACATTACAAGTGCATTTTTGACTTGGATTTTCATCAGACACTTCCAAAAAAGCTGGTATTTGCCTATAGTCAAATGCAGAAAGTGAAACACTTACTGATCGGAAGAACCAGGAAAAACGGAAGCCAACAAAGGACAAAGCATCCAACCACGATGCCCAGGGTCTTGGCTGCCTTTTTTTCCCGTGAGAACTTGAGCAGACGCAGTGTGAAGTGTGTCCGGTTGCGCAAGGCCTCGTCCTCGGACACTGTCGCATTCCCGCGGTGTATCCGCAAGGTTACGGCCTCCGTGGTGTGATCTGACTTTTCCGTTTTCTGTCCACTAATCAGTCCTCGAGTCTCCCTCTTTGCGACCACGTACACGCGGCAATACATTGACAGAATCACTACCAACGGGAGGTAGAAGGACCCCAACGCGGAGAAGATGGCGTAGCCGGGTTCCTCGGTTATCTTGCATACGGATTCGTCATCTGGCGCCGGTTCCTTCCAGCCGAAAAGAGGTCCAATGGAGATGGTGATTGATAGAGCCCACAGAACTATTAATGCAAGCAATGCTCGTCGCTCCGTCATGATGGACGGGTACTGCAACGGATAGCTAACACCAATATAGCGGTCCACCGAGATCACGCACAAGCTCATGATGGACGCCGTGCAGCACAGGACGTCCATGGCCGCCCAAACGTCACAAAAAGGCCGTCCGAAGATCCAACGACCCAGCATCTCAAAGACCGTGGAGAAGGGAAGAACCGTGGAGCTCAGCAGAAGGTCCGCGACCGCCAAGTTCACAATGAAGTAATGTGTAACCGTGCGTAGATTACGGTGGCAAACCACCGAGAGGATAACCAGGATGTTGCCCAGAACGCCAAAAACAATGAAGATCGCCAACACCATTCCCAGAACGACGGCTTTCATGACGTTCAGCTCTGGGGCGAGAACTTGGCTGCAGTTGCTACAGTTCTCGGAGAATGACTCCGGGGTCATGTTGTCTTTAAAGGGAACCATCTGTTCAAGACGTCCAGGCATTTAATAATGGTCTGATTGTAAGCCAGGTGTTATCCAGTTTACTTTTGCACCTTAATATCGGATTGTTTCCAAGGAAAAGTTGAAAACGGTTCTACTGCATTGGCCGTGGTACAAGAAAATCAGGACATTTCCAGTAGAGCTCTGAGGGAACTAGATGAAATTTAAGCAGTCTCATTTCTCAATGCCCTAGATGAGCTTTTAATGATGTGTGTTCGTGGAAATTCGCTGTGGGTGAAGAAACAAACATGGGGAACTAAACATATTATGCTGAGGAGAATGTCAGATTCTTTTGTCATAAAGTTGTAAATTCAAATGATGTTTTGACATGTTCATAACCATGTGCAGCTGCAACATCTTAGAGAACAATGAGAATGGCACAAACCGTGTTGTTGCAATTTGTTTGATCTATTAAGGTACTAAAGAGGTTTGTCTGTAATTTCCAAGCATGAGGTTTGATGCATGAGTGATCTGTTTTAGATGTGCATCAATGCATCGATGTGTAAAGGTGTCAAAACGCTCTCCAAACCTCTAATTTGCTTTGCACATTCATAAAGCACTGTAAATGTTTTAACACACGTTGTGAAGGTGAAAGGCTTCTCATCTTTTTGTACACGTCTGCCGTGGTTGGAAACGGTCCACATGGTGCTGATGGTCACTCGTAGATTCACGCTGAAAGTCTGCACGGCGTTGGCTGATGTCACTGGTGAATAACAAGGTCGAAGCTAAAAGCACTTTGGCATGTGCTGAGGAGATATTTTTGACTGAAGAGCAGTTCTTGCTGCAAATTTTAGGTGAACAGCTTCAATCAGAATAGATTTGGTCGTAAAGCAGCCATGCTGGTTTGGTTTGAACACTGATGAACCCTGAAAAACAGGGAGAGAAAGTGGAGTTTTATCAGTGAAGTGGATTCATTTATCAGACAGGGAACTTTTAAGCCATTACTCATGCATTATAATGAAGTGTGCAATCGTTTGGCATAAAATTATAAACCGGTTCCAGTGAAGATATATAGATTCATTAATTCATATTTCTCTGATAAAGGACTTGCAAATGGATTTCTCTCCATGAGTGATCGTCACCAAAACAAATGCTTTCATTTATATGTTTCTCCTGAAGTGATTCATTTACTGTGATGTCAAACACAAAATAATAAATGAACAGTCACTGTTTAATGCACACAAATCAGACTAATAGATGATCAGGAAGATTTTAATATCTATCCTAGGCAGTACAAAACAAATAACGTACACTACCAGTGAAAAGTTTGGACACGATACGATTTTTAATGTTTTTAAAAGAAGTTTCGTCTGCTCACCAAGGCTGCATTTATTTAATTAAAAATACAGTAAAAACAGTAATATTGTGAAATATTATTACAATTTAAAATAACTGTTTTCTGAAGGAAAAGAACAGCATTTATCTGAAATACAAAGCTTTTGTAACATTATACACTATCGCTCAAAAGTTTGAGGTCAGTAAGAATTTTTATTTTTTTTAAAAGAAATTAAAGAAATTAATACTTTTATTCAGCAAGGATGCATTAAATCGATCATTTATAATGTTACAAAATATTATATTTCAAATAAATGCTGTTCTTTTGAACTTTCTATTCATCAAAGAATCCTGAAAAAAAAAAAATATTGTTCACAAATGTTTCTTGAGCAGCAGATCATCATATTAGAATGATTTCTGAAGGATCATGTGACACTGAAGACTGGAGTAATGATGCTGAAAATTCAGCTTTGATCACAGGAATAAATTACTTTATAAAATATATTCAAACAGAAAACAGTTATTTTAAATTGTAATAATATTTCACAATATTACTGTTTTTACTGTATTTTTAATTAAATAAATGCAGCCTTGGTGAGCAGACGAAACTTCTTTTAAAAACATTAAAAATCTTACCGTGTCCAAACTTTTGACTGGTAGTGTATATTAACAAACAGTGTTGGGGGTAACGCATTACAAGTAATGCGAGTTATGTAATCAGATTACTTTTTCAATTAATTAGTAAAGTAATGCATTAATTTACAACAAAATAGCAGAGTTACTTTTTCAAAACTTGCGTTACTTTGTTTTCCCATTTATTGACTGACAGCTCTCCTGTCCCCATGTTGAGAGAAATCGAGACTGCAGAGGCGTTGTGTGAACATGATGGTTATTCTAGACTAGTTATAGACTAAATGCGAACATACATTTAAGCTGCGTCCGAAATCACGTACTGTTGAGTAGGTAGTACGTACTACATTTGAATTAAAATTTACTTCACGACCGTTGAAATAGTACATTCTATATAGTATGAATTCCTGTAATATGAATGAATTCGGACGTACTATTTCCGCCATGTTGTTACTGTCACATGACCATTCACAAATCCTCGCCCGTGGCCTCATGGGATAGTAAAGTGTCCATCTTCAGAATCTCACCGGAAGTAGCAAGTCATCTGGGTACTTTTCGCCTTCTGTTTTTCGAATACTATGAATTCGGACATACTACTCTGTTCACTACGGAGCCCCGGACATGACATGCAGGAAAAAAATAGTAGGCTAAATCGTGTGCACGATTTACTAATTCATTCCTTTGATTTACTAAAACGTTCGCACGATTTACTATTTCGTTCCTCGATTTACTAAAACGTGCACACGATTTAGTCAATTGTGCTCATGATTTAGTAAATTGAGGGAACGAATTAGTAAGTCGTGCTCACGATTTAGTAAATTGAGGGAACGTAAATCATAGTAAATCATGCGCACGATTTAATTTTTTTTCTTGCATGTCATGTGCGGGGCTCCGTAGTTCACGTAATGTTTTTTGCGTACTATATAGTAGAGAAGTATTCGATTTCGCTACACATTTACTTCTCCTGCGTCTTATTCTTCTGCAATCCAGAATGGCAGCACATCTGAAAAGCTTGTTTGAGCTGCGCCCTCTACTGTACAGGCATGAATTTGCATTTCCTTCAGCCTGAGGCTTATTCATTTCACTCGGTGCATTCCAAACGGGATATATCGCACTCCGAAGGGCACTTCAGAGTGAAAACAATCATGGCTGCCATATTGAAGGGTCGTTCCAAACCGAAGTGCTCAAAACTGGCCACTTCAAAGGGCCCTTCGGAATGAAGGATTTCAAAGGGAACAACTGATGGACACTTCGGGCCCCCATGATCCTTTGCACAGGGAAGTTGTTTGACATCACAGAATAGGTACAGGAAGCTCAGAGTTCGATTTTATCTATAAATGTATATATAGTATTTTTCTATACTACAGCAATGTTTGGTACATTATTATGGTCAAAATGACACTGTACTTCAACAAAAATACTTTACAGCTCCCTTTATCAGTCCATTCAAATGTTTCAAATACATAGACACAATATACATTATATTTAAAGTAAAAGACCAGGGGAAAAAAGACGAAGGCGCCTCCTTGATTGTCTCGTTAAGATGACGCAGAAGTGCGTTCCAAAAAAATAGTTTTTTTGACCCCTACACCCTTTATCCCTTCGAAGCTCTCACTCCAGAGGGTAAACCCTTTGAAGGGATTAGGGCATAGGGATGAGCCCTTCCGAATGGAACGCAGGGACTTTTGGTGTGAAAGGGCCTTTACATTTGCCAAAAATATAACTTTTTTTTTTGTTATAAAAACAAACAAACAAACAGCCCAGCCCAGATGAGAAAAAGTAACGGAACACATTACTTTCCATAAAAAGCAACTAAGTAATGCAATTAGTAACTTTTGTAGGGAGTAACACAATATTGTAATGCATTACTTTTAAAAGTAACTTTCCCCAACACAGTTGACAAAGCAGTCTAAATAGGACATTTTGTTTTTTGAGTCGAATCAAAGATTATGAAGTCATAACATTCACAATGCAAACCTCTCATGTAGATATTTTATTGAAACCAGACTGAAAAGATAGTTCAAAATGACGTGTATGAGCTCACTAACATATGGCCACCCACCATTTCAGATCACTCACTGACTACACCATCATTTATCTATCACAAATTTACAGAAAGACAAACATTACCAGCACCTTGAGAACTTGATAGATGAAATGCTGTGTCACAGATTATTCCAAGATTCCTGAAAACGTCAAACTGATGAGGGAATAGAAGATAAAAAAGATAGCAACGCTCTGACAACCACTCACATTTCCTTCAGAACATGTAAAAAGCGAGTTTCAGGTTGTTTCTGAGCGAAGATAGAAAACAACCTTCTTACAGGGATTTTAACAAGATTGTGTCCTGTGAGACTCTGGCCGGTTTAAAATGAACTGAAACAGCAACAGATTTTTTTTTCTTTACCTCACAGTTGTGTGAAAACGCACACACTGGGTAAAAAACACAGGCTGCCTCAAAAACTATTTTTGCCGTTTTCATGCTCTCTAATTCCCACTTTAATCAAGCCAGTTCTTGCTGCTTGCCATAAGAAACAGAAAAAAGCTTAGTAAGTTAAGAAAACATATTTAATGACATTCAAATATCTCATGATTTCAGGCAAATCCCTCAGCTGCACAACAAAATCCCTTTTCTTGTTTTTTTTTTTTTTTTTCTCTGTCTGTCACAAAGATGTATTGCTTTGTTTCTTTTGAGAAATTTCTGGCTTCCTGAACTTTAGAAATTAAAATCTTCTGTTCTGTTCTGTCATTCTTCTACCTTAACCAGTGTTCTGCCAAACGGCTTGAGCAATCAGACAGACAGGAAAATTAATCTTTTTTGC
Organism: Hypophthalmichthys molitrix; assembly: GCA_037950675.1. Classification (NCBI taxonomy): domain Eukaryota; kingdom Metazoa; phylum Chordata; class Actinopteri; order Cypriniformes; family Xenocyprididae; genus Hypophthalmichthys; species Hypophthalmichthys molitrix. The sequence continues at coordinate 3,600,140 of CM075499.1, forward strand.
AGTCACTCTCTATCTATAATGATGTCAGAATAAATTCAGCAGTGCACTGATCATAAACCGCACACACGCTTCTTTTTAAACTGAAAAAATGATCTTTTTCATTACTCTGCTATTATTTTTCCAGATTGACACTAATTACTTCTAATGAGATCGCCTACCCTCCGTTTGTGACTCTATCAATTAACTTTGAGAGGAGAAATGCACGCAAGCTTAACACTCCTACTCAGAAGCACTCGCGTTTCCGACATTAGTTGTAATATTGATCTGATTTCCAGCCTAATGAGGCACAGAGGTGACTCTCGCTGCTGCCTGGACACTACGGAGGTGTTAGGACACAAAATTACTCCTGCTGCACTCGACCGTGAACTGTGCTTTAGAAAACACGGGTGCTGAAACACAAACACGCACATACACACACAGGCTCAGGGTTTGGCTGGTGCAACTGTATTAACACAAAGAATTATTTTCTTTTGTATTCTGTTTAGAAATTATATTGCACTTCAAAACAAGCCTATAAAAACTTTCTCTTCTCTAAGACAATAAGGAATTTTTCTTTTATAAGCCACAACAAATTAAATGTATTCATTTGATTAGAAATGAATTAATAAATTTGAAAATGAACATCGTTAAAGTCTGCAACTGCATTTATATTTATATTGATACTACAGTTCAAAAGTTTGAGGTCTGTATGATTTGTTTGTTTGTTTGTTTTTGAAAGAAATTAATACTTTTATTTAGCAAGAATGCATTCAGTTGATCAAAAGTGACAGTAAAGACATTTATAATATTACAAAAGATTTCTATTTTCAAATTAATGCTGTTTTTTTTTTCAAGTCTATTCATCAAAGAATCCTGAAAAAAAATAATTTTCCACAAAATATGAAGCAGCAAAACTGTTTTCAACATTGATGATAAAGAGCAGCAAATCATCATATTAGAATGATTTCTGAAGGATCATGTGACTCTGAAGACTGGAGTAATGATGCTGAAAATTCAGCTTTGATCACAGGAATAAATTGCATTTTATAATATATTCAGACAGAAAACAGTTATTTTAAATTGTAATAATATTTCACAATATTACTGATTTTACTGTATTTTTGATCAAACAAATGTAGCTTTGGTGAGCACAAAAGACTAGAACAGTAGTGTATACAAATGTCCTAAATCTTGGTAGTCAGATCAAATAATGAGTTGTTTATGGTTTATACTTCTGGTCTGTTGTGTCGAGGTCATTGGATTGTGGGATACAATATGCAGTGCGCTGTGGTTGTATACTGCACATTTTGGCACATCGAGTTATACAGAAAAGTTATGAATTAAGATCAGAATTTCACCTGTCGGTGTATGTTGTGCTCTGAAAAGATTCATATTTTTCCCACCCACCTGGACTGTCAGGGAAAGTTATTGCATTTTGATGAAATTGACTATAGAAATAAACAAACAAACAAACTGCATGGATGAATCACACACAATAAGACTAGTGACATTCAAATTTGATTTCATGTTGCCTTAAAAAAAAAAAAAAAAATGTTTTTAACACAAATCCCCTGTTTTTAACACAAATCTCCCTTCCTCTTTTGTGCATGCCAGCATTCATTTCCTCCATCTAAAAGCAACTGCCTTATTATCCACACAGGCGAGAGAAACAGAATCCCTTCCAGGTTTGCCAGACTCAGCATGATAATAATAGTCCAAGGAATGTGATTGTGGAGTTCAGCGTTCATTCAACGGTCTCTCCGTCTCTGATCTCCCCATCACGACATCAACCGCGTCTGACCTTTGGGCCTCACCGGTGCTTCGAGGGGAAATCCACGCTGACAGGCCAGCTGTTCAGAGCCTCAGCTGGCTCGCTTTGAGCTGCCATGCTGCATTGCGCAGCAGCCCTCCTGCCTGCGCTACACCGTCCGCTCCTGTGCCGTTGCTATCAGCGCTCACCGACTTCAGCCGAGTTGAGTTATACATATTAATGAGCATCGCTCAATCTGATCGACAAGACTCCTAGATTTCACCTATGGTGAGGGACGCAACTGAAGCACTTGTTGTTTTAGTCCTCCAGCAAACCGTAAATAAAACTGACAGCCAGATGATTCTCACTAACGTCACTAAGAAACCTTGAGCTTTGCCAGACTGGCACCCATATGGTCGTGCCCAAGAATCGATTTGATGAAACAGCTCATCGCCTCAGCAAACAAAAGAAATTCAGTTTATATTTTTGCAAGAGATATATAAGTACTAGCGAGTGCTAAAACACATTTTGCTTTAATGTAGTCTATCTCAATTTATTTATAAAGCACAACAATAGTTGACCACTGCACTGAACGACATCAACTAAAAAAACTAAAATAAGTACAACAGTGTTTTTAGTGTGGTCAAAAGTACCGACTTCGGTACCAAGTCGGTACTGAAATTGTAAAAATGTGACGCTTTGAGCGCTGTTGAGCGGTTTCTTAATCACCTCTGATTGGCCATTGTGTTCAAGTGCTCAACAGATATGTCTGTGATTGGCTACAATGATCAATGCTTCAAAAACATGTTGTAAATAGACATGCTCTTCTCTGAGCGCTTACACAGATACACAAGGGAGCATTTGAAAGCAGGCGTCTATAAGCGGACTGTCTACTGATAGACACCTGCTTTCAAACGCTGCCGCTTTAAAATGCTTCTGTGTGCTTTCAAACGCTCCCATGCCTTGATCATTGTAGCCAATCACAGACATCTGATGAGTGTGTGAACACAATGGCCAATCAGAGGTGTTTAAGAATCCGCTCAACAGCGCTCAGTACCGACTTGGTATCTAAGTCGGTACTTTTGACAACACTACAACAGGATAAAAACATGAAACACCATACAGTAGGGGTGGGCAATACGAATAATGTCTTATTTCCTATATATTTGTATTATATAAATTATATAAATCTAATAAACTTATATAAATTGTATATATTTGTTGCCTACTTAAAAATGCATTGTTACATCGAAGTACCCTTTATATTCTCATTCATGCATTTCATCACTCTAAAGTGTCAATAGTGCTATATATTTACATACCGCAATATACACAATATAGCAAAATCTCTAACGATAGACATTTTATACCATCGCCATGATATATATTTTTATAAATTTTTATCTGATTTAACATATACATTTTTTTGTTGGTATAAAATAATGTATTTAAGTTGATTCAGCGATGCTAAATGTTTTTTTGTTTTTTTTTAAAAGATTTATTTTTGGCGTTTTTGCCTTTATTATGATAGGACAGTAAGCAGACAGGAAGTGAAGTGGGAGAAAGAGAGGGGGACGGGGATCAGGAAAGGTCTGCGAGCCGGGACTCTAACTTGGGTCGGCCGAAGCACATCTTCGCTATATGTCAGCATGCTGCTCACGAGGCTATCAGTGCTGACTTAATAATATTTTTTGATTTGAAAAAAAACAGTTAATTTAATAATTTTCAGTGTATTAAGCATTTCTTTTAATCTGCAGAACACAAATTATATTTTGATATTTACTTTTTTTATATTATATATATTTTTTATTTTATATTATATTTTGAAGGTTTTAGTGTTTTTGTCCATGCAATAGAAGTCAATGAGGTCCACAATTTTCAAAAAGGACATAAAGGAAGTGTGATAGTAATCAATATGACTCAAATGGTATACCTCAAGTCTTCTGAAACAAACCGATCAATGCACGCATACGTAGACTACACAGTAAAAAAAAGTATGAATATGTTAGCCACACTGTTATCTATAAGCTTGTGTGCTCCAAAACAATGACAAAAATCTCACTTCCGCCAATATGGATCAATGATTTTGATGACATCACGCTGTACTTCAGCTTCGCATCAGCTTTTCTGTCCAGTCAAATGCTCTCTAGAATCTAAAGCGTCCCGCCCTCTACATTATAAATAGACGCTTTACTGTTTTCTACATGATGAATGGCACATAGTGCACTACATAGGGTTTAGGGAACGATTCAGACAGTGTAAATATGCTTTCCATTGGGGCAAATGAAATCTGGTTTCACATTAGTGTCATGCGAACTGCCGCAGTGCGAGCACAGTCTACTCCGGTTCAGTGACACGAGAGCACAGAGTGGATCATATGCGCGAGTCAGAAAACCCATTTGAATTCTGCACAGCGATATGGAGGAGATTAAGAGGAGAAACAGAGATTGGGAGGAAACTGCGGCTTTACTGAGCTCAACGGCTCTGGTTGAGCTGTGATTAAAATGAAACGCTATTAGGAGTGGAGCTGTTCGGTATGTCCCGCCCTGTCTTCCTGTTTCAATGAAAATTACGTCAACACATTGAATAATGCTGCGTGGTTTTTAAGGCACTTCAGTAGGCTTTTAAGGACTTCAGAGGAGTCTCTATCATTCATTAACAGATAGTGAAGAAATCAGGGCAGCCTGTGGGCGGTCCAACAGTCTCACTCATCATGGAAACAGTCGATCCGTTGGGTTTCAGCTCGGTGGTCCCTCCACCGCCTGTAGGCCACACTTACTCCGACTGAGATTAAATCACAATTATTGGTCTTCTTTGCCAAGTACTTATCAGAGCCCTGCAGGGGCATGCCGTAACCAAAGCCACAGCGCTCTCTCTGTAATCTCCAACGCCACCGGTGAAATTAATGGATACGGTTGCCAGCTTTTACGTAAAGAGCGGTAAATATTTAGGCTTCAACACTGAAGGGAATGCCAGTCGAAGCGTACTAATGTACAGGCTTCAAAAAGACAGAAATGAGTTCCGTCACTGGCTCGGTGTTTATGTAACATCAAAGCGTGAGACCTCAGCGGAGGGTGAAGAGGGCACGCGGGCAGTGCCATATCTCTGCTGACTGAAAGCTCAGGTCCACGGCTTTCTAGAACATTCATCTTCAGGAACACGAAACGACGCATTCTGACAGACTCAGGACGCGTGATCCTCTCTGTCCTGAGCGAGAAATAGCAGAATTATTGCAATTGAAGGCGGTCAGTCTATGGAATTTCGGCAACTACATGTGAAACAATGTGCCAATATGTATATTTAAGAATTGTATTAAATTGTAAAAGTTTTAAAATGTCTTATAATTAAATATTTATTAAGTTTCTTACCATTTTTAATCACCTTTTGTGCTTCACTGGCTTATATTTAAATTGTGTGTTTTTTAAATACATATTTAATAATTTTTTTAAATATGGGCAGCCAACATGATATATTAAGCAGCTTTTATGACTTCATATTAACCCTTGTAAGCTGTTCATTTGGAATGTACACTCACTTAGAGTCTCCAGACCCCAGACAATAAAATTTGATTTTGTATCAAATGTTTTTTTTAAAAAAAAAACAAATGTAATTTTTCTCACTTTATTCTGAAGGTGAACGAAGGTCTTACAGGTGTACAACGACATAAGGGTGAGTAATAAATGACATTATTTTCATTTTTGGGTGAATTAACCCTTTAATGTTTTTACTCTATATTTGTGCAGTTTTGGGGAAATGTATGGCATGTTTTAAATTTATATAAATAAATATTTTTAAAAATATTTTGAACAAGCTTGACTTTTTTCTCACACTAACATAAAACATCATTCCAGTTTTATATATATATATATATATATATATATTTTTTTTTTTTTTGTAGATCTACAAAGTGTTGACAGCATTACAAAGTTTCATGCCATTTGGATCAATTAAATTTTTTTTTTTTTTTTTTCAACAAACATCATTTGGTGATGAAAAGACCCAGAATAGCTTATAAGGGTTAATTTAGAGACATTTGATATTTATTGCCTACTTTAAAAAAATATTGTTACACTTTAAAATAAACCAAGGTAAAAGCATGTGTCTTACTATAAAACAAGAATTGTTTACTACTGACAAAATAAGAAACTGATAATACAAAATGTAATTAGAATTGGTCTAATTAATTAGGCGTTAACCATTTGCTCCATGATTTAAGCGGTAACTTTAAGATGCAATCTGACTAATCATAATTGAAAAGCAACAGCATCTTTATGCATATGTGTATCGCAGTTCACATTTTCTGATTCAACAGTTTGTTTTTGAGAAGAAATTCTGCTTTATAGCCTAATCAAACAATTTTTGCTCCAGTCAATGCAAACCAACAAGAGTAACCTTTTCGTGTTTCCCGTCATGCATAAATCATTCTGACAGCTGGGAGAGGATGCAGAAATCTCTGGAACATAGCTGATCGATGCATTACATCAGTATGCACCAATACAACGGCTAAACAAGCAAACACACGCGATCCCTCATTTTGAAGATTGTAAACTGAACGCGACAGGATATTTGTGAAGTTATCCGAAGCAACCTGTAGACTCAGTCCAGCGCACATCTGCCTCCGCTACATCTAACGAAGTTGGTGAACGGAAAATAACATTTCTACTGTGTGATGCATAATGATTGCCTGCTCAATACTGTCTAGCGGTTGTACGATTGAATGAACACTCACCTCAGCACCGTGTCGGCGAACGCGAGAACTCGATCCGGAGGTGTTTGGGTAGATGGACGCGCAGCGCGTCTCCGGTTCAGCGCTTCACTCTCTCCAGTCATCGCTGTGGAAACAGCAGCAGAGCTCAAGTTCAGCGAGTCAAGTGCAGTTCTGTGTTTCCACACGCATATTTGAGCGGAAGGGTCCTCGGGACATCGGTATTTCTCAGAGGAGGTGACAGTGAGTGAGTCATGGCGCCGCGCCTCCTCCTTTACGCACAAACTTTGCTGTGCTCTGAGCTCGTGGATGTAGACGTGGCTATTGGCCAGCAATGGAACATCACCTCAATGAAGGGTGAATCAGCTGCTGACGCGATTTCTGGTTAAAATAGCCTCCATCGTCTATTAAGTTAAAACAGACATGAAAAGGGTGGTTACCCAAAGCTCCGCGAGGTTCATGAACTGTTGTTACTGTGTCCTAAGCGATAAACTTAACAAGAACCTAATAATGCACACGAGTCATTTTCACTCCAACATCAATAGGAAATTATATTTCATTACAATTAATGAGGACTTGGTGGGAAAGGTGCTTAAACATCATGGTAATGCAACAAAATCTTAATGGTCTTCACCATAGATTTTTCTTTATGTAGATATGGAACGAAAATAACCCAGACATGTGAGAGTCACCCATAAGTTCAAGGGTCAAAGACATTTAGATGTCTGCATCAATAGAAATATACAAAAGTGATTTTATATACATAGAGAGCACATTAAATGCAAGTAAAACGTCTACTTTTAAGGTATCAAATAAATTTTGGGAGAATAAAATGTCAAAATGTGGGTGAAATAATGTTGATCATTGTCATTCAGTGTAACACTTATATTAAAAACTGAAACAACATACTTATTCTGACATGTACGTATTAAAATATATAAAAGAATAAATTAGCATACTAAATTTTATTGCATTTTAAATGAGTAAAAAAATATTGCTGAAAAACCTAGAATAGTTTATAAATATAAAATTACAAGTAATTAGTATCTGGGGTAAAAGTAATTAGTCTTTAATATGGCATAAATAGATTTTTTGTTGTAAATATTCCTGACAAGATTGTTACACTGAATGACATTTAAGTGTGCGTCTTCTGTAAATCATGAAAATGTATGATATTTAATTTTTGCTCAGAAAAGAACAAACAAATTAAACAGGACCCATTCTGATGTACTGAAAAACAACAACAGTTCAAAGCTGTATTAGACTTATTGTTTTGATGCTTGAAAATCCTTTTTCGTCTTTGACCCTCAAGCAAAAGTGAAAACTCCCCCTCCTGTCGTTCCAAACTCTTGTCATAAAAAGGAACATAAAAGACAAATTCTGTAGAGTGTCCTGTTCCTGTCCATAAAATAAATGCTGATGTATACTGCCAAACTCAAAAAACACCAAAGTATCAAAATGGTCCATATGACTGATATATATATATATATATATATATATATATATATATATATATATATATATATATATATATATATATATATATATATATATACTGTAGTTCTGCATTTCAAACCATCTGTTTCAGACATGATCCAAATGTGAAAAATAAATAAATTTCTAATTAGTCGTAATCAGGGTATAAGAAAGTACAGGCATCCAACAAAATTCACAGTTACGTGTTTGGTGATTTCCACAGCGCAAATCAGCTTTACAAAGCCTTACAAAACCCCAGCGAGCAAACCAAAACCATTTATGTACATACAAAGATTTCTACATTTAGAAATCACTCTCACTACCAGCTGCGAGGTGTCACTCTGTATTTGATGTGACCATTTCTAAATCTGCCTACAAAGATTTATTGTATTGAATGTTGCCTTTTGGATCAATATTTCAAGGAAGGCATTCTAAAATCATAAATAATTGATGTTTGTTAAATCATTTAAATGTAAACTTTTGACTCAAAGAGTATTCCTGGAACAAAGTGCTAATATGCGTCTTTTGCATAACCCATTTATAGCTCAAACTAGTTTTTTACTTTTTCAAAAGTAAATGTGATTGGAGTTTACCCATGCAAAACTCTCTGTTGCTAAGATGTTTTGGAGAGGTTAATACACTGCTGTGCAGTTGCTAGTGTGTTCTGGGTAATTGCTTACTGTCCCAGTTTTAAAAAGTGTGATATTTTGGTCTCTAGATTTAGATTTATAAAGTCCCTCCTTCAGTTTAAGTCTACAGGATTTTTTTTTTGGCCTATTTAATGTCAAAACATATAAGTATAGTAATAGGTATAGTGATGCTATCCTTAGTAAAAAGGTACAGGTAGAAGAATCACTCAGTGAAACGATGCATGAGATGGCAGACATTCTGAAATGTTCATCACTGTCAGAGAAAAGCAGTGGTTGTGTACCTGAGCCACAGAGATGCTGATAGCAGCTGTGATTAACTGTCCACCCACTCACTATAAAGTTCTGTTCCAAAAACAAGTGAGCTGTCAACCTAAACATCACACGGAAGCTGTTCCGATTGCCTTCCAAGTCTCATTTTGGACAAATTTTAAGGAAACGTCCTTCACCAAAATCCAAAAATGTGCAATAAATGTAATCCATCTAAGACGGCGGCAACTGGAATCAAGAGACATAATTATAAATATATTTCAGTGAATACTAAAAAATGAATGATATATAATAGACTAAACAATTTTTATAAATTGACAGAACTTGTGTTACTTGGTGTTGCCGTAATGTTTTCTATTGGCTGCATGAGAATTCCAAATATATATGTCCTAAGCGAGTATATAAAGACACTATTTATAAAAACTGGAATGTTAGGTGCGTAATACAATGCTTCCCACAATTGTGATTCTTGTGTAATTGCGTTTAATTTCACAGCAGATTATAAGCAAGCTGTTTTAGTGTTATTTTCGTTTTTGTTAATTTTTTTAATACATGTTCTGTTTTCATTTGTTCTTTTTTGCTGTGTTTTTGTCATTATTATTAATAATAAATGTCTTTATATATTTATATTTTATCTATATTTTAAATCCCCTGTAGTGAATAATTTTATCCCTTAAAACTCATCTTTGATCACCAAAATGACATATTTAAATGTTTTTTCCTGTGAAAAATTTTCTTCATGCCTTAAAATAGCTTTAATGTAACTCTACACCCTTGCTTCATTTAATATATGTAGATCCATGAATATGCTAATTAGCCCCACCTCCGCTCACTCACATGAGCTCAGAGATCCACTCTGTCAAATTACTGAGGTAAACGCTGCACAATGGTATTGCTTTTTACAACGTCGGACACATAACGGTAATATTATGATTAGCCTTTTACTTGACTACTGTCACAGATGGTGTTGGGTTTTGTTTCATGTTTGGGCGTCTGGAGCCGCCCATAGAGGGGGGAATATGTCAAGTCAAGTCACCTTTATTTATATAGCGCTTTTTACAATGCAGATTGTGTCAAAGCAGCTTTACAGTGATAACTGGTATATAATTTTGGCTGCACAGCAGCTCTTAAAGACAATGGTGTCAATGCAGGCAGATGCAAAGCACTGTTGAATATCAAATGTCACAGATGGTGTTGGGTTTTGTTTCATGTTTATAGTTTCATGTCTCTTATTTTGTAAGTAGTCATTAGGTGTGTTCGACATCGGCTGCGGCTGGATGTAACCGATCGGAGAGAGTAGCCGCGTGCAGGCGGAGAGGAGCTGAAAACAGAGACGTGAAGTCAGACACTTTCTGCTTCTCGTAACGACGCTCGCGCTGCAATTGCATACTTTATCACAGCTGAAGTGAAATAAATGCAATATTTGACTAATACACTGATGTTTCAGAGACATTTTCATTCAATGCTTTATGTACTGCTTACAGCGTCTGTTTTTACAAGAATAAAGTTTAATATAAGCATATACTATATAAAAACTAATGTAGTGGGGTCTGCGTTTTTTATCAGTTTTATTTTGATAAACATGACACAATATAACATCGCAACTACATGAAAAGAGCTTTAACTGTTATAAAAATAGAGATTTGTGAGCATTAGTGGAACTGAAGGCGTGACAATAAACACAAAACACACGTGAACGTTGTCATGCGGTGAATCCGGCCAATCATGGAACAGCTGTGTCATCATTGGTGCTCGTGCAGCTTCTCTTGAGAAACTGCGCTGGCTGACTCAGGCGGCTGATCTCAAATCGCTCTCGTAGTACTTTGAAGTCATACGTCATAGTCACATGGCGTCGGCGCTGTCTCAAGTCGGACAAAATTTCTTACCGGCATGCACTGCTTCAAGTCAGCCGCCGATCAGTCTGTGCAGCGCTGCATCAAGTCGAACAAGCCTATTGGTTCATTGGTTTAATCATTGCTTTCAGGTGTGTCTTGTTATGTCATTAGCCCTTGTGTATTTAAACCCTCGTGTTTGCCATGTGTCTTTGTCATGCATTGTTCCCTGTACCACTGTTGGTAAGCTTCTGTTATGTTCATGTTTTGTTTTGCCAAGTCTTTGTTTTATACTTGGTTCATGTTTGGATTTATGTTAAATAAACTGCACTTTGGTTCTGCAACTTGAGGCTTCTCTTGAGACTCCCCTGCTTTAGAGCGGTCATAGTTAATGATATGCTAAAGCCTGCCGGCACGTTGACGTGATTGGTTACACGGTAGTTTGTGACCTCACAAACACCAGCGATCTCAAATCGTGTTTTTGAGACTGTCTTTAGATCACTGCAGTTTTACAGAGAAAATGCTTAGCAGTGGTGTTGACATGAATTTGCACATGGTTCGTCTTAAAGCATATTTAAAAACACCACACAGACATATAAACAACATTAAAAACTTGATTTTCACCACAGGGAGACTAAGTCTCAGTTAACTATAAAACCCTGGTTTGCCTGCAATGGGATATAAGGGGGTAAACACTTACAGCAAAAAATAGCATGTACAATGTAAAAAAAAAAACATGATTAGGAAAAAGTATAAGGCAAAGTTAACTGAAGCTACTTTCCATTAAGTCTATATATTGAGTTATTACATAATGAGTAAAACAACAAGTGACATTCCCTTTGACTTCAAAGCATCTCTGTTGGTTTTGAACAGACCTTCAGTGTGTTTTCTTTATTATTTCATCTTCTTCCTTTATCACAGTCAATCCCGGGAGACCCGAGTCAGTCTTCCTAATGCTCAGGTCGTGCTATGATTGGATTGACGGGCTCGTGTTCAGGAGTCTATTGGGTTTGCCTTTTGAGTTCAGGGCTATATTTGTCCGTCTTTCTCCTTCCGATTTATTGACTGCCCTTGAGACGATTTACATTAGATGATAGTGAATCTTTGAAGATGTTTGTTTGCATATAAACTGACTGAGCAGAAGAGGTCGCAAGCACAAACGCTCTTGATCTCAGGTGACTTTTGCTCTATTGTTCGATATTTGACGGGGTCAGATTGTCAGGAATCTTATCAGGAACCCACACATTTATTTGTTATAGTTGAGCGCTTCACTCTCAGGTGAAGGAGAAGCATTTTTAAATGCGTCTTTCTAATACCTGCGACACTAAAGGTGATGGGACTTATTCAAAAGCACTTTATTAGACAGCATCTATTGATCCAAACAAACAGCTCTCTTGTCTTCGTGTCAAGTCGTTCCCACAGTTTCCCCTACCAATCAAAACGCGCACACAAACCCATTTTCACTCCATGGTCTCCAGCTCTAATGCGCTATCACCATTTGTCTCGCAGTTTCGTTTTAGAGGGAAACACAAACTAATCAAGTGGGTTTCTACATTATCATGCCCTCCAGCAGCGGTATTTCGTGTTCTCTCTCTCTCTTTCTTGCGCTCGGTGTCTCTCATCCTCCTCTTTGTCTTTGTCTGCGCCCTCCTCTGCCGTCTTATCGCCACCTCCCGAGTCTAAATCACCATGACAACTCTTTGGTTGTATTTATCTCCTAAATCACTGCTCAGGAATAGCTTTAGATATGAGAGGAGAGGGAGGGCGACATGCATCTTAAGAAAATGATTGCAGTCGGGGGGGGCGCCTACAATCGATGCCCCCACCCACACATCCCAATCCGCATGGATATCCATCAAGGGTGGCGAGATTCATTCTGCAATTGAGTAAAAGATGGCAAGAATGAAACGTATCGCTTCAGCAGGGAATGATTTGAATAAACAAATGTCATGGGTCTGGATTTCGAACATGAGGACTGGTATCATCAGCAAGCATGGAATAAGGTTTCAAATTGAGTTTGGAGAGAATATTAAAGGAATAGTTCAGGCAAAAAAATAAAAATCATATAATTTGCTCACTAAACAAATAAAAAATATTCTGCTAAAAATAAAGTAAATTGTCCAACAAAACACAGAATGCACAACAGTTTGTCCCAAAAACTACAGAAAAATATGACCAAATTATTAAAAGAGCATCTGCAAATTACTACAGATCAAATTTAATTTACCTTAATATGCTGTTTACTAAATAACTGTGAAGAAATCTGCCACACCATATGGGGTAAGTTGTCACAAACTCACAATAGGCACCTACTGTACTGTTTAAAATATGAAATGAAGTAAAAAAAAAAAAAATAAAGCAATAACATATTTGTATCGAAAGGATTGGTTCAAACAAGTAGAAAATTCTGTCAAAGAAAGTCATGAAGGTTTGGAACGACATCAGTAAATGACATTATTTTTTTATTTTGGGAGAATTGTTCCTTTAAAATGTATTATAGGCTCATCAGTCATTAAACAATTATGTAAAACAATGAATATGAAAAATAACAAACGGTAATACAGAAAAAATATCAAAACAATTGTTCTAATAAATAAATTGGTTAAAAACTAGAGAAAATTTCCACCTTGCAAATTATTCAAGGAACATCTGCACATTTTAATAAATGAAAATGTTTAACTGTTGCTATTATATGATTTCATATGGGTCATATTGGCTACATTTATTGTACTTGTTACAGGTGATCATGTATTGTTTCTGTTTTTGGGTGGGTTTTGCATGTTTAGTTCAGTTTCCTGTGTGTTTTCAACTAAAAACTGAAAACTTTTTATGCGATTTGGCCATTCATTTACAAGACAAAGGCGTTTTGAAAACAGGTTTCAGATTGGTTTTTCATTGATTTGATTATCAGTTGCACCTGTTTGTCTTTGGTTTAGTCTTGTAGTATAGTCAAGTCAAGTCACCTTTATTTATATAGCGCTTTTTACAATGCAGATTGTGTCAAAGCAGCTTTACAGTGATAACTGGTGAATAATTTTGTCCAGCTTAAGTAAATTCAGTATTGATTTATTCGGTTGTAAAAATCAATAATTAGTTCATTTATCTATATATCAGCACTGGAGAAAACAGTCCAGCTCAGTTCTGTTCGCATACAATGGTGTCAATGCAGGCAGATCAACAGATCTAGTTGACTCAATCTCTGCTGACACTTCAGGGCTGCGTTGTCATCGTGTCTAGGCACAGATCCTCCATCTGATCTGGATACGGCCTGGATCCGGCTGACTGCGGTGAACCTCGGTATAAACAGAAAGACTAATATTAGCGTAGATGCCATTCTTCTTCTGATGTAACGAGTACATCTGGTGTTATAGGAAGTGTTCCCAGTTCCGGCTGACCTAATTTATGCAGCCTAACAGTCCTTTAACGGATTTGAAAATATAAATTGATAATGTGTAATTATAATAGTATACAGTATTAGTGTGTCATTTTTTTAAACATTAGCTGCATGGAAAAGAGCATTATGGACATTCAAAATGTATCCTTTTGTGTTTCACGGCAGAAAGAAAGCTGTATTAGTTTGGAACGGCATGAAAGAATTTTAATTTTTGGGGTGAATTTTTCCTCCACTGCATTGACATACTAAAGAATTGATGGCATTTTCTCCAAAATCGCATGGATCACTGGGATGAACCATGATGGACCTTTACTTTTCCTGCAGTGGTGTAATGAAACTGTGTCCCAACTGTGACCTCCGCAGATTGAGGGCTATTCTTTTGGGGGCGTCTCCGCCTCGGAATTGCTTACTTTACGAAGCCCTACAGAATACCTGCATTTTGCCAAGTGAAAAAAATCAGCGAAATCCACACTGATATTTTCAAGTTCATTTACTTGGTGGAGAATGCAGGCAGAAAGGCAACAGGCAAGAGACGTTGAGTGAGCATCTGCATGAATACATGCTCACCTAGTCTCCAAGAATATCCACTCCTGAGATGCTTGTCAGATGAGCAATTATCTTGGGGTTGAGGTGTCTTCTCACGAAAACCGGCAGAGGCAGAAACTTCAAAGGGTTCCGTGAGAAATGAAAATCAATTTCAGGGTCATTTGACTGTTAAAAGTTAATGAATGGAAAAGCATGCAAAGTCAAATGCTGCTGAGCAAATTAATGAATTCTCCTCTCTCGTGGAGATGTTTCCCGTGTTGGACCTTAACATGCAGACAAAACATTCTGACTCAGAATTAGACTCACAAATGAACCCTTTTCAACAGTCAATTGTCTGGATAAACATACATTTAACATTGTTTTGCAGCAAAACTACTATCTTACATTAAATGCAAATCAGAATACATGATAATAGTGGAGGCTGGAGTTAGCTGAAATCTTATTACTTGTAAAAACAAACCTTAAAGTCTTCACTACAAAACACAGCTATTGAACATCTGCACCATTATTGGCTAGGGGAAAAAAAGATATGGTTCTTTGGTCTAATAGTATTGCCACACCATAAGTGGGGTAAACCTGCTGTTTGAAATATGAAATACCATGTAAATTAAAAACCAGACATAACATATTTTTGAAAGAATTGTTCACCCAAAAATAAAATAAATATTTGAATGGCATGAGTAAACAATGAAACTATTATAGTATAATATACACTATTATAATATTATGACATCCTTTAAATTGTATTATAGGCTATTATAAATCAGCCATTAAATTATTTATGCAAAACAATAATGAATTACATAACATTCATAACAAACAGCAAAAATATTAAAGATAACCTACAAAAAATATCAATGTTATTTTAAAGAAATGCATTAAAATGAAAGCAAAACATGACAATTTGCACCAATAAAAAATAAACAAAACAAAACAAAAAAAGATGACAACAACAAAACATCTAGTTTCTGATAAATAGCCCTTGTAACAACAAACCTTCATTACCAAGTTAAGTACATAAAAAATAAGTAGGCTACATAATATTATACAAACCAAAAATTATTCAGACATTTTTGATATATTTTTACTAGTGTGTGCAGGACACTATAGTTCATTTATGTAAGTGAGGATAGCAAAATAAAGTAAACTGTGACATATTATACCCAAAAATTCTTCATACAGCGGACTAGCAGTAAAATGTATAACAATTTTGAACCAAAGATTATTCAGAAACATAATCTGACCATGTTTTGACCAAGTGTTATCTGACATAATTAAGATTAATTTTTTCTGACACAGTTTAACTCTGAGATCTTGTCATATTTTATTACCATTTTTTTAAACTATAGTGAACAAACTGTATTAATGAATGAAATGTTCAAGGTGTCTGAATAAATTTTGGTTTGACTGTATATATATGTGTGTGTGTGTGTATATATATATATATAATATGGATAAAAACATTTATTGTCATCAGATGTAACAAAAAATGATGATTTTGGAATTTTAGATTCGACAACTAAAAAAAAAATGATGCTAATTCAAGATGTTAAAATCAACATACAAAACCACTGCTACTGAAAACAAAACATCTAATATTTTCCAGATATATAGGTCTTGTGATGATTTCTCCATGTGACAACTAGCCCCAGGCTCCCCTAATTTTCTAATTGTTTCTGATGAAGTGCTATGGTGTCTCCTCAGAAGGCAACAGATCAAATTAAGCATTACGATGTCTGAGAAAGAGTCCTAGTTGAGTGAATTACAGCGTGTAATGTTCAGAAATGTTCTTTGTACCTCAGAGAGCCAATTCTAGCTCTCATCAGCAGAACAACACACAAACACACACCTTTGACCGATGTCACTGTGTACATCCTCAAAATAGAGCTGTATTCCTCAAATGATCAATAAACCACTCTGGCAGATGAAAACAGAAACTTTGAACTTTGAATTGTTTGGGAGGGTTGGGGACTTTTTGAACTGCAAACTGCTTTTTTTTTTTGGTCTGGTATCAATTAAAGTAGTTTAAGTTGTAGTTCTGTGTAAATGTGCATGCGTGCAGACTGCATGTGATACCATCTAATGCCTAGCACACATCGTACAAAATGTTTTCCCTTCTACACTGTCCCCTACTGTACCAATGGGCAAGCAAACAGACAGTCCCGCCCTAAACTCTACCTTTAGTTGTGCCAGAAGTCATCATGTCGGGCCACCCAAACAAACAGATCAATGTTCTGAAAGCATCGCAGTCACGAGGTTTCACTCTTCACAAGGTCAAACTGCCACTGACTTTGTCTCTGCTTGTTAAACTGGGATGGAAAAAGTATTTTAACAAGAAAAATACACATAATTCAAAATGATGCAGTGAACCCAGTAAATGAGGAACAGCAGGAACATGAGCCAGTGTATTGTTCTCTGAGAAATACTGTATGTGTGACCTGCAGGGCAGCGGTTTGAAGACCGAGAAAGAGAACTGGAGTTCAAAGTCACAGCTGTATAAACTTATATACCACGCGCGCGCACACACACACACACACACACACACACACACACACACACACACTATTGCAGCTATCAAAATGATGACAATAGAGCCTCGTTTCCACCAGAACTAGGGACTTTGGAGTGGTACTCTGTATGTTTCGACCGCAGAAACCAGGATCTAAATGAAGTTCTGGGTAAAAATTTCCCCCTCAGAAAGTCCCTGCTCACGAGGTAGTACTTTTTCAAAGTTCAGGAACTTTCGGGGGTGGGACTTGTGCGCTGAACATGCTAATTGGTTGAATTCACACATCATTTTGATTGGTTGAATCCACGCAGCATTTTATTTCAACCACCATTTTTAAAAGGGTATTGTTCCTGGGAAATAAAGTTCCTGGGACAAACTGTTCTGGGTAATTTCAGTGGAAACGTGGCTTAGGTTTCCATTTTTAACCCTAAAATACAATGTTTTGCATTGAAATATGTAATAAATTTATTTAAAGTAAATATATTATATATCATATTAACATTATATTATATATTAATATCTTTAAAATAAAAAATATAATTTATTTAATAATAAATAAATCATATTATTGTAAAAAATTATTATTAATATTTATTTATTTTTTACATCTTTTTAAAGTAAATATATTAGATCATATTTGTTTATTATATTATATACTAATATCTTTAAAATAAAATAAATATTTATTTAATAATAAATAATAAATTAATATTATTGCAAATATTATTATGCCAGGTCACTCTTGTAAAAGAGATTTTAATCTCAATGAGTTTTTAACCTGGTAAAAATAAAGAATGAATGAATTATTACTATTTAGACATTTTTTATTTATTTATTTTTCTTTTAAAATATTTTTTACAATTGACCCTTCGCAGGGAGTTTGATTGACAGGCGATCTAACCAATCATAACGCCGAATCCACCATTATGTCCGACAAAGCAGTCAGGGGAGTTAGTAGATTACATTGGTGGACTTGAACTTGAAAAATGGTGTGTATTGACGTCTTTCCATGGTTGAAACAACATTCTTTCTGATGTTCTTTCATGTTTATTTGATGCTATAAATGAACTAGTAGGAAGAGATGATCGGTTCACGAGCCGCTTGAAGTGAGGCGCTACATCGATCTGTCATGACACATTAAAGAGCCACAAAACAGTATTCATTGTTTAAATTTCTTTAAAATAACAATATTTGAAATTTGAGAGTTTGTTTCTTATCAAAAGTAACCTTCTCTGCCTTGTCTGTCGACGCGTTCTCTGTGTGAGAACATGATGTGTGGTGTGAGAGTGGCATGGCTTGTCGGTAACTAAACAGTAACTAAAGGGGGCGGGTCTTTGTGAACGGTCAATTGAGGACATCCCCAACAGGAGGTCAGATTTAACTCAGTTCTGGGGACACATTTGTCTAACTATAGCTAAGCAAACACACACATTAAATCCAATAAATAGTGAGGTTTGACGACAAAGATGCATCTACATAGAAATAACAACATGCATTTTATAACTCTAACTCTAGCTGTGAGGTTTTCATCAAAAAATACAGAGGCGTAATGTTGGTTAATTTAAAGCTGCAGTCCGGAACTTTTTTTGATTAAAAATGATCCAAAATAAATTTTTTAACAAGTACATAACCAGCCAGTGTTCAAAACTATCTCATTATCTTAGCTCGATTCACAACTGTAAGCTTGTAATAATGTTTTATAATAAGAGCAACCTGGTGGATTTCCACGGGAAATTCGAGCATTCAGCAGTTCGTCTTTGCGTCATTACGTCACGTCTGTAAACAAAAAGAAGGAGTCCAGGCTAGTTGGCTTTATCATGTTAGGATGCTTGTTGTAGCGGATCATTTATAGCCTGTTCTCACAGCAGCTGAAATAATTAAACGTATCATTTTGATGGCGGATTGTAATCCAGAAAGGTTCAAATGACAATCTTCAGTGACAACTGGAGATTGACCCGTAGTCAAAAGCAAAAGACTTCGGACTGTGGAGTGGCTACAGAAATTGACATCTACAGGTAACGATAATACACACTAAATACACATAGTCACGCAATGCTGATGTTGTTAACACTAACAATTTGAGAACAAAGTATAACAGTAATAATAATTTGCACGGTTTGGCGTGATCTGAGCTAAGCGATCGTTAGATTTAATCATCATTGGCAGCATGATTTATTGTAGGCCTAATGCTTTTTTCCTCAGTTGGTCAGAACAAAAGCGGCAGAAATGTTACTTACTTGTTCAGATGATATTTTCTAGTGAAAATTGTAATATTGGTCATACTTTCAAGATTTAGAATCTGTGATTCTGAAGTACAGCATCCACGCCAGTGTAGTGATTGACAACAAACATTAGATTCATCCGCTGAGGAGTCGTGCCAAAGCACAACGCACGTAACGATAACAATTCCGCATATGACTGCAATTGCAGGTTTCAAACAGAGATGGCGACAAAGAGGAAAAATGCAGGACTGCAGCTTTAAGCATCATCTTTCTCTCAGATGTTTCTTCTAAAACTCCTAAAAAGAAGTAGACACTGAGTCAAATGTTTGCATACAGTTAAAGTACATAGCTATAAAATTAAATTATAATTTAGTTTTATTATCTCTTTTTTAACTTTTTGAAGCGTCAAAGTGGTTGTGTAGCTGTCTGTGACAGAAATCTCTCAGATTTCATCAAAAACATCTTATTTTTTTGTTCCAAAGATAAACGAAAGTCTTGCAGGTTTGGAACGACACGAGGGTGAGTAATTAACAACAGAATTTTAATTTTTGGGTGAACTAACACTTTAATGCCAAGTGTAAATGCAGCCAATGTTGATATGTGAAACTAACAAGGTCTTTTTCTTGAGAGAAACATGTGAGAAGCAGGAGACTTTAGCAGAAGAAGGAGAAACAATAGAGATGTTAAAGAGAAATTCTTTTTGATTTTTTTATTCCTATGTTAATCTTTAATGAAGTATTTTTGAGCATGTGTATGTCGAGAGTCTATCAGAAGAAGATTTACTTCTCACCTAAAGACCTTGCCAAACCACCCCTTTCATTTTTCGCCACAACCTTCTTTTTCCTGTCTCATAATGGACTAAATTACTGAACCCCGGATGTCTCCCAGACTTACAGTTAAGCCCCTGTGGGAATGTGTGTGCATCTGTTTATATTCATTTATTTCTTTCACGTAAAATATCAAAGTACTCAGGCCGTAGACTGCTGCTTTTAAACCGTGCTCTCCCTAATTACTTCAGATAAATCCATCAGGCTACAAATCAAATCAAAGCAGCCCATCAATTATGAAATACTTTACAAAAACAACAATCTGCCCTCCTGTACTTGCGTTTGTATCTGAATCCCTTTTATCAGCGAAATGGCATCTCAAAAACAAGATAGCAAGCGACGACGCTGCCTCATTACAACGGCGTATGGCAACAAGACCGCTCATGTGTAGAGAATCTGTCATCCACCTCAAAGCTGAAGAGGGAAATCGGGTTTTAAAACCATCCTTAACTGTGTCTTTTACAACCTCTGGAGGAAGGTTATTTGCATTTGTTCTAACAACCAATTAAATTCATGAAATTGGTGTGGGATCCCCGCTGATGTGGGCCGTATATACACTTATATTACAGACTAAAAATATCACCAATACTCAAAACCATGACATCAATTACAGCAGAACACTTCATTTTTACATTTTCTCAAAAAAATTTGAGTGGTGTTTGTCTAAGCAACTCACTGCCATGATATTATAATTGATGTTATAAATTATATAATTGTTGTGGGTGGTTTCTAGGGTGTTGTTATGTGCTAGCTAACTAGCCTAAGTCAAATGAGCCCACGCATCCTCAAGTCTTAATGATCTTTTGGCCTCGGGTTTGTCCTTTAATGTAAGTCTGGGATTTTTTCAGCTTTTTTATAGGCCTCCGGATGAAAAAAATCATAAGTCTGGTCACCTAGTAGAGTAACAGATCTCCTCAACAAGACATGTGATTAGAGATATCATCCACAAACGGTGCAGGATGTTCCCACCTGGAAAAGTTGACCCGTTTCAAAAGGGCCATTTAGACAACTTTACAGAACAAATAATTTAACTGTATAATTCATCTTACAAAATTAGCCTGATAAATTACTGCAATATATATAATGAATAAATGCTACTGTTCAAAAGTACAATTTTTTTCAAAGAAAATAATACTTTTATTCAGCAAGGATGCTATAAATTGATCAAAAGTGACAGTGAAGACATTAATAATGTTACAAAAGATACTATATCAAATAAATGCAGAACTTAATTCATAAAAAAAAACTCAACTACCACAAAAAAATATTATGTAAAAATATTGATATAAAAAGAAATTTTTCTTGAGCAGCAGATCATCATATTAGAATGATTTCTGAAGGATCATGTGACACTGAAGACTGGAGTAATGATGCTGAAAATTCAGCTTTGATTAGAGGAATAAATTTATTTTGAAATTATATTGCAATGGAAATTGTAATAATATTTTGCGATATTACTGTTTTTATTGTATTTTTGATCAAATAAATGCAGGCTTGGTGAGTAGACGAAACTTCTTTCAAACAAATTGGATTTTACAATTTTTCAGTTTTCAAAAACTGAAGTCTAGTCATAATGAATAAAGTTGTTAAAGGATTGGTTCAGAAAGGTACTCAAAACATATTTAAAACAGTTCATATGGTTCTACCTTAATATTATAAAGTGACAATAATACTTTTTGTGTGCCAAAAAAACAAAATAGCGACTTTTCAACAATATCTAGTGATGGGCGATTTCAAAACACTGCTTCATGAAGCTTTACGAATCTTTTGTTTCGAATTAGTGATTCGGTTCGCATATCACTGCCAAACTGCTGAAATCATGTAACTTTGGCGCTCTGAACAATTGAGCCGAAACAAAAGATTCATAAAGCTTCGAAGCTTCATGAAGCAGTGTTTTGAAATCGCCCATCACTAGATATTGTTGAAAAGTCATTTTGTTTTTTTTGGCGCACAAAAAGTATTCTCGTCGCTTTATAATATTAAGGTTGAACCACTGTAGTCACATGAACTGTTTTAAATATGTTTTGAATACCTTTATGGACCTTGAGAAGTTCGGTGACATTGCTGGCAATGGAGGCTTCATTAAGCCATCGGATTTCATCACAAATATCTTAATTCGTGTTCCAAAGATGCACGAAGGTCTAGCGGGTGTGGAACGACATGAGGGTAAGTAATTAATGACATTATTTTCATTTTTGGATGCACTAACCCTTCAATATTGTTTAAGTTGTATTTAAGCCAGAACATTTCTATAATGTTCCTGTCAATGATTTGTAATAGAGGAGATTGCTTTAGCTGTTGTACAGGCAAGTGCCTGCAGGGGGCGTCACATCGGCCTACGTGACAGGCTAATATTCAGGCAGTCTCAGTGATCCAGTAGGTGGGTTGGACTCCGACAGTTTCTCTTTATCATTTCAGAGTGCATCTATTATTCAACAACGGGGAAGTTGTGGACCTCGAGATTAACTTTTTGCTGTTGTTTTTATTGCTTTTTACCCTCCTACCAAGAGCGCAGGACACATTTAGGTTATTACAGCGCAAATATATAGCATATACAACCATTCATTCACTTCCACAAATACACAAACACACACACACAAAGGCTGATGAGATTGGCACAGTGTTTACTGTCCTAAAAAAGATGGATGGATGGGTGGATGGATCGATGGCATTCCTCTTTTTAACACTCACTGAAAATATATAGGGGCCCTAAAATGTTTTTGGATACACTTGACATCTGAATGTCATTGTTTTAGTAAACTAAACAAGTATCTGTATCTTCTTAAATGCTGCAGAATATTTGCTTTCATTAACTTTTTACTCCATTTTTGAAGTCTCAATATCTTTTGATTAACTTGTGGTGATTTTTAGTGGATGTAGTCAGTTCACAAAGATCACACATTAACTATCAACATGCTCCACTAACCAAAAGCAAACATAAAGTCACAAAATGTGTTTTTCTTTAATATCTTTCTTTGCAATAAATGATGCATACTTTAGTATTTTGTTATTTAATGCAATGACATTTCTGTGGTGCAAGTGCCCAAATACACCTCTGCATAATGCTTTTCTAGCAATATTTACAGAGTGCTAGTCATCTTTCAATGCACGTATCTATGCAGATATTCAGATAAATTATGACACAAACTCTTTAAAATGAAATCACTGTTATATATATTGAGTCATGCCCTCAGCCCTGCAGCCAAGAACCTGAGAAAATATGATCTACAAATTACAGAATACTGCCAAATACTTATTACTTACTCTGAATGCTATTTTCATTCCCATTCGGCGTGCAAATTAAATGGATCAAACTGTGTGCAGTGAGGTATGATATGATTTACATATATATATATATATATATATATATATAAGCAATAAAAAACAACAACAATGAATGTCATTATTTTGGCAGCATGAAACACACACAAGAAAAAGCTCTCTAGATAAATGTCACAGAACTGGTCAAGAACAAGTAAAAGTGTTATTTCAAGTCACTCTACAATGCAAGAAAGTATTTTGTCTAGCACTGAGACATTATTTTTATGATATGTCAAATAGAAATGCAATAAAAAAATATAATATTTTCAGTGCGTGAGATTGTCTGGTTTTGTTGTTGCTGGTGTTCTAGCAATCTGTCCTACACCAGTATGCAGGAGCAGGAGCTCTTGAAGCTCTCCTCTCTTTTTGAAAGGGGACCAAGAGCAGCAACTAATTTGCATTTAAAGGGACGCACACAAAAACTGTGCTTTTTTGCTCACCCCCAAATAGTGGCGATTTTAACATACCATAAAAAATTATCTGTGGGGTATTTTGAGCTAAAATCTCACATACAAACTCCGGGGACATCAGAGACTTATTTTACATCTTGTAAAAAGGGGCATAATAGGTCCCCTTTAAAGGTACTATATGTAAAATTCAGAAACCCTTGTTAGTAGCGACACCAGTGGCTGTTAAGTGAACTGCAGCCAGCAACTTTCTGCTCGTGCTCACACTCGTGCACATGTAACATACCAGAGACTGAATACTTCGATATACTCAAGGTGACATTCTTTTTCGTTCTTCGCTTAGGGGTAATACAGCGATATACTGTTAACGAACATCCCAAAGCGTCCACACTGCTGAGAGCGACGTTTAGATGAAAATGTAAATATATGTGAATATGTGTGCTTTCTTCTCAATAACAAAATAAACACACACACAAAAAATAACAGTAGTGAGAAAACAGCAGTTATGAAAGCATCTGATCGTAGCAATGAGGATATGTTTGCACAAGCTCTGCAATTTACCGGCAACATGTCGACAGATGAGGTAATTAAAATGACACCGTTATGATAGTTTGATTATAAAGTAGCTTATAGGCCTATTGAGACTATAGACTATATATATCTGGAAATAATTCTGATTTAAATAAAAAAGATGTAATGAAACTCCACTGAAAATAAGAAACACCACTAAAAATTAGAAAAATAAACTGTCAAATTACAGTAATGAGATTTTGGGTATTGAATGTGCTTAATTGCCATGAAAATAATCACGATGCATGATATCATGACGCAAAAATCTAAATATACTAATGAAAAAGTGTAATATAACAATTTATTTTCTTCATTTGAACAAAACTTTCTCGTACCATTCATCACATTGATTACCAATACATACATCTAGCATCAATGATACCAACTCTAAGAAGCAAAAACTAGTGATATATCACTTCAACTTTCACAGTGACCATCCAACAGCAGCATTCGCATGAGAAAAGCGTGTTTTGGACCATGTGAACATCACAGAAGCAATGCTCAACATGAAGCTGACGCAAGCAGCAGAGAGGAATCATTTTGTCAAGCCTGTGCTTTCAATCGACCCCTTAGATAATTAACCGATGCTTATCACAGGAGCTGTAATCATGAGGGCTTAAAGCGGGAGACTGCAGTAAAACCACAGCTTTTCTCTGACCTCTGTGAACTAGTATGATTTTATGGATGAAAATTGCATATTTAAGCAATAGGGTACGAGAGGTCATCAATATAATCATCACTACAATACAATCAGCATATTAGAATGATTTCTGAAGGATCATGTGACACTGAAGACTGGTGTAATGATGCTGAAAATTCAGCTTTGATCACAGGAATAAATTACATTTTAAAATATATTCAGACAGAAAACAGTTATTTTAAATTGTAATAATATTTCAAATTTTTTACTGTATTTTTGAACAAATAAATGCATAAATACTTCTTTCAAAAACATTTAAAAATCTTAATTATTTCAAACTTTTGACAGGTATTGTACATATATCTTTTAATATATAGTGTATTTTAGCATGACTAGGCTGACCAATCAGCATCCAGGACCAGAAATAGCTGTTTTATAATTAGGTTTAATTACTCTAGTGTTTTAGAATCCCTTCCTAGCTGGCAGGCTTTGCCCGATCAATGTTAATTCAACACAACCCTGACTCCAAACGTTAAACAGATACTCGCTGGTCCGTTAAACGCGGTCAAGACAATAGACTTGACAGAAAAGCCCAGACCACAGACAGCGCCCACAGTGAGAGATGTGATGGATCAGTGGTCCAGCGTCTGAATCGATACCTCCACCACCCCTCCCCGTCTCCCAGACTTTAAATAAGACCACCATCCACATCACAATCCATATATTGACTCCTGTTGTGAAACCTTTTTTTACCCTTCTGCTGTTTCATGGAGCAGTGAAGCGTTTCAGGGTGATGGTGGGGTGAAGCCAGCGGCTACATGCCGTAATTAATGCTGAGTGGGGCCATTACCAAACTCATTGCTGATGTTATGTGTTATGAAATGGTCCATCTAAGAGGAACTGTACATCTCTGTCCTGGAACGAACCCTCTTAATCCAACTAAAATAGGACAAAACAAGAGGATGGAAGCTGTAAAATGTGTTGGATCAACCTTTATCCCTCACTGTCTAGACTCAAATAGTTTTGCTTCAGGACCAAGTAGTAACCCAACAGGGTAGTAAAAATGCTGTGCAAAATTCAATTTTGATGGTTTCATGTTCTTGGCTGCCAATATAATAATAGCAAAACACACTGTGGTCACCAGTCATATTATGAAAAGCAATTAAAGGGGACCTATTCTGTCCCTTTTTACAAGATGTAATATAAGTCTCTGGTGTCCCCAGAATGTGTCTGTGAAGTTTTAGCTCAAAATCCTCCACAGATCATTTATTATAGCTTGTCAAATTTGCCTCTATTTGGGTGTGAGCAAAAACACTCAGTTTTTGTGTGTCCCTTTAAATGCAAATGAGCTGCTGCTCCCGGCCCCCTTTCCAGAAGAGGGCGGAGCTTTAACAGCTCATGCTTCGGTTGCTCAACAACAACAAAGCTGGAGAATCTCACACAGCCAAAATGAGGATTGTCAGTAACGTGTTCAGCCTTACATTGTTCAAACCGGAGTCGACACTGATGGAGAGACTCAGGAAGAAGTTACAACTTTTAGAATGAAACTGGACGTTTCTGAATGGTTAGTGGATAAATTTATGTAGTTGCTGTGGAGTTGATTCAGCTCATTGACTAGCATGTGCCGTCATGTTAATCTTTTGTGCAAAACCCTTATGGACGCCCACTATACATAGCGTACCTGTTTGCCAAACAGAGCCATACACCAGGCTAACGTTTATGATTGCTATCAAATGCTGTGAATGGTCTAATATTTTTTCCAAAACATCGCTCGGACAGAAACGCTCCTTTTTTAGCAATCGAGCTTGCCAGGATCAACTTGTAAGGTATCCAAGCAAACAAGACTCTAAATAGTGTCTGTGCAGCCAACGACAGAACAGTTAGCATGCTTTGCTCGAACTTTTGCCATGGTGTTAGAACTGGTACACATTTTCGCTTGTGAAGACAAAATGGCGGTGCCGTGGATGGAAACATGCAGATTAATAGGCAGTAATTTTATAATAAGACTCCCTTCCTACGTCACAAGCGGAGCGAAATCTGAGCGGCTCATTTTTTCACATGCTTGCAGAGAAACGTTACTGGGTTGTCCTTTTTCACATTTTCTGGGTTGGTAGATGCACCGGGGACCCGATCATAGCACTTAAACACAGAAAAAGTCAGATTTTCATGATATGTCCCCTTTAAATTCTGATTCACTTGCAACAAGTATAATTTGGCTTCTACCTAGCAACAGATGCATTTCCGTCAAATTACTATAGTTACTGAACAGAGTTTTATTGGATGCACAGCCTTTGATGTCAACAACAAAATATACAGTATGAGACGCATTTTCTCTTTACCTTTTACACGCACTTTGCTTTCATAAATATGCACGATTATAGAGTTTGTTGCATTCTATTCTATTATGTGAGTGCTGTCAAATCGATTAATCGTGATTAATCGCATCTAACATAAAAGCTTGTGTTTACATAATATACTGTATAATAATAATAATATATACACACACATATATTATGTAAACAAACGTTTAGGTTAGATGCGATTAATCACGATTAATCGATTTGACAACACTAGAATTGATCATATATCATTTATCATATTTTGATAAAATAATGAACAGACCTGCAAATTTGAGAATGGAATTTCTTTATGGATCCCCAAATATGATAATCCTTGTGCGAGGGACTCCCATCCCTCCATTCATTCATTCATGTATAAAGCACCAATTTTTACTGTGAAAACTTCTATTATAAATATATCTAAAATATTATTTGGAAAGTATTTAGTTTAGTTTTTACTACTCGTTATAGAACTATACTATAAGAGATGTATTTATTTATTTATTTATGTATAAATTAATTTATTTTAATCAGTTTATTTATTGTTTAATTTTATTTTTAATACTATTTATTTTTACACTGTTTTTCAATAATCTTTTTTCCTGTTCTAGAAGACAGACAGAGGAACAGTCTTAACAGTCTGCCAGCAAAAAACATGCAATGCCACTGATTCTTTACGTTCACGAGGGATTTAATTATTTCAAAATTGCTAATTAGTTGAGCTTGTTAGATGGAGGGTGGTCACTATTTTTATTTAGTTGTTTACTGCGGCTATATATACGTCATGAGATTATGTTGAGTTTTCAAACATGAGTCATTTCTCTGCTTTCCACTCATTGTCACTTTTCAACCTTCAGCGCAGTTGAGCAAACATCCGGAAACAGGGGGAAAAAAGAAATAGACGCATCTGCTGTTGTATTATTGCTTTTAAGCAAGCCAGACTGTTCATCATTAAGTGATGAAATGTTTCTATAGTGATTTGACAGCATTCAGAGACATGTTCAAAGGCATATTCATCTCTGTCTGTATGAAAATGTGTGACCTTACATGCTGGTTTCAAGACTTAAATTAACTTTAACTTTCTTAAGGAGTTTCTTTCTTAGAATATCACACCTAGACCCACAAATAAAATAAAATATTTTCTGTCAATATTTTGGACAAATTCTAATTTTAAGAACAAAAGTACTTACGTGCAATAGGCTATTTGAGCAAAATATAATAAATTAAATTAAAATATTTTATGAATATATTTATGAAAATATGTGACCTGACATGCTAGTTTCAAGAGTAGGCCTAAACATTAACATACTAACCTGTGCCTTTTGGTAGAAATACATAAACATAAGTTTTTGTTTTTTTCTGACAATATTTTGGACAAATTCAAATGAGTAATTGTAAGCGTTTTTCAATATTTATAGCATCATATATTGATATTGTTTGTTGTTCATTTGACGTAATGATTTCTTTTATTTTTTAATTGGATGATGACACATACATCTAGACGCTATATTACTTTTTACGTCTCATACACTTATAAGACCTTTTATAAAATCTTCTGAATTTAATAATTAGATAATCACCAAATCCTTTATGTAAGTATATTATTTATATTTTATAAAACTTACTTACCAAAGACTGGTGGTAATCTATAACAAGTTTCTCTATGATAATGATAGAGCTCCCTCATGCGGTTTTGGCAGCGAATTTAATACGCATGCGTAGTTTGAAGTGAACCCGGAAGACACCAGTAGAGGGCGCATGCGTGCTTTATACATCCGGAAGCATTAAGGTTTATAAACATAATCTCATGTGCGACTGTCCTAAACTGACATTAATGGCGTTTTTAATAAATATTAGCTTAAAATGACTGTGAAAACGGAAATATAATTTTTTTTTCTTGTGACTCGTACTTCAGGAAAATTCGTCATCAGACTATTCTGAGGCTGCAATATCAAGTTAAAGGTAATTAATTTAGCAAGCAAGTTACAGGTTATGTTAATTTTGATACGTTGACATGTAAATATCTCTTCTGCATATTACCATTAGAAATGTTCGACCTGATTTAGTAGTTTAGTAACAGATAACAGCATATGCCTTGATTATTGTTTTCAGTCGTGTGTGTTTATAAAGTATTAAATATGCTTTTGAATCCGAGTGAGAAGATGCCAGCTCGAAACACGA
The DNA here is from genome assembly GCA_037950675.1 of Hypophthalmichthys molitrix. Classification (NCBI taxonomy): domain Eukaryota; kingdom Metazoa; phylum Chordata; class Actinopteri; order Cypriniformes; family Xenocyprididae; genus Hypophthalmichthys; species Hypophthalmichthys molitrix. Next base: position 3,629,755 of record CM075499.1, read on the forward strand.
TCAACAGTGGAGTCAGATACTCCAAACTAGCGAGTGATGATGACGGATACATTGATCTGCAGGTGAGAGAGAGAGAAAAAGACTGTATATATGCATATATCAGTGTTGCTCACATTAATATTAGTCATTTCCAGGTTGTATTTACATATCTGTGCATGTATGTATATATGTACAGGTATTTATAACATAATATATGTATAAATTTAAATATTTATCACTCATAAATACTATTATCATTATAATAAAACAAATAAATAATAATATAACACATATAATATTATTTTAATGAATAATAAATATATATCACACAAATCATTGCAGAAATTCATTTTAAAATGTTTAAGTTATTTTCCATGTACTGCTCTTGACTGAAATGCTGTAATATTGAGCATTGTTCTTTCTCTTCTCAGTTTAAGAAGAGTCCACCTAAAGTCCCTTATAAAGCGATCGCCCTGGCAACCGTTCTCTTCCTCATCGGCACCATCCTGATCACCATCGCATCCCTCCTGTTAGCAGGATACTTTGAAGTTAATGATGTGAGTGCCATAGCACATTATTATAGCTCTGCTCTTACATATTGTGCCATTATTAGCTTTTCATTCAGATATCTAGAAAAGTTCTTCATGCATTTGTTAGTATGCGTTAGTTTGATTTCATTAGGCTGTTGTTTTATGTTTTCTATTCACACAATGCTAATAGCTTTAGGAGCATTTGCAGTGTGAATGCATTTCTTATATGTAAAGCGAGGTTTTCGGCATTCTGTCAAACTAATGTTAAAAGCAAACCAAAGGAAAACACCACAGGCTTCACACAGTCTAATTGTGCTTTCCAGGCAGCATTATTTTACTATTATAAGAATCAGAATCAGAAAGAGCTTTATTGCCATTGTTTACACACACAAGGAATTAGTCTTGGTGACAGGAGCTTCCAGAGCAGAAGAAATTACAGACATAGTGCAGACATACATAGGAATTACACAGTAGAAACGAAATATAACAATAATATAAGAATTTTTTATATGCAATATAATACAGTAGTAGAATACATATATAATTGTTTTAATGAATGTACAGATATGTTTTTTATTTATATACTATTATAGTATTTATTAATATTTTTAATTTTCTTTTATATTTTTATATTCAGTTTTCATTTTTGTTTGAGGTTTATGTTAATTTTTATTGTTATTTCTATACAGTTTTAACTTATTTTGGTAACGCTTTATATATAATGCATTATAAAAGTATTTTTAATGTATTAATTATTCCTTGTAATGCACCTTATAATGCATTGTATGATATGAATAATTGTAACCACAGTTATAAAACATTATAATACTTATCTATTCATTTTTATGCCTTTAGAAAGTATAAAGTGCATTAAAGCACGTGACAGACAACACGTTTCAGATGTGACAAGGAATCTGCAAATATTACAATGCATTTTAACTTATGAAAAGATATAATGCATTATGACATTATGAATACCTTTATAATGCATTATATATATAAAAGCTTTAAGTAAAGTGTTACCTTTATTTTTATTTCAGTTTTAGTTTTAGTAATCAAAGCAATTTAGAAATTGGCTTATATCAAAAAAAAATCTTTTTCCAGTAATAATCACAAATTATTTGAAAAGACTTAAATGGGCCCTTGATTATGATTTCACTTTTTTAACTTTAGTGTGTAATGTTGCTGTTTGAGCATAAACAAGATCTGCAAAGTTATGACGCTCAAAGTTCAATGCAAAGGGAGATATTTTCTTTTACAGAAATCGCTTTTTAAAGACTACAACAAACGGCTGGTAGGGACTACAGCGAGCTTCTTCCTGGGTTAGTGACATCACAAACCCCAGAATTTACATAAACCCCGCCCCGAGAACATGCAACAAACGGGCTGAAACCACGTTGGGCTGCTTTAGAGAAGAGGAAGAGTTGTTGTAGAGTGTTGTTGCCATGCCGTCATTTTACGCCGGACTGCTTCACAAATGAGGGTCAATTCAACGCTGGATTTGCACAAAAGATTAACATGACGACACATGCTAGTCGATGAGTTGAATCAACTCCACAGCAACTACGTAAATTTATCCACTAACCATTCAGAAATGTCCAGTTTCATTCTAAAAGTTGTAACTTCTTCCTGAGTCTCTCCAGTTTGAACAATGTAAGGCTGAACACCGTTACTGACAATCCTCATTTTGGCTGTGTGAGATTCTCCAGCTTTGTTGTTGTTGAGCAACCGAAGCGCGAGCTGTTAAAGCTCCGCCCTCTTCTGGAAAGTGAAACATGCCAAAAATGGAAACATGCCAAAAATTGCATGTTTTTGCTCACACACAAATAGGGGCAAATTTGACAAGCTATAATAAATGATCTGTGGGGTATTTTGAGCTGAAACTTCACAGACACATTCTGGGGACACCAGAGACTTATATTACATCTTGTGAAAAGGGGCGTAATAGATCCCCTTTAAATTTATTGGTCAAAATGTGAGAAGGACATTTCCTGTAGTGTCAGAGTAAGTTTTATGGCTAAATGCATGGCCATATATTCAGTCAGTCAGTTTAGCATCCTACATTGAACTTCTGGAAGTGTTTTATTGAGTGGCAGAATGTTGTGAGATTACGTCCCTGCTGTGCAGCACCTGATGTGGAGGTTAATCCTCCAGATTTAGTAACACCGCTCTTAAGAAACTCCTCCGTCTGTGGCCTGTCCTATATTTCTTGAGTTAGTCCAGCTAATGGAGCTCAGATCGCAGAATCCAGACTAGAGCTTCATGTTAAAAGAGCAAACATTTTCATTCAGTCTAACAGTATTTATTATTTTCCTACTACATTAATACTGCAGTAGAATGTGCCTCAAAGGACTGAATTTGACATCTGCGTTTTGTATCTGATTTGTTTGAACAGTCACGTTGGAATTAGCGTGATTTTTAACTTGACATTCATTGTGCACTATAAAGAATCTATTGAAATGAATAAACTGATGCATTAAAATACAAAATACCCTGAAATAGGTTATTTTATAGGGTCACTTGAACAAAAAAATGTGTTTGAGCTGATATTGAGAATACAAAATTGCACTATAGATTGATCAGTAGATGACAGACTGTGAGGTCCTCAGAAATCCACCTATTTTTGACAGTTTTTAATGAGCTGTGCACATTTGACCCGGCGGGCAGTTAAACTCATCTTCCCTGTCTCTTTGTCACTCACAGCACCGTGATCGCACCATCCCTGTCCTGATTATTGGAATCCTGGTCTTTCTTCCTGGGTTTTACCACCTGCGCATCGCCTATTACGCCTCCAAGGGTTACCGCGGTTATTCCTACGATGACATCCCTGACTTTGATGACTGAGCGACGGGGACGTACTGTCAGCCTGCTGATGTGACAGAGATCTGAACCTCGTTTTCCTGTCGCTGATGTCTGCCACGTCACAATGACTTGACAGATTCGTTTTTTTTTTTTTTTCTTTTGTTTTTTAATTTTCATAGACTGAGAACGTGGTTTGAATTCATGAACTAGTATGTTTCATGTGAGGGAAAATCATTTCATCAAGGATTTCATACTATTATTTGTAATTAAAACGGGTCACAGTTCAGTTATTATATCAGTAGGCTGTAGTGAGTTACAGGTCTTTGCAACAAGCAAGAAAACCTACTCAAAACATGCCACATGCTGTTTTATACTTTACAGATATTTTGATGGATTGCAGAAGGGTTGAAATCTGTCATTAAGGATGTGATATTTGCTCATTTTTGAGGATTGGTTTTAACACGTTAACTAAGTAAATGTTACCGTTTTAAACTGTCCTTAAAAATGAAAAGCAAAAGGGTTTCATTTTTAATTTAAGTAATTTTAGTGTATGACATGAAAAAAAGGCATCACTGCAAACTTTCCATGTTCATGTTTGATGTCATGCCACTGGATATAACTTATTTTAATTTATGTGATTTTATTGCCTTTACAGAGAATGCTTTATGATTAAATCATCTGCTTTAAACTGATGTCTGATTGTTTTCATGATTGCACAGTTTTAGAAAATCTCTGAATTATTCAATGTCAGTTTTTCAGTGATACTAAATTTACTGTAGTTGTTGGTGGTCAACTTACGCCCCCGTGTGGGTCAAAAATGAACTTGCGCTGAAAATAACAGCAGTGAAATTTTTTTGTTTGGAAAACAAACAAACAAGCATATTTCAAAACTAGCAAACAGTATGTTATAAAAAGTATAAGATAATACATCACTTTTTTAACCTGAATAGCATATCGGATACATAATGTTGAAATGAGAAAATATTTGGCTGGTCAGTTTAACATTTACTGAATATGTGAATATAGTGAATGAAATGATCCACCAAAAAGAAATGTCAATTTCTACACTCTAAAAAATGTTGGGTTGAAAATGGACAAACCCAGTGGTTGGGTTAAATGTTTGTGCTGGGCAGTTTTATTTAACCCAACTATTGTTTAAAAATGACTATATGGCTGGTTTAAAATGAACCCAAAATAGGTAGAGGGAACAATAAAAAAGTGTATAAAACATTTATTAATAAGCAATTTAATAAATGTTTAATTATTATTCATTAAACTTATATAATACATGTTCATTTATTAAACATATTAATAAATGTTAATTTCCAACATGTTTTGGGTTCATTTTAATCAAGCAATACAGTCATTTTTAAACAATAGTTGGGTTAAATAAAACTACCCAGCAGGTTGGGCAAACATTTAACCCAACCGCTGGGTTGTTTTTAACCCAGAATTTTTAGAGTGTGAAACATGTATAAACAGCAGATAAAAATACTAAAATAATAAACAGATAAATAATACTACCTAATAGCTTGCCCAATTTTAGCTTGTCTAAAATTGAATCTTTTGTTATTAAAAACTCACATTTTAAAGCATGAAACTCTGGTATAACAGATGTAATTTTTATTATTGAAGGCTAATAATGTCCAAAAAGCACAAATAACACATAAGTTTAACACATAATAAGTTTTGTTATCAGGTTATGAACACAAATAATTAGTATTGTCAAAAGTGAATCTCAATGTAATATAAATAAATACTGAACCATTATAATTTAAAATGTTTAATATTTTGTTGTATTATAGCCTATATTATACACTGTAATGAACTTTTCCTTCCACAACCAGTAGAGAGAGAGAGAGAGAGAGAGAGAGAGAGAGAGGCGTGTAATGTGAATGTGTGTGAATGAGCAGCAGCTCTACAACGTTACAGCGTGTTTCGCACCGTCTGTGTTTGTAACGACATGGACTGAACAAACTTCACTAGACTGAAACTGAGAGACGGAGACCGCGGGAAACTTCACACATGAGGATATTCACTTCAGCTGGACCCCAAACAACGACACTGTTTAACGCAGACGACAAGTTTAATGTGCGAACAAACCCATGGAACTTACATGTTTGACGCTGAAGAAGAACCAAACCTATCAAAGCAAATGAAGTTTTAAAGAGCCGCTGGATTCACAGTAACGTTGACGATACTCCATATAGCTGGCTCTGGTTTTGTTCTTAACCTTTTCAAGCGATTATGTTTAAGAGTATTTTAAGCGTTTTGAGGAATATTTGTTGCAACTTTCAAGTTGAGGAAAAACCATAGAGCCATCGACGGAGTCACACCTCCAGTTTATCATCACAGTCAAGTGCCTCAGAAAGGTAAAACAAACACACACATGCATATATAAATAGACATATTGCAATCGTTTGCGGCAGCAGATGTTATCCTGTCAACATACATAATTCATAAATCAGAGCTGCCATTCAGCTTTCAGTTTGAATTATGATGCTCTTATTTTGCATGCAACATCTGAAGATGCTGTTTAGTTGCGGGTTTTTGTTCTTCAAGGCTGTATTTCTGTTCAAAAGTGTATTTGGTGTGTTTTCTTGGGTGGGTTACAGGCTGCACGTGAGGTTTCTCATGAGAACAATGACCAGCACACAGTCTCTCTGACCAGAGCAGAACATGCTGGATATCAGTCCAGTCCAATACTGACACCTTATTCAGAGTACTGTGTTAAACTGCAGGAGAGGTTGCTTAAAGCTTAAGAAATCTACTGCAGTATACTGCTTTTTATTAGTATTATTAGTAGGCCTATTGTATTTCAAAGGGCACTTTGGCTGTTCAAGTGGCTTTCCATAAAATTAGCACCTTGTTCAACTCAAATTTATTCACAGAGAACATTTAAAAATGACAATTTGTGATTTTTACATTGATTTATGTATAGTAAAATGAAACAGAATTGGTGAAGTGTACGAGTATTAGTGTTATTCTGATACATATTAATATATATTATGAAATATTATCGTATTATCTAAAAATGTGGGGGGGTTTTTATTAGTAGTATAGGGTTAAAATAAAAACAAGGCATGAAAATAACACAATCTTTTAACTTTAATTCAGAGATTTGTCTTTTTGAGATGCTGACACCAAAGTGATATAAATAAATAATGTATTTAGATATTAGAATAATACATTATACTATAATATTTATTATATAGAATATTAGAATAATATTCTAATATTCTTATACCTTATGTCTTTTCATTTTACTTTTACTATATATATACACTACCAGTCAAAAGTTTGGACACTTTAAGATTTTTAATGTTTTTAAAAGAAGTCTGCTCACCAAGGCTGCATTTATTTAATTAAAAATACAGTAATATTGTGAAATATATATATATATATATATATATATATATATATATATATATATATATATATATATATTAGTAAAAGTAAAATAAAGAGACATAAGGTATAAGAATATTAGAATATTATTCTAATATTCTACATAATAAATATTATAGTATATTTCTAATATATAAAGACTATTATTTTACATTGGTGACAGCATCTGAAAAAGATAAATCTCTGAATTAAAATTTGTTATTTTCATGCTTTGTTTTTATTTTAACCCTACTTGTTCATTATCTAAAGCACATTGTGATGTTTAGTTATGTCATTTATGATTAGTCATTACCCCATATGACCTATATTATTTGACCCCTGCAGGTATTTCAGGATGGCCTTCTAGCCTTGTATATGCATTGGAAATATTGATCTTTAATGGCTTGATATGCAATCTTATCATGTTTTGTCGTGGTTTCCTGCATCTGATTGGCCATATACATGTCAAAAGATAAGAGAGCTATATTTCAGACAAGACAAAGCTTAAGCTGTATGAATACAAATGTCTTTACAGTCACTGTTTGCCAAACATAAAGCTATCTAAAGCTGTTTAACCAGTCTTGCTTGGATTAGTTGGGATACTTTGGTCATTGGGTCATGCCCAACAATGTTAAAATGAATAGCTTAACCTGGACTATAGTGACTGGTGAGTATCAACGTCAGTGCGGCTTCAGCGCAGAGATTTACTGACTTACCTTCTGCTCATGATCTCATGTTCTCATACGGTGTTTGGGCAGATATTATTGACCCACATTAGACAGTGTTTTGATATACACACAGCTGCTGTAAGATCAAAGGTTGCAAAACAAAATAAATGTGTCGTCAGGGTTATCTTGATAACTTTAAGAATTTTTTGTCCTCTTCTTCCTGTCTGCCGTGCGCCCAGTAATCTATGTTAGTGCAACAAACATAGATTTGTTTCATCTCGAGATAATATTTAGAGGTGTTTGATAAAGCGAGTATCGCTATAGAGTTCATGCCCATTTGTCAACGGCCTTGGTTCTGGAACTGTTTTTACCATTAATTTTTCCCATAGGGCTTTTTTTTTTTTTTCTTTTTTTAAAGGCTCTGTTAAAGAGGTATAAGCAGCGAACCAAACCAACCAGCTTTGAGGTTAATCACAACAATATGATCTATGATTTGAAGCAAAAAAAATATTTGAAAATAAGACATAATAGTGACATCACTAACCCTAAAATTTACATAAACCCTGCCCCCGGGAACACGCAACAAAGGGGGTTGAGGCCATGTTGGGCTGCTTTAGAGAAGAGGAAGAGTTATTGTTGTCGAGTGTTGTTACCATGATGTCATTTTGGCTGCGTGAGATTCTCCAGCTTTGTTGTTGTTGAGCAACTGAAGCGTGAGCTGTTAAAGCTCTGCCCTCTTCTGGAAAGGGGGCTGGGAGCAGCAGCTCATTTGCATTTAAAGGGACACACACAAAAACGGTGTGTTTTTGCTCACACCCAAATAGGGTGTAACTCCACATGGCTCCAAGGGGTTAATAAAGGCCTTCTGAAGAGAAGCGATGTGTTTGTGTAGTTATGAAGTTATGAAGTAAAATATCTTCCGGCAGACCACCTTCCGTGTTTTACGGAAAGTTACAAAAAAAATGGCGTCAGTTATGCTTTTTCTGTAAGTTGAATAGGGAAGGCATAGGACATAGCATTAGCTTTTTGAACTGCGAGAGTTTTACACTTTTTTCGTAAGTAGAATACAGAAGGCGGTCTGGTGGAAGCTAGATATTTTACTTCATAACTTGTTAAATATGGATATTTTTTGCTTCAGAGGGACTTTATTAACCCCTCTGAGCCGTGTGGAGTACGTTTATGATGGATGTGGATGGAGGCACTTTCTTCAGCTCATACTCATTGATCCCGCTCACTGCCGTTATAAGGCTCGGAAGTGTCAGGATATTTATTAATAGATCTCCTAGAATCATGGCACTTTTGCATGGCCAAACACCACTTGTATATGGTTGCATTCCATACACCGTGTTCATGTTTAGGTTTTCTTGCTTTAGTCATAGTTTTTGTCTTTTGACAACTTAATTTTAATTTAGTCAGTATGTCATATTCATTCATTTTAGTAAATTTCACTCTGAATATATCAATTATTCCTAGATTTTTTTTTTGTTAAAAAATTAACATCTTGCAGTATTATTTTTTCCCCTATTTTAATCAATAGTATGTTTTATAAACTTATAATGCATGCTGTACATGTGTTCACTATAACTGACCCTTCATCAACTAGTTTTCTTTTAGTATCGAACCAGAATACAGCCTTTTAGAACTAAAAGCAAAAGAATAGCTTGGAAGGAGATTATGTTCGTTACTGCTACTACAATCTATAAATGGAAGTATTGTGTGCAGGCTTAGGGTAATACTGAGATCATGCCTTGTTCATGCATGGGAAAGTCACAAGACCAGGTTTGGGGTTTTTACCTCACAGATCTACTTGGATGGTGGTAGTTTAATTTTATTTCTGCACTCGAGAGAAATCAAAGCTGAAGCTGTTGCAGAAGTCAAAAGCCTCTTGAGCTGTATTTTGCAGCAGGGCTCCTACAGGTGTTTAATAGACACATCAAGTTATATTTCCTGATTTATGTTGCACCTGGTATGTACTAAGATGCTACTTAACATTTCTTGCAATCCCAGATGTGCTTCACTGCCACTGGCTGGTCTGCACATGTCAACATCATCATTAATGTTCAGTCTGGTCTTTGTAAGCGTACATCTGATTCTGCTGTGATTACTCTAAGTGGTATATGAGTGTCTCCACAGCAGGTACAGATCAGGATAAACCTTCCCTTAGGGCTTCTAATGGTGGTACAAATGAAAAAAAATCTAATGAGCCCCTCTTAACTGTTTACCTGATTACCTAGACAGGAAGTTAGTGCTTATCCAGGAACAAAATGATGTTTCACTGTGCAAAGCTTCGATTAAATCAGGAATCTCAATGTAGCTTGATATTGTAGCCTGAAAGTAGTAATGGTATTCAAGGGAAACTCAACAGAAAATGGATTTTTAATTAATTTTATAGTGATTTTATATATATATATCAAAGCATCAAAGATGTCTATTTACAACATGTTTTTGAAGCGTTGATCATTGTAGCCAATCACAGACATATCTGTTGAGCGCGTGAACACAATGGCCAATCAGAGGTGTTTAAGAATCTGCTCAACGGCTCTCAAAATGCTAGGGGAAAATGCTGGTGTTGTCATATTTTTTAAAAATTTCAGTACCGAAGTCAGTATTTTTGACAACACTAGTAACCCGGCTTTAGCTTATTGGCATGATATTTCCACCGTTAGTATCCACCCACCCCTAGAAATGCCACCATAATGCCACAGGAAGATTGTTGGCTTACTGTCCTTCCTCTGACCGAGGTCATCCTGCTTGGCCTGTGCTTTCGCCCTGTGGCAGCCTGGATCATCCAGGATTAGCTGCAGCATAATACAGCTGCTAATCAGGCTGTCTCTGCGACTAGCTGTCCATGCTATTCACTCCGTTAAAGAGCAGATGTACACTACAGTGCTTTACCTTTTACCTGCCTGTATTCCAGACAAACATGAGGTGCTTTCACATGGTCCTCAGTGATGTTTTTGCATGATGCTATTGTAGTAGTATTATTTATACTAGGGCTAATATGTAGTGTTAAAATATGTAGTATTATTTATACTAGGGCTGTCACAATTCCTTGATTAAATTTGAGTACTCGATTTTAAAAAATTCTCGATTACAATTTACACATGTCAAGCAACCGGCAAAATACCGGAAGTGGGCATTCCACAGAAGAGAATCCACGAACCACATTATAAGACCATTTTCTAAGGCTGCACAATATATTAAAACCATTTAAAAACCATACTGTAGCATAGTGCTATTGTGAATTCACATAGGCTGTGATTCAATTAAATAAATATATGCCCTTCGGGTTTAATATATGCGCTTTAAAGGGGTCCTTGATCATGATTTCACTATTTTAACTTTAGTGTGTAATGTTGCTGTTTGAGCATAAACAACATCTGCAAAGTTATGATGCTCAAAGTTTAATGCAAAGAGAGATATTTTTTCTTTTAAAGAATTCACTGTTTAAGGACTACAACAAACGGCTGGTAGGGACTACAACGAGCTTCTTCCTGAAGTTAGTGACATCACAAACCCCAAAATTTACATAAACCCCACCCCCGAGAACACGCAACAAAGGGGGTGAGGCCATGTTGGGCTGCTTTAGAGAAGAGGAAGAGTTGTTGTAGTAGAGTGTTGTTACCATGCCGTCATTTTAAGCCGGACTGCTTCACAAATGAGGGTCAATTCAACGCTGGATTTGCACAAAAGATTAACATGACGGCACATGCTAGTCGAGGAGTTGAATCAACTCCATAGCAACTACATAAATGTATCCACTAACCATTCAAAAGCATCCAGTTGCATTCAGCTGAGTCTCTCCATCAGTGTCGACTCCGGTTTGAACAATGTAAGGCTGAACACGTTACTGACAATCCTCATTTTGGCTGCGTGAGATTCTCCCGCTTTGTTGTTGTTGAGCAACCGAAGCGTGAGCTGTTAAAGCTCCACCCTCTTCTGGAAAGGGGGCCGGGAGCAGAAGCTCATTTGCATTTAAAGGAACACACACAAAAATGGCGTGTTTTTGCTCACACCCAAATAGGGGCAAATTTGACAAGCTATAATAAATGATCTGTGGGGTATTTTGAGCTTAAACTTCACAGACACATTCTGGGGACACCAGAGACCTCTATTACATCTCTGCATATGCTGTGAGTTTGTGTTGCTTATAATGTTCATCTGGGAACGCAATATGCGCCATTTCATCAAATTTGTAAGGTAAATCATCATTTATAAACCTACACTAGTACAGCTTTAGTAGTAGTTGCATGCGTGTTTGTTAATGCATTTGTATGGACATTAAACAGGTGTTATCCTCACCGGATGAGTAAACGCCTCATTTGACTTTCAATCCCTGATCAAGTTGGTTCAAACTTCCGTTTTCTGATCACAGTTCACCTTTTAATACTCTGAAACGTGTTCAGGTCATCACTTCAGAAATATAAAGCCAACACAAATACCTCGGTCAGTGTAGCTAAGAGTGACATGCCACCTATGGTGAGGATAACTCAAACACATTGCTCCTAAGGCGATCAAGTGGCCCAGCAAACAGCTTTAGCCGGAGTACTGTTAATTGAATTGAAGACATGACATACTTGATCTTGTAAAAGTTGAACACAGCATTTACAGAGTGTATTTGGTATATTTGCATGACTCATATGATGGTGTTGTAATTGTGTTACTTAATTCAGTTAGTGTGTTGAGGCTGTGAACAAAGAAGATCAGCCTGAAGCTCCAGAGGTGTGCCAGCTAGATTGAGATTGTCTACTATCTGCTAAAGCTGACACACTTGGGTCAATAACAGATGGTACACGTCTTAACCGGTTTAGCACAGCAAGTGGGAATGTGATTGTTTTCAGATAGTGTGCTGGAGACTTTTTGCCAGTCAAGGACAAGATCAAAGATCAGACGGTTAGCAGAGCATGTCCCATCGTGCCCTAGGACCTTAGCCTGTCTTAAGCATCTGTTTCAGGTACTCCTCCTCTTGAAGATGTCATAAAGTCTCATTTTGAGAGAAGGTCGTTGGTAGGGCTTGGTGATATGAAGAAAAATGCTAAATATTTTTTAGCCAAAAAGTAATAGCAATAAATAACACCAGTAATAGGCTATTATTAACAGCAAATACTTTGTAAAAACAGAAAATAACAGCACCTTTCAGTCTGTCACCATCATACAAACATGAAAAATCAAACATCCAGGATTTTGCATTCCACTGCACTATTTGTCCTATTGTTTTTATGTTTGGCGGACGTGTTTAGCTGTTGCACTCGTGTCTCGCTTCTTTTGCAGCGTCTCGCCCATGAAACGGCATTCTAAATACACGGCGGTCAAGAAAAAGTTCAACTCTCATTTAATAACTTTGCATTTCCCCCCTCCATTGTACTACCGTCTCTTTTTTTTTTTTCTAAAGCATTTTTGAGTGAAAAGCCGCTTAAAGGTGCACTATGTGATATTTTCTGTCCGCTAGAGGTCGCTAGAGGTCTATTCAAATCAAAGGCGTAGCTTGATGACGCCAAGTTTAAGCGCGGAATCTTGGGACATGTGGTCTTCATCTCAACGGTCAGTGGAAAAGAATCGGGATAGGACTCGGGAACAAATCATGTTCATGGATGTGATTATTAATGTTACTGTAGTATGAAGCAGAGCAGGACCGAGTGTTGTGGGAGCTGAACAAGGCCGATGGAGCGATTGCACGACACGCGCCTCACGAGCAGCGGAACTTTTATTATGCCACAGTCGCCGGCGCCGCTTCTGCTTTTCCGGTCATGAGTATGAGGTAACACAGCTCTGTTTATCATATTAGATACATTTGAGAGTGTTGAAAATGATGTTATCTATGCATTCGCTCGGCGGCTGCTGTCAGACACTGTTGCACACTGCAGTAAGATTTTAGAATATCATATTAAATGCTGGATGGCTTGTGTTGATAAATGGCATGCAATTAATTTTAAAAACGTATTGTATGATGGAGAAAATGCTGTATAACTGTTACTAAAAATAAAGCTGCATCTGATTATGCTATGATTATGCTACTTCACAAAATAGTGTTTTTCTCTGAGGCATGGTAAAGCATGGTACTCGCAAAAAATCAAGAAAATTAGATTTAAATAATAAGACTAAACTTGTTAAGCTATATAACAATAATTAGTTTTCTGTCTATAAATATATCAAAACAGTTGTTCCATTGTCTATTAAAACATGTAATATATTAAAGCGTCTTTGGTGTTTCCATGGTTTCTACAAAATAAAACCGGAAATGGAGGGTAACGCGGGTATGATGCAATTGACAGGCGACTCCTCACACGTCCCGGAGCCTTGGTTAAAATTGCAATTTTCTCACGATTTACAAATAGTTGGAAACATTTGGGATATTGTAAGTACTCAAGTGAACAAAATATATAACACTGGCCCAGTGGTTTTTGTATATTTTACTGCAAAATTCTTACATATTGCACCTTTAAGACCCCATTTACACTAGTGAGTTTTCGTTTTAAAATGCATAATTTTTGCTACGGTACGCCTGTTGTTTACACTACTCCGGCGTTTTCAACCTTCGACAATTGAGACTTTCGAAAACGCTGCAGAGCCCGTTTAGTTTGAAAACTGCGTTTCAGTGTTAACGGACAAAAATGGAGACTTTCGAAAACGATGTCTTGGCTGCCCACGTTCGCTCTACGTGTCCTTGATGACCGTGTAAACAATAACATGGAGACTGAACTGCAGTCTTTGCTGGCTTTGTTGTAATTTTTTTTAGCAAAATGCTTTCAGATTCAAACACTTCTGTGCGCTTTTTTAAACGCTCCCATGCATTGATCATTGTAGCCAATCACAGACATATATGTTGACACAGTGGCCAATCAGAGTTGTTTAGAAAAATCTGCTCAACAGCGCTCAAAACATCACATTTTTTTAAAATTTTGTATCGAAGTCAGTACTTTTGACAACACTATATTTCACATATTCTCAAACAAGCATAACACAAAGGGCATTATGGGTTGAGCGAGGGTTGAACTTTAATGAATATAAAGTTCAAAAGAACAGCATTTATTTGAAATAAAATCTTTTGTAACATTATAAATGTCTTTACTATCACTTTTGATCAATATAATGCTGCCTTTCTCAATAAAAGTATTAATTTCTTTCAAAAGAAATCCTACTGTCCCCACACTTTTGAACAGTAGTGTATCTCTCTTTATGTGTCATGTAACAGACTTTGATTTTGACATTGAGTGTTTCTACAAATTCACATTAGTGGTCAACCAATATGGGATTTTAATGATTTATTGTTTAAATTATGACTTTTGTTCCCCCCAGTCCTTGAAATGTGGTTTCATCCTCACCACAGAGCACAAGTTCGTGACTTTTGTTGCAAAGTTTAAATTTTTTTAGCCGGAGTAGGACACACCTGGAGTCTCTTTCTGACACACAGGCTTTGCTCTCTGTCTGTCTTTCACTGCTTGCACTCCTCTCTCTGAAAGACACTTTCACAAGGAGGCCTTGTTCAACAGCTTGACGGTAAGAGACTCCACGCGGAGGGACACAATGCCCTGCCCTCATCTGGCACCTCTTAAGGCCGGTTTCAAGATCAGTTCATGTGGCCTAAACCCTGTTTGAGCCTTTTATACAGGCAAATAAATGCTGACTCCAGAACAGAGGCTTGATTGACATGATTGTAGCCATGGGATTGTGACTTTTTTGGATCTCTGCACATGACTTTAACAAAGCCGTAACCTGCATAAATGAAACATTTTTCAGTTCATTTACAATATGACTTGACTTATACAATATTTTTTTACACCAAGTTTGTTGATCAGTGCTGTTTGCAAAGTAAAGCATCGCATTTGCTGTTGTTCATACTTGTGGTTAATGAATTGAACAAATTGCTGTAACTCATCCTGCACCATTTGTGCTACTAGTTAACATGGGATAGGAGAGAATATTTTAACAGTAACCAAATATACACTTCCCCTTGTAAAAAGGATATTTTTTCTAGACAACAAAAGCATTTTCACACTCTAAAATTTCCAAATGGAGGATATTGATGTGGAAACCGCGTAAGTGTGTGCTTTATTTCATACCTGTGGTTGCTCTGACTGAGACTGTAACTTTCCACTGCGTTGTGGAAATCTGTCTTGTGATTTGGGCTGGAAAAAATTTGAGATGAGCGATTTGAATTCCCCTCATGAAATTTGATGAGTTTGACATGTTTACTTGAACCACTAAATCTGTTACGTTTATGAAATAAATCCTTGTGTACCTCAAATTTTTGTGCATTCTCTAAGATAAATGTGTGCAGAAACATAAAACCAACCAAAACATGTTTGCATGCTTTTCGCCATTGCGCATGCCTTCTTAAAATAGCCTCCCCCTCCAACTTCAGCTTTAATTAACTTAAAGTAATAAGCTGGTATTAGTGGCTTTGAATGGTCGACGTGGGAGATGGGTTGGAGAGATTTTCCTGCTCTCAGGTGCTCAATCATATGAATGGATGTTTGCCAGCGCTGTATTAAACCAAACTCTGCTTTCATTTCCAGGCTCTTTGCAGAGAAACTCCTCCACAATACTGGAGAGAAATATTGAACGGAGTGAAGAGTTGATTATTGTAAGCCACAGGGTGTGTTTGCTTTCTGGGTCACTGTCGGGTGATGTTTGAGACAACAACGATTTCATGATGGTTGTCTCTGTAGTTAAAAGGGTTTTTACTACAAATTGAAAACAAACATTACTATTGCTCATGCAGCTATTATGCCATGTAACTCGTCCCTCAGTTTTGCACAGGCAAACAGCACTAAAATTTTCATAAAAGAAAAAACAGCTCAACTAAATATGAAAACCAATCTCCAAAGTGTCAAAAAGCACTATAATTGTAGTCCACGACTCTTCTTTTGTGTGAAATAGACCCAATTTAAGACTCATATAATTAATTCTTACATAATGTTCAGGATAATGCCGAAAGAGCTGAGCTCCATTGTAATGTCAATGTGTCATGCAAAGAATAGGGATTAATTCAAACTATAGTCTCACATAGCCATTAATATTTACATTAATCTTGCATTCTGAGGTGCAAGTACATTCTCAGACTCATCTGAACGCACGAGCGCTCTTCTTTGTGAGCATTTGAGCGTGCAGTTAAAAACTAGCCTAGAGCGCCATCTGCTGCTAAAAACTAAGCTCAAAATCGATTCGAGAGAGAATCGCGATGCATTCAGAAAATCTCAGAATCGATCTACGAATTAAGATGAATCGATTTGTCGCAGCCCTACAATACAGGTAAAACACCTGTAAAAAAATAAATACAGAAAATTCTGTCAAATTAATACAGTACATTGTGCCTTATTTTTACGTATTTTTTAGAGTGTATATAGTCTATAGTCTCAGATATACTTTATAATCAAACTATCATAACTGTAATTTTAATTACCTCGTCTGTCGACATGATGCCGGTGAATTGCAGAGCTCGTGCAAACATATCCTCATTGCTACGATCAGATGCTTTCTTAACTGCTGTTTTCTCACCGCTGTCATTTTTGTTGTGTGTTTATTTTGTTATTGAGAGGAAAGCGTGCAGCACATATTTACATATTCATCTAAACGTTACTCTCGGCAGCATGGATGGCGTCTGGATGTTCGTTAACAGTATTTGGGTGCAAAAGTATTGCCAACTTATTTTTTACTTCTAAGCGAAGAACGAAAAAGAACTTCGATGTGAGTATATCGTGGGCATTTAATCACGCTCAATCCTTTTTACGTTACGTATGGACAAGTGCCAACACGAGCAGTAAGTTGCTGGCAGTTCACTTAATGGCCACCGGTGTCGCTAATAACAAGGGTTTCTGAATTCTACATATAGTCCCTTTAAATGATAACATGAGATGTGTGTAATGGATTAACTGTGTAAAGAACATAACACTCTGAACCAGAAAATATAAGCAGAGAGTTCTCAGGACTGACTTCCATGCGTGTCTTTGTGTTTCAGGTGGGGTATGTGTGATGGTATGTGAGAGTTTACCATGGTACAGAAGAAACTCTGGCTTCTGAATGTCACCATCACAGCCGCCCTCTTTTTACTGTGTAAGTACATCTTCCTCCTCCTGCTGCACTCGGTCCAAATCACAGGATTTGGGCGCTTTATTCACTTAAATGTGTAAATGTCATTGCATTAGAACAAGCATCTGTGTGTGCATGTCTCAAATGCTGAAGAGTTAAAGAATGTCTTTCTTTATAATAAATTACACTTGCTTTAATATTTTATGTAATCTAATGACATTCTGACATTTTTATGTATATCACAGCTGTTCAAATACTTTTTAGGGCCAATTACCTTTCTTAAATAGTGATTAAACCATGAATTATGTTGCATTTCCCGAAAAAAAAAAAAAAAAAAAAAAAGTCACATTTTATTCGTTAAAGCCAATTATTCTGGCAAGTGTTAAATGTATAGTTGCTCCACTGTAAATGAATGCTGTTTTTTCAAGCCTTCTCCATCCTCACTCTATCATTCTCACCGTCTGTTTTCCGTCCATTTGTGTCTGTTTTTTCTCTCTCCATGATTCCTCTGCTGGTGTTTGTAGACATGACTACAGTATCACTGCACTCCAGGCTTTAGTTCAGCCTGTTTACTCACAGAACACGTTTGGTGGAGGGGTTAATTCCCTTTCGTTAACGAACAGGCGACCCTCTATGTTCCTTATGGCACGCAACCTGTCCCGGGGCAAGCGAGAGCATTTGTGGTGTTTGAGCTGGTATTTAGGAGCAAACACCCCAAACATTTGGGGGGAACAGGGATCAAATCCTCCCTGTAAAAAAATGAAATCTGCAAATCTGGATTTAGATCAATCTGGGATTTAGATTTCCCTTCTCTCAAGGCACGGGGTGTGGGATTCTTAGGGGTGGCTGGCCATGTGTGTGCCCCAGGGGCTCTCGGGACAGAGGCAGGGTGGGGAGGTTGTGGTTCTTTCAGAGAGCGTCATCTTTGAGAGATTACCGCTAATCGCAGGCGAGACGAGGTGCATGGAGCAGCTCTGGCACGAGGGAGGGTGATTGGGGTGCAAAACTGCCCAAATGCATTTGCATCTTGTGAATTTGAGATGTCTGTATCTATCTCTCAAAGTCTAGTGTGTAAATGGGGGATTCTGACAAAAACGATAATAAAAAAAAAAATAATAATAATTTTCCTTCCATCCAAATTCTTATTACTGTAATGCAAAGAAATCTCATTCTCTTCACTGTTAATTGAAAAAAAAAAAAAAAAAAAAAGCTAAACTATTTATATATGTGTTGTATTTGTTAAGTGCAGTCGTAATTATACATTATGGTATTATTTGTTGTACTTTAGTTTAATGTACAGCATGATTTTCATTATTGTAAGGTAATGAGAATTAGAATTTGGCGTAAATGTTCTTATCAAGAAAAATATATTTTAAAATTATTATTTATATAGTAATAAAAATCATATATTATATTATTATTATATATTTATATAAAATATTTTCTTTATGCATTTTATTTACATATATTAACTTTTTTTTTTTATCAACCTGTTCTTTTTCCCCTCCTGTGAGTTTCACCCTAATAAGGCTTTCTTTGTCTGTCCCATTGGGAGAAAGTGTCACAGACGTTCTTCATATTAACATGCTGTATGTTAATTTACATGCATGTCATCTCCCCTGCACACCACCCCCCTTTAATCTGGATTTGCATTCGCCCCGCTTTAGTGTGTGTTTTTGTGACATCACCCTCCTGCTTCTCTTTTGTGTCTTGTTTTTCTCAGTCACGCTCTCATTTTCCATCTCACATTCTCCTTTTGGCTCTTGTTCCTGTCTGTATCCTGTCATTGCTTTCTCCAGGACATCAGAACTGCTGGTTTTATCATTGAGTACATACTGTAAAAGCAGTACTTGCCTCCAATGACAAATATTGGAGTTTTCCACCCTGTGGGTTTGATCTATGTGCTGTGAGTGCAAACAGAAAACACATATCAGGAGACAAATGCAATGTGTTTGTTGTTTGCTCCTTGTGATGTGTTGTTTCTACTTACTAACTTAAGAAGAACTAAATTAATTTATCCGAAAAAGCATTGGAAAGTCACATGTTTGACTGTGTTTCTGAATTGCATTACTCTTCAAAATAAGTGCCTTGTTTGAGCTGTATCCACTTCTCTCCCTGCTGAAAAGACCAACATCTAGCTTCACCAGCTAAGCTTTGCTGACTAACAAGTATGTAAATATGTGCTGCACGCTTTCCTCTCAATAACAAAATAAACACAACAAAAATCGTAGCAAGCTCAGCACACCTATGCTCGTTCACCATCTTGACCAGCCCAAAACCACTGCTGACCAGCACTAACCAGCAGAAATACATCTGGACCGGCTCTAAAACAGAATAAACCAGTTTGGACCAGCTCAAATCTACCAGTAACCAGCAGAAATCCATCTGGATGAAATCTAAACCAAAATAAATCCATCTAGTCTAGCTCAAAACCACAGCTAACCAGCATAAATCAGTCTAGACTAGTGCTAAGCAGCAGAAATCCAGCTTTTAGCCATAATAAATCAGTCTGGACCAGCTCAAAACCACTGATAACAAGCATGACTCAGTCTAGACCAGCACTAACCAGCAAAAATACATCTGGACCAGCTCTAAACCATAGCAAACCAGCATAAATCAATCTAGACCAGCAATAACCAGCAAAAATCCATCTGGACCAGCTCTTAACCAGACTAAATCGGTCTGGACCAGCTCAAAACCACTGCTAACCATCATAAATCAGTCTAGACCAGAACTAACCAGCAAAAATCCATCTGTACCAGATCTAAACCATTGCTAACCAGCATAAATCAGTCTAGACCAGCGCTAACCCGCATACATCTATCTGGATCGGCTCTAAATCAACATATATCAGTCTGGACTAGCACAAAAAAACACTGCTAACCAGCATAAATCAGTCTAGACCAGTGCTAAGCAGGAGAAATCCATCTGAACCAGCTCTAAACCAGAATAAATAAGTCTAGACCAGTGCTAAGAAGCAGAAATCCATCTGGACCAGCTCTAAACCACTGCTAACTAGCATAAATCAGTCTAGACCAGTGCTAAGCAGCAGAAATCCAGCTTTTAACCAGAGTAAATCAGTCTGGACCAGCTCAAAACCACAGCTGACTGGCATAAATCAGTCTAGACCAGCACTAACCCACATACATCCATCTGGACCAGCTCTAAATCATAGCTGACCGGCATAAACCAGTCTAGACCAGTGCTAAGCAGGAAACATCCATCTGGACAAGTTTTTAACCAGAATAAATCAGTCTGGACCAGCTCAAAACCACTGCTAACCATCATAAATCAGTCTAGACCAGCACTAACCCGCATACATCCATCTGGACCAGCTCTAAACCAACATAAATCTGTCTGGACCATCTTAAAATCACAGTTAATCAGCATAAATTAATCTACACCTGCTCTAACCAGCCTAAATGGTTTGAAAAAGCACTAAACCAGTACTATGCAGTATAAATCAGTTGGACTAGCATGGAAATGGAAAATCGTGGAAAATTTGAGTTGTGCAGAATGAATTCACATGTGTATGTTTGTGTTCCACAGGTCCTTCTCTGAGCACTGAATCGGTGGTCCGGGGAAGGGTCGGGGGTTTTGCTGAGCTGGACTGCAGTCTGACTCCTCCATCAGACGGGAACACCACTCCAAATCTCTTTCCCTTACATGTGGTGGAGTGGGTCCGGCTGGGATACAACGTCCCCATCCTCATCAAATTCGGCGGCTACACCCCGCGAGTGCATCCGAACTACAAAGGTCAGTGTCACCTTAAACATAAATCAGTTTTCCATTAATCCTGCAGGAGAGAGACTGCCAGAGGGGACGGAGGAAGTGATGCTGCCGTTAGACTTTTATGAGTTTGGATTTTATGTGCTTTGTCTTTGAAGCTCTCA
Source organism: Hypophthalmichthys molitrix (assembly GCA_037950675.1). Classification (NCBI taxonomy): domain Eukaryota; kingdom Metazoa; phylum Chordata; class Actinopteri; order Cypriniformes; family Xenocyprididae; genus Hypophthalmichthys; species Hypophthalmichthys molitrix. The sequence goes on from CM075499.1 coordinate 3,651,043, forward strand.
GTGATATTTATAATTTCATTATATTAATGTCAAAAAGGGCTGCATGATTTGGAGGAAGTTTTTTTTTTTTTTTTTTTTTTTTTTTTTTATAATTATGGTAAATTAAAATGAGGGGGGGAGGGGGGTGTTGGCCAAAAATGTAATAATACTTTAATAATAATATTAATTTTTTTTGGCCTAAAATATAATTATAATAATATAATTTATTATTATTATTATTAATTATATTATTGACCAGAAAATTGTTATATATCTCAATATGACTATATAATATTATATTATAATTATAATATAATAATAGTAATAATAATGAGAATTATTATTATTAATAATATTAATAATGTTGTATTTTTAATGTTAGTGTATTATTATTATTATTAATAAACACAAAAAATTGTTTACATATTATTTATTACAATTATATACTGTGTAAATTTTGTTTTATGTAATATATTTATCATAAGTTATTTTTTTTTTAGTTGTATTTATATTATTTTTTTATTTTTACATTATATTATTTTTGAATAATTTATTAAAATTGTGTTTGTGTATATATAAATAGTTGAAATATATAATACAAAAGTAGCCAAAATAAGATTTTCTTTTTTACTAAAATATATATTAATATTATTTCTCTTTTTAAAATGTTATTATTATGATTATGTAGTTATTGCGTGAAAAGGGGGAAATACATTTTTACATGTTGGTTATCAGACACTTAAAAATGATGTACAAAAATTTAGTGTTTATATCAGTATGACTATATACTACTACTACTACTACTACTAATAATAATAATAATAATAATAATAATATTAGTTATTATTATTATTATTATTATTATTATTATTATTATTATCATTAATATTAGTGGTAGTGTTAGTATTAGTATAATTTTATTTTTGTATGTTTATTATTACTAAATAAAAAAAATTAAACAAAATAATAAATAATATTTCTTTTAGAATAAAAAAGTATTTAAGAAAATTACGAAATAAATAAATGATGTCGTTTGGAAGGACATGAAGCATTATATGTAGGTGGATTTTATATGTATAGGCATCTACTCAAAAAGCTTAATTTTGCTGGATTCTTCTCAGATGCAGCTGGATTTAAGAGGTTTGCTGCTGGGATACTGAAAGCTGCCTTAAAGGTTTATTGCTATTGTTAAGAGAGACTATTGGGTTCTTTAGGCGTAGTTCTCTGTTTTACAATCAGTTGTTTAGACTCTGGGGGCCACATCCACAGGCTTTATCCACTCAATGGCCCACGATAGTTCCTGTTGTTGTTTCTCCAAAAGGTGCCTGCAAAAGGCTGATTTCCTAGGCAATTCACTAAGAGCTCCCTTGAAACAACTTTCAAGGCTGTGTGGGTGCTTTACTCGTTCTCGGAGAGGTGCTTGGCGGTGTAAATGCAGCCGTTTGCCCCAGTGCACGTGAAGGAGGGGTCGTGCTCTGGAATTTATTGAAGGGGGAGGGGCATTGTGTTGTTAAACGAATATCCCCATATAAATGACCCACCCAAACAAGTGCCCTGTAATTATGCAGAGTGTGTGTCTGCGTTTGGTACAGATGCTGGAGGGAGAAACGGGAAGGGGGTAGTGGGGTGCTCAGACGTTATGGCCCGTGGGGGTTGTGGTTATTGAGCGGGACCCTGGATTAAGAACACTGGGGTTAAACTGCAGCGGGCTTGTTAGGGGCCGCATGTCTCCGATGGGTTTGACCCAGTAAGAGAGAAAATTGTTTTTCAGCAGGACTGCTTTAAGAATAGATAGAAGGTGTGGGAATAATGAATTTATCCTGAAGAGTTTTCCATCATTGTGTCAGCACGCAAAAGACAATGAGTGAAATCACTCCCAGATTCCTTCTGCAATAACTGAAACAATCATGTATGAAGACAATGAGTATATAAAATTAAAGATATACTTTTATTTATATTATATATAAATATTTATTATGAAATTATATTGTATTATATAATTTTATTAACTTAAATATATAAAACATATATATTTTATTACAATTATATACTGTGTAAATATTGTTTTATGTTGTTATATATATATTTATGTTGTTTATTTATACACACAAATTTATAAATATAACATGTTATATTTGTTATAATATATTGTTATAATATATTTTTACTTTATTTATTTATTAATTGTGTGTGTGTGTATATATATATATATATATATATATATATATATATATATATATATATATATATATATAAATGAATACATTAATAAAAATTTAATATAACATATATATACTGTATATATATATTATATTATATTTATAAATGTGTGTATAAATGAAATATAACTTATGATATATATATATATATATATATATATATATGTGTGTGTTATATTTTTATTTGTTTTATTAAAATTGTGTGTATATACACACATGCATATATATATATATATATATATATATATATATATATATATATACACACACAAACACACACACACACACATATATATATATACAATTTTATTAAAATAAATAAAAATATATACTGTATATTATATTTTTATTTATTAATTTATTAAAATTAGTATTATTTTTCTTTTTAAAATGTTATTATTATGATTATGTAGTTATTGTGTGAAAAAGGAAAAATAAATTTTTACATGTTGGTTAAAAATTAAGAATTATGTACTTCAAATTATGTGATATATATTCAGTTCTGAGACCGTCTCTGAACCATAGTACCACCACATTACTTTTTGCAAGAACAGCCCCGGCTCTCATTGACATCAGTTCTGGTGTGATCGGGGTTTGTTTCACTTGAATGGGTTTCGATAGAAGATCAAATGGAAATTTCAATCTTTTCCCAGTGGGATCTGCTGTGACTGTCAGGAGGAGCATGTGGTTCTCAGATGAGCCCCTGTGTGTCTTGACCTGACACTCTCGTGTCTATCAGGAAACTAATGCAAAATCAATTAAGATTTTTTCTGTAGTGTTTAGATAGTGAGTCATGGGTTAAAGAAAGATCTGAGGAAAGGAAGAAATGCAGTTTACCTCTTGATAAAACAAACATTGATAACACATAGTCAATAATGAGTAAGGAACGTCAAAGAAAGGAAGAAATTGCCTCTTCTTTCCCATTTCTCTAAGCTGCATCTGTGTTTAATTTCACCCGTGTTAGAGCACGCTGGCAACAGATGAAGCATATTACGGCTTTGAATCTGATGTATTTCCCCTCTCAAATTAAAAGGATGTAAGATTCCCAAACCGCATCACAAAACCTCACACCATGGATGACATGATTTTGGATTGACTCCAAAATCTGATTGGATAAGCCATGCACATCAGTCACCATATTTTAGGGTGTTTAAGGTAGTCATGTCACTTTTTTTCTTAAAGGCACAATATGTAAGATTACTGGATTAAAATATCCAAAAACCACGAGAACAGTGTTCTATATTTTGTTGACTTGTGTACTTACATTATCCCAGAGGTTTCCAAGAATGCTTAAATCCAGAAAAAAATAAGCAATTTTAACCAGAACACGGACCGTGTCCGTGCGTCGCCTATCAATGACATCATACCCGCGTTACTCTCGGGTTTTATTTTGTAGAAACCATGGAAACACCAAAGACGCTTTAATATATTATGTGTTTTATTAGACAAGGGAACAACTGTTTGGATACATTCATTGACAGAAAACTAATCATTGTTATATAGCTCAACACATTTATTGTTTGAATCTCGTTTTCTTGATTTACCATGTTTTACCATGTCTAATATCGATCTAGCTTACTGCAGTGTGCATTAGGTGTCTCATAGCAGCCACCGAGCGAACGCAGAGTAGCACTATAACAACTTTCAACACTCAAATGCATCTAATATGATAAACAGCGCTGCTTTACCCCACATACGCGGAAGAAGCGGAAGCAGCGACTGCGGCGTACTAAAAGTTTGGCTGCTCTCGAGACGTGTGTCGCGCTCGTCTCTCATTATCAATCGCTCCAGCGGCCTTGTTCAGTTTGCACAGCACTTACTCCTGCTCTGATTCATACTACAGTAACGTTAAAAATAGTCCCATCCCGATTCTTTTCCCCTGGCTGTGAGGTGAAGACGACATCTCGGCATCACCAAGCTATGCCTTTGGTCTGAATAGGCGACCTCTAGTGGCGAAAAATTACATATTGTGCCTTAAAGTGCATAAATCACTAATGCACACCTTCTTACACATGAATTTTTGGTTTGAACCCTTTAGTGCATAAGTCTGGTATCTTAGATGTTAATTATCTTTTAATTTAGACCACTTTTTAATTTTTTATTTGTACTTTAGTCACTGTACAAGTGCATTTTCTCCAAAGCCAGGCTCTCTGAGTGCAGCATGCATAAGAAGGGTCACATTGAATTCGCCAATCAGTGGATAAGATATTTGCTGAATTTCAGATTAGCATGAGAGCTAATTGCATTCTTGGGCGGTTAGACCACTTTGATCAGGTCTCGGTTTGGGTCAGAGAGGCTGGGACGGGCGCATGCTGACAGCTGTGGCACATTCCCCATGAAGGAAGGAGAACCATCCTTGTTTAATTTTAGTTCTTTCCACATCCCCATTTGCTTTAGTCGAGGCTCGTGAGAAGTATCAGTCAATGTTTCCATGACAGGGAAGTTGCTCGTAACGCAAACTTGCTCGTAAAAATACCAGAATAACTCATGCAGATCAGCTTAATGGGTGTTTAAGTAGAATGGTTTTCCCATCTATAATTATTACACAAACATGAATGGTGTTCGGTATAGTTTTTAGGCACACTGCTGTGGTTGCAAGGTTGGTTTCTTATTGGTCCAAATCAAAACCACCATCAAATTTTCAGCTTGGGTGCCTACTTAAATGTAACACCGTGTCCTAACCAGATGCGTCGTGATGCCACGACATGCAATAAACGGTATCTTTTCCATCTTAATCATAGTTTTTGTCCTAACCAGCCGCAACAACGTGACAATTCCATTTTTAGAAACGGTTTCTATTTCTGCAACGTTGCAGCTAGAACAACAACATACAAATAATGACAATGATAATCTCAGGTACTGATTATGTACTTTATTTAATGTTAAAAGAATTTATTATGAGTTTAAATATTGATTTGTGTGACCTTTATAGCCATACTGAAAGCAACAATGGCACACTTAATGTGTTGTGAATGGCGTCTCTTTGTGAACAGCTGGATGGAGATCTGCAGAGCAGAGTTCAGCATGTGTGGTGCGGATCTTGAACGCTCGGCCTGTGCTGTCGGGAACCGTTAGTCTAAGAAGAGCTGATCAAATGCACCCTTCACTTCCTGCCTTATAAGGAAATTAGGGAAAGACCCCCGAGGGAGAACAGTATGATAAAGCCACTCTCTGTCTGTCTGTGGGATGCAGTGTTCATTTTTTTCCTTATTTTTATGTTATTTTATGAGTTATTTTTATCAGAAGCAGACCTGACTGAATGCTCTGAATGCAGTCTGTGAAAGTGCGCAAAATGCAAGTGCATGCGTGTCCTCGCTGATGTCTCATTTTGGATGGTTCAGCTAAAATGAACTAAATTAAAAACTAAAAATTCAATCAGAATCTCATTAAAACCTGACATGTTCACAATTCATGACGAAGCTTTGCATACAGGCAGAAGCATAGCATACTCACAACCATAAAAGGAGAACTATATTTTCTCTTTATTTTTAATTCATTATGTATGTATATACAGTATATACATTAATATTTTTAAATATACATTTTTATAAATTTTTTGACTATAAATTAGTTATATTTTTGTAAAATAATTAAAAAAATTGCAAAAAATTGAAGTAAATCCTTCAGTATTTGCGTATAAATATAGATACTTTTTATTTATATATTTTTTTGTTTTTATTTTTTATTCTTCAGCATTTTGAATATAAATGTTATACATTTTTTTTTAATATGTAACTTACAAAAATGTAAATGCATAACACAAAAAATGAAAATATATATGTTTTCATTTAATATTCCTCAGTATTTATTTGTGAAAACATATATATATATATCTAGTTGATTCAGAATTTTAACAATTCTTAAGTACAAAACAGTAAAAATGTGTAAAATACACAAGTTATTTTTATTATTTGTAGTTTAATTATCCTTATAGTATAATTATAATTTTAATTTCAATTCATAACTTCCAAAAAATTTAAAAAAATATATTTTTATTTTATTTTTAAGATTCTTCAGTATTTATTTGTTAATAGATATAGATTTCTACATAAATAATAATAGAAATGTATCTGTATATATATATACGCATATATATATATATATATATATATATATATATATATATATATATATATATATATATATATATATATATATATATATGAAAGAGTTTAATAATAGAAATGTATCTGTATATATATGCGTATATATATATATATATATATATATATATATATATATATATATATATATATATATATATATATATATATATATATATATATATACGCATATATATACAGATACATTTCTATTATTAAACTCTTTCATCGCCAGATCTATTCAAAGGCAAAGTCACGTCACCTTTGCTTAACCAGTTTGCCACTGGTTTTGGTTTCACATTTCTGACATTCCTCAACTGAAGTCTAGGTAACTTCAAGTGTTTAATGATTCAAGAAGGAAACAATGGCAAAAAATCGTAGAAGGAAGACTTTGAGTTTACCCTGAAACCTGTCTTTCTGCCCAGACTGAACAGGTGTAGTCATCTCGCAAAAAGAGCAAAGAAACTAGAGATATCATGTTCCCAGAGTCTTAGAAGAAGATGGACTGCCTCAAACAAAGACCTGGGTTTAATCTAGGGCATCAAGGAACCAGATCAGACCAATTTTACGCCACAGGTCCATGGTATTGGGATCGCCATACTTGGTTCCTTCTCCACAAGGAGGTTTTATACCTGTTTTTAACTGACGAAACTACGTATAAGTGACTGGAAGTGGACATCATGCATTAAAAGTATCAGTAGAATAAAATTGGAGATGATTTTATTGGGAAAAAAATCAGGAATTGCTATGAATTTAATTGACTTCTAACCATTATGCTAAATCCAGCTTGTAGTGTATTTTTGTTTCGTTTTTTCTATTAAACCATTTAAAACATTATATGTAATTTACGCTACCATTCAAAAGTCTGGGGCCAGTACGATTTTTTTTTTATTTTTTTAAATGAATTAATACTTTAATTCACCAAGCATGATTAAAAAATGACATACATTCTTACTTCTATTTCAAATGAATGCTGTTCTTTTGAACTTTCTATAGACTATATGTAGCTCCGCCCCTTTTCAGCACTGGCCTCATTGTCTTTTGTCTTCCGGTTTGTATTTCCACAGCGAGCTTACGTATTTATGAATGACCTGCTCATTTTAAAATCTCCCCGGTCTACTGACATTTGTTAAGACATCTGCTTTAAACATTACAATGCTCATGATAACCTTCATTAACTCTACAACAGGTAAATCCACTTCACCAGCCAATTATTCTTTGACAGCGATGCTATAGAAATGTACAGGGCTACCGCAAGAACAGAAGTTCAAAGACAATATTATAAAGGTGGCGGCGCGCTTGTTTCTCTGGCGCATAAGGTCTATTCATCAATCAATCCTTGATCAACATTAATAATAATGAAAAATGTTTCTTGAGCAGCAAATCATCATATTAGAATGATTTCTGAAGGATCATGTGACACTGAAGACTGGAGTAATGACGCTGAAAATTCAGCTTTGATCACAGAAATAAAATATGTTTTAAAATATATTGAAATAGAAGTTATTTTAAATGGTAATATTTCACAATATTACTGTTTTTACTGTATTTTTGACCAAATAAATGCAGCCTTGGTGTATGAGAGACCTCTTTCAAATGTGTTGATGAAATCTGTTTTTGTAGTTTTGAACTAGGGCTGCACGATAAATGGAAAATATCGAAATATCACAAATGTACATACCGCGATATGCATATGATTTTTTTTCTTGTTTACATTAAAGTTATAATGACATTGTCATATTTGTGACATTACTTTTTATGTAATGCCTAAAACACTGCTGTTCACTTACAGAAGTTGTAGTGATGCTTTGTTTTCCCAGAAAGAATGAAACATATACAGTCAAACCAAAAATTATTCAGATAATTTTGATATATTTTTACTAGTGTGTGCAGGACACTATAGTTCATTTATGTAAGTGAGGGTAGCAAAATAAAGTAATCTGTGACATATTGTACCCAAAAATTCTTCATACAGTGGACTACCAGTAAAATTGATACAAATTTGGAACCAAAAATTATTCAGACACTTTGACCTGACCATGTTTTGCTTAAGTGTTATCTGACATAATTAAGATAATTTTTTTCTGACACAGTTTAACTCTGAGATCTCGTCATATTTTATTATTATTTAAGTGTCTAATTTTTAAACTATAGTAAATAAACTGAATTAATAAATGAAATGTTCAAGGTGTCTGAATAAATTTTGGTTTGACTGTATATTTGTTATATAATTTTCCATTTTTAAATATATTTAAATATAATTTAAATTAATTTTACACACTTTGCACGCCTTATCGTATTGCATATCGAATATCGCATTATTTAAAGGCACAATATGTAAGATTACTGGATTAAAATATCCAAAAAACACTACAACAATGTTATATATTTTATTGACTGGTGTACTTACATTATCCCAAATGTTTCTTCTTGATTGTTTCTTCTTGAAAATCTTGATTTTCCAGTTTTATTTTGTAGAAACCATGGAAACACCAAAGACACTTTAATATATTATGTGTTTTATTAGACAAGGGAACAACTGTTTGGGTACATTCATTGACAGAAAACTAATCATTGTTATATAGCTCAACACATTTATTGTTTGAATCTCATTTTCTTGATTTATTTTGACCATGTCTAATATCGATCTAGCTTACTGCAGTGTGCATTAGGTGTCTCATAGCAGCCGCCGAGCGAACGCAGAGTAGCACTATAACAACTTTCAACACTCAAATGGATCTAATATGATAAACAGCGCTGCTTTACCCCACATACACTTGACCGGAAGAAGCGGAAGTGGCGACTGTGGCATAATAAAAGTTCAGCTGCTCTCGAGCCGTGTGTCACGCTCGTCTCTCATTAGCAATCGCTCCAGCGACCTTGTTCCGCTCCAACATCACTCGCCCCCTCTCTGCTTCATACTACAGTACTGTTAATAATCTCATCCATGAACATGATTTCTGCCCGAGTCCCATCCCGATTCTTTTCCACCGGCTGAAGACTTGAAGACAACATCTCTCTTGATTCTGCTCAGTCTCGGCGTCATCAAGCTACGCCTTTGTTTTGAATAAATTTACATAGTGTGCCTTTAAAAAGATATCTCATATTGCGTTTTTCTTCAATATTGTGCAGATCTATTTTGAGCTAATAGGATGTTGTAGGGTGCAGTCTCTTATGAGTTAACTCATTAATGATTTGTATTGCTATCAGCTGAGGTATTGGCTCAGCTGAGATGTTTGCACTTGAGACACTTTTGTTTGAACTTTTACATGGATTATACTCTAGCCAATCATTTACTACCACATGCACATTAAGACATTCCAAAGCTCAGGATCACTCAGACCAGTGGTATATATGTTACTGACTGGCATCTAGATCCATTTAAAGGGTTTCCCAATAATCCGGTCATATAGCTGGTTGAAATTGGTGGCAGTAAAACGTTTGCTCTATTGATCCATGCCTTCTGGGCTCAAGCATTAGCCTGTGTGTCTGTACCTCTGTCTGATCTGTGGGACGAAGCCGTAAGCCTGCCAGACGGAGAGCAACAAGGACAGCGGTAACTGTAATCTATCCCACGACAAAGGGCTATTCATAGAGGGTTCAAGCGATTATAGGGGTTGAAGGGGGGTGTTTCAGCGAAAGGGGGTTAAAAGCTGATAGGGCCGGAGATCCATTCACCCTCCCCATCCTACCCTAGATGTGTGATTGTATTCAAATCAAAACACATCCCATAATGCATTAGGGTCCTGTCATCCTTCAAGTCACACAGGGCGGAACAAAGAAAAACAAGTTCAAGGCCTTTCTCAATACAATCCGTCTTTCTCCATAGGTGCCGTGTGTTATTTTGTGACACATTCAGGCAGTCTGTGCATGGCCGCATTCACGAATGTGACAGCGAGATGTGCAGCTGGAACAATCACATGGCTTTCCGTTGACTGCAGACAATAGAGGGGTTATCCTTCTGGTTTAGTAGAGAGGGATGGAAAAGATCAGCCTGAACAAAACAAAATATGGGAAAAGATAGAGTAGGCTAAACTAAACGGAACGCTCCATGTTTGCTTTCCACAGCCGGACAGCGGAAGAGGCCACCCGCAGTGAGCGCTTCGCTAGCAGTGTCGCCTCAGGGAAATTTTTAATGGGGTGGACAGATGGAGACAGTGAAAATCTTAGGGTGCCACCAAGGGAATCAGGGTTTGGCTGGTGGTAGATGTTATAATTTCACTATTTTATTTTATTTTATTTTATTTTATTTTATTTTATTTTATTTTATTTTATTTTATTTTATTTTATTTTATTTTATTTTATTTTATTTTATTTTATTTTATTTTATTTTATTTTATTTTATTTTATTTTATTTTATTATATTTTATTATATTTTATTTTATTTTATTTTATTTTATTTTATTTTATTTTATTATTTTATTTTTATTTTTATTTTTAAAAATGTTAATATAATATTTATATTTATATTTTAAATATTGATTTAATTAAAAAATGAGATCAAATAAATGTAATTTATTTTATTATTATTAATATTTTATTTCATTTATTTATTTTTTTTTTATTTACTTTATTTTTTATTTTAAAATGTTAATATTATAAAAAGCAATATTTAATATTCTAAAAAAAAGCATGTTCTATATAGTATGAATGTGTGTAGTATGTAATCCGGACATAGGTCGATAACATTCGCCATGCTGTCATTATCATGTGACCTACCAGAGTCAGTTGCGTCATTCACAAATTCTAAAGTGTCCATCGTATGCACACTTGAGAATCTCGCAGGAAGTAGTAATTCACCCGTGTACTTTTTGCCTACTCTTTTATGAATACAGTGAATTCAGACACTTCTTTGTCACATACTGTTTTTCGGCAACTAAAGGGTAGGGAAGTATGCAATTTCAGATACAGCATGTGGTGTGTTCTTGTGGTGCTATCAGCCAATCAGTGTTGTCATGATGTATAGTCACATGACATTTACAGCCTAGGCAATTGGCTCAAAACGTTATGTACCCTGAGCCAAACATCTCTGAGAAAAGATGGGAGCAGACAGAACTGTTTACCATTTAATTATAAATTTTTTTAAGAAAAAAATATACATTTTATAAAAAGCAAAAGAATTAAACTTTTAATTAATAGGGTTTCAGAGAATTCTAAACAAACACATGCTTGTTGCTCTTTGAATTTTTAAAGTGTTTGGTGTAGATGTTGAATTATTATTCTAATCTAAACAAAAAATCCTGGTTGGTTTAGGTCAGTGGGGTGGCCAATGAGTTGTCACCGTTCGTTTTAAGTTCATACCAGCACATTCTCTGTTGTCGTTGAAAAATGACTCATCCAACAGTTTTCAAAGGAGACGAAACATGGCCCACAATACCCCAGAGTGAGTTTCAGCGCTGTATGCCGAGGGAGTTCAGGGCCAGGGGTTTTTGAAAAGGCAATGTCAGAATCCCAGCACCACGTGGAGAAGATCTTTTGGCTGGCGCACGCACCACCCACAGGGAAAGATCCTGACTGCTGCTCACATGAGCTTCACAGCCACTGTGAGGGCCGCTCAGGAGTCTTGCATATTACCCTCTAATGAACATCACCTAGACGTTTCAAAACTCAGTAACTCTGGGCTAAAGCGAGGGAGGTAGATGTCACATGGTTCGAGAGTGGTGGGAAAACATTTGAATAAAGCAATAAGCCACTCAGGGCCATGCATTTTACTGCAGTCATTTAAATTATATAGAGCTAATTATTATAGAGCTGAAGCTATGTTTTTATAAAGTAGAGCAATTCACTTAAAGAATTAGTTCACTTCAGAATGAAAATTTCCTGACAATTTACTCGCCCCCATGTTCATGTCTTTCTTTCTTCAGTTGAAAAGAAATTAAGGTTTTTGAGGAAAATATTCCAGGATTTTTCTCTATATAGTAGACTTCACTGGGGTTCAACGGGTTGAAGGTCCAAATTGCAGTTTTAGTGCAGCTTCAAAGAGCTCTCAGATGAGGAATAAGGCTCTTGTCTAATGAAAAGATCGGTCATCAGTCAAAAAAATAAAAATTAAATACTTATTAACCATAAATGCTCATCTTGCACTGCTCTGCGATGCGCTGCGCATTACATAATCACGTTGGAAAGGTCACACGGAAGTACCGCGGTACGGCGAAAAACTCCATCTCATTTTCTGCTCCAACTTCAAAATCATCTGACATCATTGTTTTACCTTTTTTTTTTTTTTTTTTTTTTTGTAAAGGGTGTTTGACTTCACTTTGTAAACACTGGATCGGTACTTCTGCCTATGTCAAGCCTGACCTTTCCAATGTGATTATTTAATGCGTGGCTCATCGCAGAGCAGTGCAAGACAAGCATTTGTGGTTAAAAAGTATATTATTTTTATCTTTTTTTAGAAAATGATCAATCGTTTCACTATATAAGACCCTTATTCCTCGTCTGGGATCGTGTAGAGCTCTTTGAAGCTGCACTGAAACTGACATTTGGACCTTCAACCCGTTGTACCCTTTTGAAGTCCACTATATGGAGAAAAATCCTGGAATGTTTTCCTTAATTTTCTTTTCGACTAAAGAAAGAAAGACGTGAACATCTTGGATGACATGGGGGTGAGTAAATTATCAGGAAATTTTAATTCTGAAGTGAACTAATCCTTTAAGGAATATAATGATATAAAGGAAAGCAAAATAGACAAAACAATAGAGGAATGGCTGAAAAGAAAAATGCATGGCAGGACAGGATAGCCCAAAAGTAGCCCAATGTGATTTTCTCCATCGGGCGGCCGAATTCTCCACTGAATTTGTATGTCTGGGGGGTGTTTTGGGGGTGAAATATATATGGGGGGTGGAAATCAACCTGCGGAAAACATTTTCAACGAGACGTGTACCACAACCTGAAGGTGTATGTTTTTGCAATTATACTAAAAGGCCTTTTACTTGCTAAAAAAGTATAAACTATCCGTTAGACGACAGAAGCCATGTAGTAGATTGCGTGCAACAGGTTTTACAACAAAGCTTTGGTCATGTTGATAATTTAGAGGCCTTTGTGTATGAAATATGATACAGTAGCTTTATAGGGTTAAAAACATCCAGGACAGGAAGAAATTGCATCTCGGCTTCATTTTGCATTGTCCCTGCATGTCTGGAATCTGCAGACTCTGATTGGTCGCAGGGATCTCAGTGACCGACAATCATGTCAGTATTGACCCGTGCGCAATGATGGACACGTCTGGAGGAAAATTATGGGGTTGGAGGAGGTCAAGGGTCACTGAGTGCTCCTTGGATGTTGAGGGTTTGTTATTGATCCAGAAGGACCTTCTTTGGAATTCATGTTATGCACTTGCAACACTAATCAATTTTTGTTCATCAATAACTTGCCCTGTGGGGTCATTAAGAGCCCATTCCTGTGGAGATGTGTAATGTTTGTCAGAATGAGCAGGCGATTTTCTCCATGACATCATAACAGTGGGTCTAATTGCATTAGATTTTGTGCACTTATTATTTTGGTCACGTGTCCACTGTGTTTTGCTTTTTTAAAGGCCTGTGGGTACAAAGCCATTTAAACATTTAAACCCAAACAGACCTGCATCTGTCACTCAGTCAGAGCTATTGTCTCAGTTCAAATAAAAACACTTTTTTTCCCCCTCTCTCTCTCTCTCTCTCTCTCTCTCTCTCTCTTTCCGTAATTCAGTCTCACCCGATTCTCGACCCTTTTATCCATTTTAATCAAAACGTTTTTCTTTTTTTCCCCCCTCCAACCCTACATGTAATTTTTCAAAATCATTGGCACAAATGTTTCCTCGTGACCTGCCCCTCCTTCCCTCCCTCCCTCCCTCCCTGTGTTTTTGCCCCATTGGGTTTCTACAGCAACTGAATTCAAATCCAAACTCCCACCCCATGGTTTCATTGCTATGGTAACCTGAGAGAATTAAGAGGGGGCATTCCATTCTGTTCTCATTGATGGACAAACACTCCGTGGCGGGAAAGAGTTCAGTGTCCAATGGCAGCATTCCACTTTGCTTATACGTCATGTGTGGTGAGCGTTGATAATCACACAATCAGCGTGTGGTTTTCTTTGTGTGTGTGTGTGTGCACATATAAACTTGTTCAATGTTTAATTGACTGTATGCAAGTCCATTTGGTGCTTTTTTTTGTGGGAGGTTTTCCAGTAGTTCCATATTCAGCCAAAGGAACTGGACATTGCAGGAAGATACACATATATTTGTGGAACATCCACCACACCTGCTGTCATAGATACACCCTGTTTTACCCCCTCTCCTGCTTTAATAACCACCCTCCCCCTCTGACCCTGGATCAGAGGAACCTTTTAATGACAGAAAACACACGCCGGCTGCTGCTCTGTGAAAAGGACGCTTCTGAAGGATGAGATCAGTCAATTATTATCTATGCAGAATCTCAAACATGTCCCACAGCAGCAGCTCTGAGATTAGACCAGGCTTAATTGTTAGTCATAGTTGGTTGTTTATATTGTGTGGTGGGTTTGAAAAATAACCCCTCAGGCTGTGAATTTTGCTTGATTGATTGTTATACTGTTCCTGTTCAATGGAGCCGTCACCTGCTGAGGAAATGACCCTATGTTTAGTAGTCAGGATTGCTTTTGTTATTGCTCAGAGGTTGCTCTTTTTTGAGTCTCAGTTACACTACTGTTCAAAAGGGTTTTTCAACAAAAGTGACAGTAAAACATTTTCTTTTCAAATAAATGCTGTTAAATTCTATTCATCAAAGAATCCTGGAAAAATGCATCAGTTTTCACAAAAAATATGAAGCAGCACAACTGTTTTCAACACTGATAATAATAAGAAATGTTTCTTGAGCAGCAAATCAGCATATTAGAATGATTTCTGAAGGATCATGTGACACTGAAGACTGGAGCAATGATGCTGAAAATTCAGCTTTGATCACAGGAATAAATTACATTTTAAAACCGAATAAATGGAGCCATGGTGAGCATAAGAAACTTCTTTGAAAAACATTTGAAAATCTTACCAACCCCAAACTTTTGAACAATAGTCTATTTCTCCTTGAAGTATCAACTTGTTTCTCCTAAAATTCCTTTTATTTGTCCTATTTTTTTTATTTATTTGTCATTTTTGTATATTTTATTATTTTATTTTAGGTCAGTAGTTGTCATACACTAACAGTAAAGAGCTAAAATAAATGTGGATAGCAGCTCAGATCATACTGAAATCTCTGACTCTGATTGCTTGTTGTTGCCATGCCGTCATTTTATGCCGGACTGCTTCACAAACGAGGGTCAATTCAACGCTGGATTTGCACAAAAGATTAACTTGACAGCACATGCTAGTCGATGAGTTGAATCAACTCCACAGCAACTACATAAATTTATCCACTAACCATTCAGAAACGTCCAGTTTCATTCTAAAAGTTGTAACATCTTCCTGAGTCTCTCCATCAGTATCGACTCCGGTTTGAACAATGTAAGGCTGAACACCGTTACTGACAATCCTCATTTTGGCTGCGTGAGATTCTCCAGTTTTGTTGTTGTTGAGCAACCGAAGCGTGAGCTGTTAAAGCTCCGCCCTCTTCTGGAAAGGGGGCCGGGAGCAGCAGCTCATTTGCATTTAAAGGGACACACACAAAAATGGCGTGTTTTTCCTCACACCCAAATAGGGGCAAATTTGACAAGCTATAATAAATGATCTGTGGGGTATTTTGAGCTGAAACTTCACAGACACATTTTGGGGACACCAGAGACTTATATTACATTTTTTTAAAAGGGGCATTATAGATTTTTACTTTGTCTAAGGGATATTCACGTCATCAGCACAAATGGTGTGAGGAGTTACACACTGAAGTTTAGTGGTTGTGAATTTAGGTGTAGTGATGCTTGATTGAAGTCTGGAGGTACAAATCAAATGCTGGCACACCTGCACACCTCACTGAAGGGTTCAGCGGGATGTCAGACTTTAGGTGTGTTTGGATTAGAATTCCCCCGCGTAAATATTCTGCATTAAATTGTCATGGTATGATTTTTGTACTCTACGCAGGGAGCTTGTCCCATCACTGAGGAGCTTGGCTTATTGTCAAACTCCAACGGCTGCTTCCAGCAAAGCGGAAACATACACTCACAGCCGGCATCCACTGCGTTATCAGCGCGTCATCATTTACAACCCTGGAATTTGGAAAAGAAAAGCAGAATAAAAATAGAAAGGGAGGTTCAGGGTTGAAAAACCGGATTCCAATAACCAGACAACACGTATATTACCTTTCAAAGAGTTTCGAGCAGTAGATTAAAACTGTCTGTGTGCTCCTTTTATACCACATTTCAATAACTCTTTAGCTAGTGTGGTTTTGTTTTGAGTCTGTGAATTTGAGAAAAACAGCTGACCATGTTACATCATACAGAGAGATGTTCAGATTTCCATGGAGTTGAGCTGCTCTTTCCACATGTTTCCACGTGCCTGTGCAGTAAACAAAAACATGTGGTGCTTTTACTCTGAGCTGAAGCATTTTTTTTATTTGTCTATGAGTTGTGCATTGCAATAATCAATTATATAGCATGAAAATTACTGTTACTTTTATGTAAAATAGTTAGGGATGCACCGATAGGATTGTTTTTGGCCGATACTGATACCGATTTTAACAAAAAATTATTGGCCGATACGAATATTTGTTACTTGCTCTCTTATTTAAAGTTTTGTCATTAAAATAGTGTTTTGATAATGTTTTACATTAGCAAAGTTAAAAAAAAAACGCATGTTATACTAGTTAGTTTATTGCTGCATCATCAAATAATTTCTAATGAACATGGATTGGATCTATTTAACATTCAGCAGGCCAACATAAATACAACAGAACAAAGATACAGTGTTTTTTAGCTTGGTTTAGCTCAGTAGTTTTCAGGTACAGAAATAAAGTAAACAAATGTAAAATGACTGCATATTCTTCACTCTATAATTTAAAATCCTTATTAAAGTTAAGAGTAGTGAGCGATTTATTTTGTCTTTTGTTGTTTGATTAACATTAAAACGCAGACAGCAGTGCAGCAGGAATATTAGGCTGCTGTCACTTTAAGAGCTGCATGGATCCAATACACTGTTACACATCAAGTCAAGTCAAGTCAAGTCACCTTTATTTATATAGCGCTTTTTACAATGCAGATTGTGTCGAAGCAGCTTTACATTGATAACTGGTATACATGCGCTGTGTTTCTCAGCTGTTTAAGACATAACCGACTATGTTTACAAGGATACTCACCAAGACGGCCGTGTTGATATAATTTTGGATGAATTCGAAGAAGCGAAAGACAACTCCATTCAGTATTTGTGTGCTGTCTTGAGATGCTGCTTTCCGGGCAATATACAGCTCGGTGCCTTCACGCAGTTAATTAATAAACCATCGGTTTGTTATATCAGCCTTTTTCCGATATATAGCCGATATGCAGATGGTTGTAAATTGATCAAAAATCGGCCAATTAATATCGGCAGCCGATACATCGGTGCATCTCTAAAAATAGCGATTAGCCAAATTTTCACCTGGTGGAGACAAAGCGGGTGGGAATTTTCAGTAAAAGGAGGCAATAACAATGTTCTCTCTTATTGATGTTATAAAACTGCACTGTAAAAATTTTACAACTTTTTTCGAAGTTGTAAATGAACTTACAGTTCTAGACACTCATCTGTATTAAATTCAGTATTAACGTATTAAATTCCTTATTGGCTTGTGAAGTAACAGGGCTAAAATAGTCCCATTTGGATGTAATGGTTTGCACTGGTGGTTTTAGGTATGCATGTGGTTTTTGGAATATGCACTAAACGTTAACCACCTCATCTGCTTCTGTACTTTGTGTTGGGCAGCAGTAGTTTTACATTTCCATTTATGCATTAGGCAGCTTTTAAAAAAGAACTTAAATTGCATCCATTGGGAATCATACCCATGATCTCAGCATTGCTGCCTGGCTCTACTGCTTGAACAACAGTTTTGTGTTCTTAATCACGCTGAAGTACTGATGAATAATTGCTTGTCTCTTTGATTTTCGGGGCAGGTCGGGTGTCATTGAGCCATGGCGCTTCTCTTCTGGTGGATAAGTTGACTCTGGAGGATGAGGGCTGGTTCGAATGTCGGATTCTCCTGCTGGATAGAACCTCAGATGAGTTTCAGAACGGCACATGGAACTTCCTTTCCATCTCAGGTGGGATAAGAAATGGTTTGAGTCGCTTCTTCTATTTAGATGTGCATAATGGCTTTGCGTGTCAGAATTATTATAAATTATAAAGTCTTTTGTTTTTAACTCATTTAGGGTTTCATAACGCAAGTCTGTTTTTGCACTGATACCAGACTTATAGTTAATTCTTTCTGAATCAGATTTTTTGGTTTGTGTCCATCAAGTTCCAGTTTTTAATTCACTGTATTATGCAAACTTCCTGCGCAATATATAGTTTCCTGCGACCTTAATTCTAATGTGATTTACAAATATTTTATATGATGTTAATGCCATAAGAACATACTGCCCACCACTAATGAGAAACATACACAAAACTCTTTGTTGCATGTCAGCTGTTACTTTATCCTAAAAATTAATGTGACAATTAGGATCTATAGAAAGTGCATTTGTTTAAAGGATTAGTTCACTTCAGAATTAAAATTTCCTGATAATTTACTCACCCCCATGTCATCCAAGATGTTTGTCTTTCTTTCTTCATTTGAAAAGAAATTATGGTTTTTGAGGAAAATATTCCAGGATTTTTCTCCATATAGTGGACTTCAAAGATTGCAGCATCAAAGAGCTCTACACGATCCCAGACGAGGAATAAGGGTCTTATCTAGTGAAACGATCGGTCATTTTCTAAAAAAAAAATAAAAATGTATATACTTTTTAACCACAAACAGCCTTTACAAAAAAAGGTAAAACAACGATGTTGGAGGTGAAAATGAGATGGAGATTTTCGCCCTACCATTGTACTTCCGCACTACCGGGGTACTTCCGCCTACGTCACGTGTGACCTATCCAACGTGATTACGTAATGCGTGGCGCATCTCAGAGCTAGTGCAAGACGAGCATTTGTGGTTAAAAAGTATATACATTTTTATTTTTTTTAGAAAATGACCCATTGTTTTGCTAGATAAGACTCTTATTCCTCGTCTGGGATCGTGTAGAGCTCTTTGAAGCTGCACTGAAATTGACATTTGGACCTTCAACCCATTAAAGTCCACTATATGGAGAAAAATCCTGAAATGTTTTCCTCAGAAACATTCATTTCTTTTCGACTGAAGAAAGAAAGACATAAACATCTTTGATGACATGGGGGTGAGTAAATTATCAGGAAATTTTAATTCTGAATTGAACTAATCCTTTAAGAGAATGTATATTTTATAATGGTGCTCTTATGTTTCGAATTCAGTCTAATAAAGCAGCTGACATTTTTGTATTCCTACAAAAAGGATTAAACTTCTGAATAAAGCAGTATCTGCAGCTCATGTAAAAGGCTTTGTTGCAGTGAATAAGAGAGAATTGCGTAATCCGGTCTCATTTTTCATGACACTTGCGTCAGTGTTTGATGCAGATGAAGTTTTGCTGTGATATCAACAGAACTTGTGCATTTTCATCCAAAACTAAAGCTCTTTGACTTTTTCACTTTCTGTTGCTTACAATCTTTTTACACTGAACTTTCTGTCTCACACCTTCAGGACCACTGTCATGCCTTCTGAAAACTCACACACTCTCTTCGTCTGACACCCAAACACACACACACTCCTTCAGCACTGGTGTGTGAATCCTGTGAAGTGCTGAGTCTGGCTTTTAGCATCTGATCGTGTTACTGTAGCATGTACGAGCGATCAGAATGAAGACAGAAACTCCCTCACAGTCCGAGTCTCTCCAGCGTGGCCCGTTTCATGCCCATTATATGCACAGTGTCAGCTTACAGCGGTTTTATAAGCTGTCATTGTATGAGTGTGCTGGAAAACATGTCTTTGTGTTGACAGGGTTATGGGGAAATAAGATGTGTTCAGATGATTTGCCTCACTTGCAAATGTCCATTATTACTTAATTGCATGTTACGCTTTGAGAAAGTTAAAGCAACGATTTTAGGTCCTTAAGTGCTGCATTATATATATATATGACCTTATTAGTATCGCAAAATTTTGTTTTTGATTATCTTATCAGTCTGACATTAGAATTGTTTGCCTGATTAAGACTGACTTTTTTCTCAGAATTGCGAGTTTATATCTTCCAATTCTGAGAAAAAATATAAAAATATAACACGCAATTGAGTTTATAGCTCGCAATTTAGACTTTATAACTTGCAATTCCTACTTTATATCTCGCAATTCTGACTTTATATCTGACAATTCTGACTATATCTCGCAATTGTGAGTTTATATCTCACAATTCTGACTTCATAACTTGCAAATCTCGCAATTCTGACTATAACACGATTTTGACTATATCTCACAATTCTGACTTTATAACTCGCAATTGTGAGTTTATATCTTAATAGAAAAAGTTTAATTTTTTATTTTTTATTCAGTGACAGAAACAAGCTTCCATAAGAAGTTCATATTTAAATAATTGATTCATTTGATTTAATTTAATATTTATTTATTTTATATATAAATAAATATATAAATAAATACATTTAAATTTAATTATCTAATTATTTGTTTACATAAACATAATTATGTAATTATTTATGTATAATTTATTAAAATTTTTTAATCGATATTTTATTTATTTATTTTATGTTTTTTTTGTATGGTTTTTATGTCTGCTGTAGCTCCTCCAGTGTTCGTAAAGACTCCTCCTGCCTTTCTGGAGGTCATGTTAGGTGAATCTCTCACCCTCCACTGTGATGCTCATGGAAACCCCAAACCCACCATCATCTGGAGAAAAGATGGCAGTGCCACTGAGAAACAAGAGGCAATTCAGGTACAAAGAGCTTTTTAGTTGATTGTTAGTTGACTGACAGTTAATAAAGATCATTTAAATTCAGCAGGAACTCAAAATCAACCCTGTCTGCTTTTCATGTACATGTTTTTAGACTTATTCCCCTCCAACCACTTAGCTTCATTCTGATATACAACCAACTTTTCATTGTGCAATCAGTTGCTGATCAAATGATCAAAGCATTTCTACATTTTTACCCTGATTGAATATCCTGTTTTACTCAGATATCATGAATCATGTTTCATGTCAGCTTGAGTGTAGAGTTCACTTTGGGCCGTTCACATTTTTCTTCTTTGACCGTCTCGTTTACCACCTAAACATTAATTTCCCCCTGCAGGTACTCAATGAAACCTTGTCTTTAACCAAGGTTACCAGGGAAACGGCAGGAATATACAAGTGTCACGTATCCAATTCAGAAGGGAACCTTACCCACACCATCCAGCTGCAGGTTAAAGGTCAGTTACACACCACGTCTTGTCCACGTGGGCGAAGAAACCCAGCAGCATGTAAATAGGCTTGCAGGGTATTAAGCGTTTACCTTAAGCAGCATTTGGTATGAGAACATTGGCGTCTTTGATGCAGTTAGATTTGTGTGCAAAGTGTATAACCTGAATCTCAGCTTCATATGGTTTTCAACAGGCTTGGTTCACATAAAGAACTGTTGCCGCTTCCATTTGGCTCAGAAAATATGATAATTCTACTATGCAATAGCCTTTTTAAATCAGATTTGGAAGGTTTTCAGCCCTAAATGCATGCATGATGTTGTGCAACAATAAAGATTGCATGATGATAAAGAATAGGGCTTTCTGTTGACAGCACAACTGCAAGGTAGATGCTAGCATTTTGTTTCTTCATATATCATCTGATCTTTGGACAACAGAATGCTACTGTATGTGGTTGAAAACCTGAGACATTAAAGTAGAATATCTCACATTTGATTGTTTTTTTTCACAGCATAAGAATTTAGCAAACTTTAGTTTAATTAAACGAGCAAACACTGCCCTCTTTTGGTGGTGGTTCTTTAACACAATGCATTTTGGCACTTAAGCCTAAATCTCAGCCCTGAACTGAACAAAGAACCTCCTCAAATCCAGATTAATCCAAGCTGATTACATTTTATGCATTCAGTCTCGCATGCATGCTTTTATGCATTCTTCTGCTTTAAAACAGGTCCTCCAATTATCATCATTCCCCCTGAGGACACCACCATGAATATGTCCCAGGATGCAATTCTGCAATGCCAAGCAGAAGCGTATCCTTCTAACCTCACGTATGACTGGTGGAAACAAGACCAAAACGTGTTTCACATCGAGTGAGTGACCTACGATAACAAGAGTGCTAATATGCAATTTGGATAATATTATTATACATTATATATATTCTGATTGGACAATCACAGCATCTGCTATCAGATATTATTGTATAATGATGCTTTATTTTCATATAATCATGATCAAAAATGTCATTTTTATTTATTTATTTGTTTAGTAGCCTCCAACTTTTTTGTTTGTTGATGTTTTTGTTAGTTGATTAGGGTTAATTCTACTTATTAGTAATATCATTTATTGTGTATCTTTTAATATGATGTTGCTTCTGTTTGCCACATGTTTGTGTTTACAGAGATCTGAAATCACGGGTAAAAATCCTAGTGGATGGGACCCTCCTCATTTCAGGTCTTATACCTGAGGATTCTGGGAATTACACCTGCATACCCACCAATGGTCTAATGACTCCGCCCTCTGCGTCTGCCTACCTCAAAGTTAAACGTGAGCGCTTTGCAATTTATTGGTTGTAGATTTAACATTTAAAAAAGAAAGAATTTATCTTCATGTATACCAGATAAAGGGAACTACAGAAGTTATTAAAGGGATCATATTATGCTTTTTTACATGTTCAACTTTCTTTAGTGTGTAATGTATAGGTATTAGTAATAGTAATTTATTTCTATCAGTGCGCACTGTTTCTGAACTCCCTGAAACGGCTCAGTTGTAGTCTTGAGTTTTCTTCTGGGAACGAACACGTCACAATATTCCTCATTTAAATAATTCCTGCCCAAAACATACGCAAAATAAAGGGGCAGGGCCTGGTTGAGTTAGTAGTGTTTCCCAAACACTCTTGAAGTGCTTGACCAATCACGACACACTGGTCCAGCCGACCAATCAGAGCACATTGCGCTTTTCAGAAGGAGGTGCTTCATAGAGACAGGAACTAAACAGAGCGTTACTGACAGACTGGGAAAAGAGGTGCTGCAACTATGGAAGCTTGTTTCCGCCATGAAATGAAAAAGGTAATTGCGACTTTATATGTCACAATTCTGACTTTTCTCTCAAAATTGTGAGTTTATATCTCACAATTTACTTTTTTTTTTCTCAGAATTGCGAGATATAAACTCACAATTGCGAGTTATAAAGTCAAAATTGCAAATTATAAAGTCAGAATTGTGAGATATAAACTCACAATTGCGTGTTATAATTTCCAGTTGTGAGGGGAAAAAAGACTGATGTTTTTCTCAGAAGAGTATATATCTCGTAATTCTGACTTTATAGCTTGCAATTGAGTTTATATCTCGCAATTCTGAGAAAAAGTCAGAACTGTGAGATATAAAGTCAGAATTGCATGATTAAAACCTTGCAATTGCGAGAAAAAAAGTCAGAATTGTGATTGACTTTATAACTCACAATTCTGACTACAACTTGCAATTGCGAGTTTAAATCTCGCAATTCTGATTGTGAGATAAAGTCGCAATTACCTTTTTTATTTTTTGTTCAGAGGCAGAAACAAGCTTCTACAGTATATGCAACAATGTCAAATATGTGAAAAATAATGTGTTTTTTAAACATTCAAGCATGAAAACCTATTGTAGTAGATCCCCCAAAACAAAAACAAGACTTTGAAAAAGGGTGTAATAATAGGTCCTCTTTAATACAAATGACATAATTAAAAGCCTGATTTTCTTAAAGATCCTGCACGAGTGGTTCGGATGCCCCGTGAGACTTATCTTCCCGTGGGAATGGGGGGAAAGATCATATGCCCAGTTCAAGCCGAGCCCCCAGTGCTGTATGTTAATTGGACCAAAGATGGAGCTTCCCTGGACCTGGAGCAGGTATTTTATGAGTGTGTATATCATCAAGCATCTTATTTCATTGTGCCCCAAATTGTATCATTTTATATTCTTCATCTTGATTGGTCAGTATCCAGGATGGATGGTCAACTCAGAGGGCTCAGTGTTCATAACTGCAGCAAATGATGATGCAGTGGGCATGTACACCTGTACAGCCTATAACAGTTATGGGACCATGGGCCAATCAGAACCTACCAAAGTTATCCTGAAGGTGAACACCATATGTGTAGAATGAGAAATAATTTGACACATCACCACATAGTGAAATTCATTATTAATGACTGACCTGACATCGAGTTACTGACAACTTATTTGCAATTTGGTGATGTCCATAGGACCCCCCTTCCTTCCGTGTCTCGCCCCGTGCCGAGTACCTACAAGAAGTAGGTAGGGAGCTGGTTATACCCTGTCAATCTGAGGGAGACCCCGCCCCTAACATCACATGGATTAAAGTAAGTTTGTTTTTTGTTTTTAATGATTATTTAAATGTGTGTTATTTAATTGTGTATTTAAATGCTAATCTGCTAAAATAAAATCAGATACTGTATATACTAACAGACTTTCACATCTGCTGTAGGTTGGCCCTGCCCCTCGCACTCCGTTTACAGTCCTATTCAATGGCTCTCTGGTCCTGCGTCCACTCAGTAAGGACCACCAGGGGGCGTGGGAGTGTCGTGCCACCAACCGTGTGGCCACTGTCAGTGTGGCAACCATGATTTTAGTGCTAGGTAAGAGGAACAGGGAATAGATGCCCGTTAAAAATAACCCTAATTTACCCATTGAAAAACAAATGAGACAGAAATCAAATATATTATCTGCTCTGTTTTCTTCAGGCACAAGTCCCCATGCTGTTACCTCTGTGTCTGTGGATCCAGGGATTAGTCAGGCCAATGTGTCCTGGGAGCCAGGCTTTGATGGAGGATACACTCAGAGATTTACTGTTTGGTGAGTGACCTCAAACTGAATGCATCAGCAGCACTAGATTTTTGACAAATCTATCAAATGTAATGTAATGTAATATCTCTCTATCAGGATAAAACCCACTGTGAGAGGTAAGCATGAATGGGCATCAATCCCTGTGCCAACAACCAAAACTTCCCTGCTGGTGACGGGTCTGCAAGCTTTCACTAGTTACCAGTTCAGCGTTCTTGCCCAAAACAAGTTGGGCTCTGGCCCTTTCAGTGAGATTGTCACAATTACGACACTGGGTGAGCACTTTATATGTATATATATATATAACAACCATCCATTCATCCATTACCTCTACACATACAGACACATATCATATACATGGTAAAGTTTAGACTGTCTACAGTTACTTTACCAGATCTGTATTCCCTTATTTGATTCAAAGTATTCCCTGGTGGACTTTAAAGTTATTCCAAACCTATGGTCCAAGATGTATGATGTAGCATGATATGATTTAGCATGCTAAGGTAAATCCTTATGTTATTTCCATTGCAGCACCTCCAACAGAAGCTCCCACTATGGTAACCACCATTGCAGTGTTGCCCCCTCCCACATTGCTGTCAGCCAATCGTACATCACTAGGTGTTTTGCTGCAATGGCTGCCACCTCTAGAAGAGTCTCCACCATTAACTTCCTTTGTACTTCAAGCAAAGCGGGGAAAGGGAGAGTGGGTCACTATAGACAGAGAGATTGCTGTCAACGTGACCGAATTGATTGTACTGGGACTTGTTAAGGTAAACCTTGTGAAATATTGGGAAAATTGCTGCTTGGTGCTGAATGTTGCTATTCTATGCCATTCGTTTTCACTTGGTGGTTCATTTTCTCTTTATTTATTTCCACAGGACTCCAACTATGAGCTGCGTCTTCTGTCTCGCAGAGACAAACTGGTTAGTGTGCCCAGTGACTCAGTTGTCATCTCAACTGAAGGTGAGGCTAAATCAGAAATCAATATTTTGACTCACAGTTGACAAATCTCAGGCTTTTTGAAAGAGTTTTTTCCTATGAGGCTTGGAAAAACTACAGATTTAATGAATATATCTGAATATTAATGATTAAATATAATAAATAGGAAGTTAAAGAAGTCAGAAATGTAATATTGGTATAAATTATTGATGCTTAAGGTAACGTGTAATGTGTGGCCTTTAGGAATGGAGATGTATCCAGCAGCACCCAGTCTATTGGCCTTTGTTCCTGAGCCTCTGCTGGCTGGTGTGATTGGGGGTGTGTGTTTCCTGTTTGTTGCCATCATCCTTTCTCTGGTGACAGCCTGTGTTATGAACAACAGAAGGGGACAGCGGCGAAGGAAAAAGAGAGATGGTAAAAGCAGTGATGAAGACTGCAGAGTCATTGTTATGATTTTGAATATGACATTTTTGTTGAACAGAGACACCACTATAAAAACTTTTTTAATCTTTTTGCATGCTTTTGAAGTAATTTGGGGCTGCAACATTCAGATATATGGGTTGTGTACTTAAGTCTTGAACATATGTTTATGTAGTGACTGTTTTAACTCTTCATTATGTCCATTCCTTAAGGCCTTTGATGCATTATCATTCGCTATGACCGTATAGACATTTAATGCCTCAAAGACTGATACATGACACATTTGAAATGATGTATTTCTCAGCCATCAGTGGTATTGTCATGCATGGC
Organism: Hypophthalmichthys molitrix; assembly: GCA_037950675.1. Taxonomy (NCBI): domain Eukaryota; kingdom Metazoa; phylum Chordata; class Actinopteri; order Cypriniformes; family Xenocyprididae; genus Hypophthalmichthys; species Hypophthalmichthys molitrix. Next base: position 3,678,009 of record CM075499.1, read on the forward strand.
ATCTCTGTTTCTGTTGAGGCTGCTTTTGTTTTTGTCTCTTTGTCATCTTATGACTCTTTATCTGTGGCATGATATGAACTTTGCACCCTCCCCACCATTTCAGATATCCCCTCTGCCTTCCAGAAGAGTTCGCCTCCACAGTAAGTGTCCATCTTTGCTATGCATGTATCATTGCTATGCTTCTCCATCTTTGTCACTGTACTACAATGGGTTTTTGAAACGGCAACCCGAAGGGATGCATTTGTTTCAAACATCTAATTCTTCCTGCCCTAAATGTTCTTCTCTCTCCTCAGAGCTCACTCGCCTTCTGACAGTCCCGACAGTCTGCTGAAGTTGAAACTGTGCCCTCCTTTAAACTTCTTTCCCAACTCATCCTCTTCTGATCGTTCAGACCGTTCCTCCTTTGAAAAAGGCAGCCGCAGCGAGTACCAAGATCAGAGAAAGCAGCTCCTGTCTTCATCCTCTCCACCTCCACGCTACACCCAATGTGAGAGCCACTTTGGTGGATCTCCCTCACCCACATCTGCTATTGAGTCTATATCCAGAAGTCCTGATGGCCGCTTTGTTATCCAACCCGACCTAGAAAACTCCACACCAACCAACATAAAAAAGAACCTCAAAAAAGAGTTCCCACAATCACCTGGTAGAGGGAGTAACAATGGATCTTTCAAAGAGTCCAACAAATCAAATCCTGCAAGTTCAGAGAGGGATGAACAGAGAGAGATGCTGTCAGCATTGACTGTGGACCCTCCAGACCCAGAGAGACCACATCACTCCCCTGGCAGGGTGAAGGCAATGGCCAGAAACTTCTCCCGTCATGGCTGTTTCTACTCTGATGATGAGCAGGGCTGCTCTGAGACCTTGTTGGAGAAGGCCAGCTTTTATTCAGACTGCAGTGAAAAGAGGGCGAGTGACTCACTAAAAAAATACCGGAGTGCCAGTCATAGGGAGGACATATTCCCTAGCTTATCCAGGAGAGCCCGAGCTTTGGAGAGAGAGAGGCTGCTCAATCAGGCACGTTACCAGCCCATCATTGGTGACAGCCAGCTGACAGAGCACAGCACTATGGTAACTCAACTGGATGGTGAAAGAGAGGGGGACAACTTAAGCAAATGTTTAAAGCTGGTGAAGGAACGTGAGCAAATGGAGAGGGAACTAGAACAATATACGGCCAGCCGAAGGGCACAGGCACATGAGCAAGAACAGAGGCGGGCCAAGTCTGCAAGTCCCTTAAGAAAATGGACAGGTGTTGATACTGAAGACCCTATTTGGAAGCCCCAAAACATCCATTTACGACAAAAAAACAGACCCAGCAGCGTGGCCCAGCGTGTATCAGACTATAGGAGGGGCTGTTATTTTGGCAACACCAGCAGTCCCATGGAGAGACATCCCTCCGCTTCTTCCTCATACATCCAGTGGGACATAAGCCCTGTGACATCCCCTACTAGTCTGGTGCCAGTGCAGAGCCTTTCTGAAGGGAACACGCCTCATTCACTCTACCCTCACACACGTCAACAAGACATTGCCAATCAAGAAGATTCATTGGCAACAGATGTCTCTCGTTCACCTGACACACAATATACCTCTCTCTCACTTTTCTCTCCTACCAGGGACATACCCTCTCCCAGTAAAACCAACCTAAGTAGGTCATGGGTTAGACACCCGGAAAGTCACCTGAAAGAGGAGCAAGAGCTGCCCAACAGGACTGTAGTTCAGGAAAGTTGGTTGCAAGAAAGAAAAATGGAAAAAGAAGCTCCAGCATTTAGATCAACATCCCCTGCTTGCTTGAGTCCTCAACCATCTGAGCTGCACCAAGAGGTGGCAGCAAGAGATAGAGATATTGGTCCTAACCCACATTATCTTGATCCCAGGACTCAAAGTGTTACAGACACAGAGAAACTAAGGACTGTTCAAAAAGACAAACCGAGTCGTAATCCATCAGGTTGCTCTACATTGCCCTACGATCATCAGAAAGCAGGAGCAAAAGAAAAAGTGATGGTGATAGTGAGTGATGATTCCGGCTCCATATTGCCTTACAATGAGCAAGAGAAAGAGGGTATCAGGGCTCGATCCCGAAAGAGTGACAAATGTGTCTTCAGTGAAAGCCCTAGTCGAATATCACCCCTGACCCTGTTGGAAAGTGATCAGTCAAATTTATCGAGAATGTCAGAATTAATGAAAGCTAAGCTTGCTCCCCAACCAGCCCGGATGTCCCCACTGCAGACCAGCACTATCCTGGAATACCTGAGTCTTCCAGGTTTCATTGAAATGAGTGTAGATGATCCTGTAGAAGTGACTGAGCCTTCAGAATCTGTTGAACCCAGTGTTGAGCCAGAAACTAGGACACTGTTAAGAGATGAGCCTGATGTTGTACCCAAAATTTGGGAAAAACATGATCAGGAGCACTCTGGAAATGCGATTTCTGAACCTTGTTCACAATTAGAGGCACGAGATACACATGTTAAATCTGGCACCTCAGACACAATCAAGAAAGGTTTCTCTCCATCTAAAGAAAAGGAAAAGAGTTCTGACCCTTTGGTTTCTCAGAGTTTAGGGCCTCAAAAACAAGAATTTATACAGCATGGTCCAGCACAGACATTAATTAACACGGCTAAAAGCATGGCAGCAATTGTTTCCAAATGTCCAGATTCTGTGCCTGAACAATATCAAAGATCTCAAACTCAGGGTGACCGGACAAACATGATATCCTCACGGATCTATCCAGGTCCTATGCCTTTCATGAAGAAATCAGTCAGTATTGGTCCCTGTAGGACCCTCTCTGGAGTTGGGCAACCACGTCCATTCCTTAAGAAGTCCATTAGTTTAGGTTCTAAATGGGAACATTTTGAAAATCCAAGAGCTTGTATATCTGAGACTTGTTACAGAGATAAATTTCCCCACCCAGATATAAGGCTCAAATCATACAGTCTGGGTCGTACCCCTCCACGCTACTATCCCTTGTCTGGCCCATCATGGCGAGGGTCAGTGCCCTTTCACCCTCCTACCAGCTACAGTCTAGAAAGACGTAAGCATATTGAGAGATCTGACGTGACACCTCCCTACCACACACCTGTTCCCTCAGTCCCAAATCCACCACAACACATGGAATCATCCCTTCCTTCAAGGCGGGAGTCAGATCCACGTCGACAAGCAGCGGTCTTTCCAGATGCCTCTAGGTGGCCTCTGTCTTATCAGGAAACACTTAGGTCAGTTCAGCATAAGTATGTCCCACAAGAACCTCCTCAACCTTTTGTTCCAACCAGATCGGTGGCCAGGGTGGACTACCTGCATCCTGCAGAACCCAGAAGGTGTCCGCCAAGGCCTTTCCTACCCAGAGGTTACAGCTGGCCCTCACCATATAATACATCCTTCCCCCTTCGAGAGCAAGACTTTTCGAGAGAGGTGGACAAAGGGATGGGTGCAGTTAGGGGCTGTACAGAGACAGAAGGCCGGGATATAAGAGGTGATGGGGGCAGAGCCAGTTACGCCAGCCAGAGCAGTGGAAGGGGTAGTGTGGGACCATATGGACATGGGCACCTACGCCAGTCTCTCTCTATCACTCCAACCTTACTCAGCTCACCAGAGACCACCGAGGAGAGCGAGAGGCACAGGGCAGATAAAGACCTGAGAGAACGGAGGTCCAAAAGGTGAAGCTGATACACATATACATGAGGCCAGACCTCAGCACAGACAAACTAGAATAGTTCCCAATGTCTTTTGTTTTGTACACATTTATATAACTCATTTTCTACATATCTCACTGTGTAATGTTGCATGTGTGTGTAGAAGAAATACCTCAGTAGATGAGAGTTATGAATGGGATGCTGCGGAATACTCTGTGGATCACGACATCCTGGAGGCCATGAAAATGGAGCGGCCCCATGCTGGCTTTGGGCGAGGCAGGGAATTTAGGCAAGATCGCCCCCGCTCCACCTCTGGCCTCCAGGACTTCTCGAGTAAACGTAAGAACTTCAAATCTTTCAACTTGTCTGTTTATTTCCCACACCAAATATAATGGCAATTGAAGTTTCCCCTGAACTTTACCCTTCCTCCACCTCCTCCTGCTCATTTCCTCTCCTCTCAGGCCTGTACTCCATCAGCCCTCCCTTAGTGTCCCAGCCTCCTCAGCACCGGTACGGTCGCTCCCTCAGTGAGGCACGCTTCAATGCCCTGCGACAGGAGTTCCAGGAGTACCGCAGAGCCCAGGAATCCTACTCCCGAGACCCCTGCACCCCCCTTGACCCAGACTCTGATTCCAGCTCCGCATTCCTCTGAGAACTTTACCTTGGTCCGTTACCTCCCTTTAATCCATTTGGCCTATCCGTATTGAAGTTTAACTTGTTTTTAACTCAGGCTTTCTGCAAAATATTTCCCTTTGTAGGGACAAATGTCCACAGTACATTGTTTGACAGTACAAAATTCTGAAGTAATATTTTCACATTTGGCCTCAAGAACACAATTATGCTAGCAAAATTTTATAAAATGCCTGACTTATTCCCATGTTAAATTCAGTTTAAACCCAAAGTTACCTAGGCAACTAACTATAATCCCTGTATTTATATTTTCAGAGCATCCAAAGGAAGAAGACAAATTGGTTTTGAGTACAAACCTAACAAATCCTGAGAAAGCAAAGGATCCAGACTTGAATATCCTTGACCAGCTTTGATATATATATTCATTATTGTCATTATGCTATAAAGGTGCGTTCAGTTCCTACTGGGTTTTTTTCCAAACTTGAAATATGTATAGTATATGGTATGTGGTTTTTGTATCGTCGTCTTTCGTTCACTTTGTATTTACCTGTTCTCATCAATCCCAGATTGCACTTCTGTCTGTCTAGATTAAAAGATGAGCTTTCATGAAGTACAGTTTTACAGAAAAGAAGAAAAAACTCAGAAGTCTGATTGTTTTGATACAGGTTTTGTAAATAAAATTTATATCCATTGTGGATAATGGACACTCTGGAAATATAACTCCACTTTCAAAGGGTTTTGTTACATCAGCCGAACCAAAACAACAGTATAGCATAAAGTTTGCTTTGACAATCAGATACTGCAGCCAATGAAATGTATATTCTGAGCAACTGAAATATATAACGTTGTATTTTACATATACATGAGTACATGTATATATGAATATAATGTGTATGTTTACCATGTGTATATTTGAGCACCATTCATCTTGAAACTGAATTCATTTTAAACCCTTTGTCATTATAATTTAAAGCAAAAATTCAGTGCCAACATTGAGTTAAGAGCTTAGCCGGCTTAACTTTTAATCAAACTCTCCTCCCAATTTATTTGTATTCTTTACATTAATTAACTTTCCCAAACAGAAACATTTTTGCAGCCAGCTAACTTAATCTTCTGTATTTGTTTTACTTTAATGCAAAGAACTGTGGATGTATAAAATGGCTGAAACAAAAACAGATGCACATAAATCTTGGCATACATCTATCGCTCTGTCAGTCTGTGCTTATTGTAAATATATATATATTTTTAAATGAGTTTTTTCTTTTTAAAAATTTTGTACAAATATTCATGAATGTTTTGAGAAAACATTGATCTATCTTATATTTAAGATGCTGCTGTACATTTTTGTAATACATTTAAAGGTTTTTTGACTCTTCTGAGAATAATTTTGACGTTTTGTAAAAAGAAAATGTTTTATATGTTCTTATATTTGTTTTTGTTTATATATATATATATATATATATATATATATATATATATGTTGTCACTCATTTTTGTATGATTTGTAAAATAAAATGTTTCACTGAAATGTTATGCTTGTGAGATGTTTCTGTGAACAATCATCTACTAAATAAAATTTATATGGTTGGCTACATTACCACCATTGCTATAGGCTATACAATACATAGTACAACACACGAGTTGCATTGCATGCTTTTATTTATTTACTCTCTGTATGTCCACATAATAGCGGATTCAGGTCAACCCAAAGTTAAGTGTGAAAGCCTTCTAGTGTCTTGCATCCCACAAGAATCACTTGGCAGTCATTCGCATGACATGCTTGACCATGTTCCCGATGCCATCAAAGATGTAATGGTAGTGGTAGTCAGTCTCCCACATGAAGGTTGGAGTGCTGATCACCTTGTTTTTCTCGTCCACATAGGCCTCGTGAGATGGGCAGTTAAGGGAAAAATTTGGTTTGGGGGTGGGGGGGGTATTGTCATGATGTCAAGTTGACACATTTGGAGATGCAATGAGTTCTTGCATCATTTAAAGGCATGATTTAAAGTTTTACACGAATAAAGCTTTTGACAAACATGTTAAAAATGACAAAAAATCTCTAGAAGACTTTGTCTCAATGAAAGGATATGTAGGGTTCACGGGTGTTGTGGCGGGCCCCCATGCTCTTAACCGCCTGCACCATGTTGGTGTTGGGCCAGCGGCCCCAGCGGCCGCTCTCGTCGCGTTCATAACCCATTGTGACTTCCAGACTCGGCAGCACTCGGCACGCCAGGAGAGGAGCCATGCTGGACAGACTGAGCCAAACAGAGCCGGATTCAAGTTAGTTGACAAATCTTTAAACGATTGAACTGTGGAGACCACTATTTTACATTTTTGTACAGCATTTGTCATAACAATTTGAGGGAAAAATGTAGATGAAGCAAGGAAATCTGACACTCTATACAAAAGAGTTCACCTCTCTGTATGTGCTATATACAAGGATTAAATTCATATATTCACAGTTTTAATATTTTATAGTCTGGTACCCAATGGGCTTGCGAGCGCGGTGGAAGTCCTTCAGAACTCTTTCCACGTCATTATTCAGCTTGCAGTCTTTACCGTCTTTGCTGAAGGTGGACCTGTAAAAGTCAGCAGAAATGCTTCATATGAGGAAAAAATGACCTTTTAGCAAAAAACAACCTGCTTGTATTTCTGCAGCTCATATCAAGCAAACACGTCTTGGAACCTTGAAGGAACTTTCTCAAATTATATCAAATCTTGAGTATATAAATGTGCTGAAGTGTAATTAGGCTGAAACGGCTTTGGGCTCAGACGTGGATTAGTCTCATCCATCGCCTGTATTTCCGCTCAGACTTAACCATTTGTTTGCTAATAGTGAAACATGATAAGAGGATTTTCGCTCCAGGAATAGTGATTGATCTGGGGTGACTAACAGTGAAGCAGCCAATCCACATGTCTTCTGAGGGTCATCAAAGTATGAGCTTAAATATGCGCTGACGGTCTCTCCTGTCAGGATAATGCACTTCTATATGATGCATTTGCATCGATTTCTTTTCAAAAACATTTATATTTGCATTAGTATTGACCCTATAACTATAAGACTCTCTCACAGGTTCTTGACTATTCCGTGGCCTCCAGGAAAGATGACCGCATCAAAGCTGTTGGCGTCAAGTTTGGACAGATCGTTCATCTGCATCATGCCCTGACCGTGGCTGAATCGTGCAGACTCCATCATCATGTTCCTGCCGAGAGGGAACGGTTTGCTATCAGATGGTCTCGCCATGTGAATGATTACTACGTTCATATTTAAATGCTATTTCAAAGAATACCATGATACACATCCAAAAAATATTGGTTAACATGATGTTTCCATGGTAAGTTTTGATACTTTTTTGTTATATTTTCACAAGATAAGTGAGATATGCAGAATGGTATTATGAAAGGCTGTGTAAGTATAATATTGAATGATATATTTCATTTCTACCTGTTGTCACCTGAAGAGGGCTGCATCTTCATGTGGTCCATGACGTGCATCTGCTGCTGGTTTGGAGCAAAGATCTGAAAACGGGCTCCATTACGGCTCAAGTGGTACATGGTGCTTTAAAAGGGAGACAGCAGTATGTATGCATTACACCTCTATAGAATACTTGATGCTGATTGGTCAATATTTTTTATGCTCAGACGCTGAACTTTACATTTGACCAGGTAACTAGTTACCACTTTGTTTCACACATCACTATTTCTTCTCACATAAATCACTTAAATTAATATTTCATGTCCATTTTTTTTTTATTTGGTAAGTAGTCTTCTAAGAAGAAGGATGTGAAGTCATTATCTCTAAATAAACCCCTTCCGGGTGAAGTCCTGATGACCCTGTCACAGTTTATTTTGTGATAAGGACCAGGTGACTGTAAATGATCCCTTACATAATAACCCTAACACAGATCCATACATTATAAAGATATAAATAGGTTTAATTTGTTAACATTAGTTAACTAAAACATTTAATAATCTTAGTTAATGTTAATTTAACTTAGTTAAAGGTTAATAAATGCTGTTAAAAAATATATATATTGCTCATAGTTAATGTTAAAAAACAAGACCTTATTGTAAAGTGTTACTGTAAATGTAGATGTTTTAAGAAGACTAAATGAAGTTTTGAAGTATACTCACTATGCAGCCTCATGGATGTCAGTTCCATCCCACCAACCGCAGCCTGAGAAAACCTTCAAGAGCAGATCCAGTCACATATTCAGAACCAAACAGAAACTCAATACCGTCAGTTTATGTGTGCGTGGCATTTTGTATTCTTACCACAGCGATGTTGGTGTTGCCCCAGTTCCCCCAGTCTCCCCCATGATGCACCAGGCAGGCGGGTTGGCGCACCAGCATCGCTGCGGCCTGCTTGGCGAGGAATGCCCGTGATGCCAACATGATCACACTGCTGAGTTTACAACACAGAGATCAACGGAAAGAGAGAGTCGTGCAAACTGAACTCAACGAGTCCAATCCTGCTGCAGAGAAAGCCCAGCTCTTTTATACTAATGTTGCATGTGGGACGTCACTCTGTAAGCTACGTTTCTGAGAAGATAAGATACTTTGTCTGAACAACCCTTTTCCTTTCTTCATTGCTTATCTAATAATACCTTCCTCAATTATCTTATTACCTTAAGTCATTTGGTCAACACCCGTTGATGCTTTGCTGGGGCTGCGGGCATTTACCTGCATTTACCTCCTTAAACAGCCTATCCGACCCGTCGCCTCACTCGCTGTACCACAGGTGTTTATTAGTTGCAAGGTTTAATTATAATCAATTCTGAAGATGCCTACAGTCTTGTACATTTATGTCCCCACAAAGATAGTAATACCAGTCATTTTTGACCTTGTGGGGACTTTTTTTTTTTGCTCCCCATGAGGAAAACAGTTCTTAAGTCACACTAAGTGATGTTTTTTAATATGTTAAATTGCAGAAAGTTTTCTGTGATGGGTAGGTTTAGGGGATACAGTATAAAAATCATTATGTTAATGCAAAGTCCCCATTAGACATGGAAACCCTACACTGAATTGAATTGAACTGGGTTGTATTGAATGAGATAGTGCCCTCTAAAACCCATTAGTTAATAAGGCTCTTAAACACAGTAATACTATGTGGTGTCTGCTGGGATCCCGGGCAGCGATCCAACGGGTAGTTGTAGCCATCAGTTAGAGATCCTACAGGACACACTATGAAAAAATAAACATTGCATGAGTCCAGGAATAGGCCCAAACCCTCTGACCTTTGGTGCAAACACCCTCAGATTCCCTAAGAACAGTTTTAGAAACAAGAAAACACGTCATAAAATGTTGCTGGTGCATTTATTTAAAGAGACATGTTATCGAGGAAATGTCACACTTCAAATCAAGGTAAAAAGTTATTATAAGAGATTTGATTTCAAGCTTTGATGTATATATAGTGTCTGTTTCTGTCTCTGAGTTTACGGATCTTCCTGTGGAAGGACGGGCAGCTTAGCTCTCGTCTCATCTTTGACATTTGGCTGCTTCTCTGGAAAGATTCTTATTTAGTTCATTAGGGACTCAAACATGATCAGCGGCCGCTCACTCCTTCCTCATGTGTAGATCTCTGTGGTGAGGGAAAATACATATTTTTTGATCTTCCCTCTAGAGAGAGTGACATAAAAAACAGACTGTATATGTTTGAGCATTTTCATGAGTGAAAAAAGACCCAACATGATGGCACAATGAAAGAAGTGTGTAAAGGTCACGTTCCACTTCATTAGCAGCAGTGTCAAGAGTTCACAGCTCTTCTGAGACGCATTCTGTGCACGTCTTGCGCTTTCCTTTGCCGCTCTGACATGGTGCTGCTTGAATTGCGTTTGATGGCTGGTAGAATCACAGTTTCTCCTCTACCGGCTTGACTCGAGTACCTGGGGTGAAAATTTAAAGAAGTATTTCAGATCGTTTCAAATTGTCTGTGGTGATATACATAGAAAAGTCAACCTACTGTTTCTTTGGCAGTGGTTTGAGAGGTAGTTTTGGTAAATGCTCGAAAACTTCACCCCTAAAAGAGAATCAGAATGTGCAAATGATTTTACAGATTGATTCTGAATAGGTAAATAGAATTATATTATGATATTATTAAATGTGAATCTTACAAGAACATGTCCAGGTCAAATTTCACCCAAAGACTAAAATTACACTGGATAAACTAAATAATAAATTAAATTTTATTGCATTATTAATTTTCATGACATTCCTGTTCAGAAACAATGAATTATTTTTATTAAAGTCATAGTATACATTAATTATAGTTCCAACTGTGCTTTACAATTTAAATGATTATTTTAAAAAACGTAAACTGAGATTTCATGCAAAATATACTTTGTTTCTTTGTGTTATATAGCCCACTGAATCATTCTCAGACTAAAGGTCTTTGCACACTGAGTCCGAAATTCGCATGCGAAATTTTTGCACGGTAAAAAATAAACTCGACCTCACGTTGTGTCAATCACGTTTACATACTGCCTCCGAAACTTTCGTCCGTCATAAAAATAGGTTCGATTTTCTGCGTTTTTCGCATCCGTAGCACGCATTTTGAGAGACGTTTTGACAATTCAGAGCCACCGTACGCCAACGCCAAAATCCAGAATGCCAGGTGACAAGTTGATCCACATCGTCTACAGCACAAAGCAGTAGCACCGTATGACAAACAAAGTGCGGAATACAAAGAGACAGAATATAAAGACAGATTGTGCCAGTAGCAAAGCATCAAACTGAGCCAGTGACATCCTGAAGTAAACTTTGAAATGCTCGGGATAATCACACAGCTCCTTGATGAGGTGAATTCTCCTTTCTCTATGCAATCTCGGGATTGGATGGACCCAATATTTCCTCTTTCCTTTTCTCTTTTTAAGAAGAGAGAGGACAACTAAATCGTGCTCACTGCTTAAAGACTTCGTTTTGTGTTGTTCTGCGATTTTTTCCGTAACTGATTCATTAATACGCATCGGACTCAGTGTGCAAGGTTTCTGTGCGTGACGAATTTTTAGGATCACGAATACGAAAAAAACGCATACGAAAATTTCGGACTCGGTGTGCAAAGGCCTTTAATGCTGACAACAATGGAACCACTTAGGAGAGAACTGTCAGGAGACTTATTTCTTAGCACAAAAGAGGACAGTGGTACAAGAGGATTACCAAATCATTGTTTTAAGTGTGAAAATATAGCAAAAGTAACACAGAAATTCAAAAAAGACTTGTGACAAGGCCTCTGAAATAATCAGGCCTTCATTTTAAGCTTTCATTTAGTGATGAGGGATTTTTTTTGCTAGACAAAGAGCAGGAGAAATACCAAGCGAGTGTCTCAGAGCCAGCAAAAGTTATGAAAAGAGTGAGTGTTTATCTCACAGAGTAAGATGCGGCCTGCAGAAATGACATGCATGGTTGCTAGAGGAGGAGTACAGTGAGAAGTGCCTGGTTCCCACAGTAAAGTTCAGTGGTAGTAAAGCTCTTATATAGGGATGTATGAGTACTGAAGATGTGAGGGAGTTGTGCTTTATCAATGCTGTCATGAATTCACACACCACTGTGTAAATTAATACACAAACTTGAAACAGAAGATGTTACCCTTTCCTCATTACCTGCATTGTTGGGCATTTTTTCAACATGACAATGAGGATATGCATTTTCCCAAGGTGAAAAACCTTGTATTGCACTCAGTCTTAACACTCTTGAGCGCCTGTGGGGGATTCTGTAGAGACGAGTTGAGCAACACTCCCCATTAAAGATCAGGGCATTTAAGGAGCTCATCATCCACGAGTTAAACAGGACAGATGTGACAATTTGTCATGAACTTGTACACTCCGTGCCAAGAAGGGTCAGAGCAGTATATTCAAAATTATGGAGGGCATACTTAAGTGCTAGAATATTATACATTTGTTGAATTAAATCTAGGGTGTACTCATTTCTGCAATTAATTTAAACAAAATTGGCTAATTTACTTATTTTATTGCTATTAATGACATATTTCTCAGTTTTTATTATGTATATGTTTAATACATTTTAGTTTTGCCATCTTTCCATGAATTGTATGAGTGATCATAACGAAAATACATCTTTTGTATTTGTATTTGTACTCATTTATGCTGTGCACTGTATATATAATTTCTTATTTCTTTCTTTAGATTTTAGGGTGAAATATGACCAGGATATTTCTTGCCAATTTCCCTAAGATTTACTCTGCAGAATAATCATGCACCTGCTGTTGTCACAGAGGCAGGCTGTTGCGAGAGAGAAAACTTCAGCAGACGATTTGCTTTTAGAGGCGATGTCTCTGAGGATTGTCTTGATCCGCAGCAGCTGAGTGAGGGAACATGAGCGTCAAGTGTGAATACATGAATGAGAACAGACAAGAAGAAGCACTCCTGACCTCCTGATACTGCGAGGTGTTGGCGTGATAGAGCTGCCGGATGATGACCTCGCACTCCCTCAGCGTGGGGGTTCGGGGATGCTGGGACGGACTGCAGGTGATCCTGAGTGGCAGCAGCGATGTGACTGCGCCTCCTCCTCCCGCCCCGGACGCCTCCTCTGAGCTGGAGCGGGTCACAGCAGGAGAATATGTGATTTATTTGGTTAAGTAAGGTCAGATAATCAGAGATGATGCAGTACGTACCTGAGAAATCCACACTGGGAATTCTTCCCGGCTGAACCGTTGCTGCAGGATTTTGAGGAATAACTGTCGGACCATATGGACTCTGTGTGGATCACACGGCTGTCAGTTCGCAGTAAACAACAATACAGGTTAAGAAATAATAAATTAGATCTTTCCTATGCATAGAATTATAAAGAAAATTCAGCATCATTAGAAGCGAGTATATGAATATGGTTATGAAAAATGAGGCTTGATAAAAAACATCCTACCGTTTGGAGAATTTTCATGTTCCATAACCATCTGATACTGCAATTCTGTAAAAGAAAATCTTAAAGAGTTCACCCAAAAATTAAAATTCTGTCAATTATTACTCACCCTCATGTCGTTCCACACCTGTAAGACCTTTGTTCATCTTCAGAACACAAATTAAGATATTTTTGATGAAATCCGAGAGGTATATAATCAACACTTTCAAGGTCCAGACATTGACTTCCATAGTAGGGAAAAAATTTGTGTTCTATGGAAGTCAATGGGTACCCTCAACATTCTTCAAAATATCTTCTATTTACTTCAACATGAGGGTGAGTAAATGATGACAGAATGTTCATTTTTGGATGAACTATCCCTTTAACTGACATTAAAATTTTATTTTGTCCCTCACTTTTGTTTCAACTCACATCTCCCCCATTAAAAATAATGGTTTGTTCTTTCTTACATAATGATTAAAGGTGCAGTAAGCGATCTCTACGAAATGCTGTTGAAAGTAGATTGGACCCGAGCACAAAACACACTTGTAGCCAATCAGCAGTAAGGGGCGTATACACTCATGATGGGGGAGGTGTCTGTTGCATAGCGTGTTCGTGAATTTGAAGGCAGTGCTATCAAGATAGGGGTGCAATCCTATTGGGTAGGAGCGTGTTTGTTTTGTTGATTTCAAATATCAACAGCATTTCTCAGAGATTGCTTACTGCACCAACATCAGCAGCATCTTTCTGACCACGTGGTTAAGGGGTTAGTTCACCCAAAAATGAAATTTCTGTCATTAATTACTCACCCTTATGTCGTTCCACACCTGTAAGACCTTCGTTCATCTTCAGAACACAAAATTAAGATATTTTTGATGAAATCCAAGAGAAGTATATGACTCATCCATAGACAGCAATATAATCAACACTTTCAAGGTCCAGAAAGACATCGTTAAAACAGCCGACGTGACTACAGTGGTTCAACCTTAATGAGCAGTGAGCAGCACTACGCATGCTGATGCAGGAGCCAATAATGAGTCTGCATTCTGACGTAGAACCTGGAAGCGCTGGACGTAAACAACATACGAGAATGACACAGAAGAGAAGATATTGTTGAATAAAGTCATTATTTTTGTTTTGTTTTGTGTAAGTATTCTCGTCACTTCATAAAATTAAGGTTGAACCACTGCAGTCACGTCAACTGTTTTAACGATGTCTTTAGTGCCTTTCTGGACCTTGAAAGTGTTGATTTTATTGCTGTCTATGGACGAGTCAAATACTGTACCTCTCAGATTTCATCAAAAATATCTTGTTATAAAACGAATAGTTCCGGCCCTTGATTCTGATTGGTTGAGCCGCCTTTAAAGCCGTTGTAAAATTCCCGAAAACATACAGCTGACCGCATTACATAAGTATTGATGCGCCACTGAGTGCGTCTGTCTTAGCAACCACTCTTAGCAATGTAAACATATGTTTGTTCTCAATTGATTTTGTTCATTTAAGCTTACTGCATTATGTAGAAGAGTATCGTGAGAGAGATATCGAGTGACCTTCAGGTCAGTCCCATGTTCGTAATAAAAAAAACCTGTTTGAATGTCCGCTGTGATCTTGTCCTTTTAACATTTATGGGATTTCCTGTGCCCTGCTGACACTGACAGCGCTAGTCAAAGCATTTGTCATTGCACCTTGTTCTGTGTTCACAACAAGTTTCAATATAAAAGTCTTTGCGACTGAGTGACTTGCTCAAAAAGACAATCTTTGCCGCCATCTAGAGGCGTAATAAATGTAACTTCTGTTGCTGTTCATGGTCAGGGACTTTTTTTTCCAGCTGAAGGAAGCCTTTTAATGATTTTACTTCATGAAAGTTGCATTGATATAAATATTGATATAAATTCACTGTAAACCATGGCTTATTGGGGCTTATTGCTTTAATTTGTGATCTGAAGATGAACAAAGGTCTTAGGGGTGTGGAACGACATAAGGGTGAGTAATTAATGACAGAAATTTCATTTTTGGGTGAACTAACCCTTTAAAACAGAAGTAAGTTAGTCTTATCAGTATTTATACACGCATATTCAAACTCAATATTTCAACTGTTATGGAAAAAAATCACATTGACCATTTTAACTACTTGACTATTGGAGTAACGTGACCCCCTATTGTGCTTCATCAGTATGGCAATATTTGCCCTGGTACTTTCTCCCTTATGTGTCTACTTTTTCAAAAAATGTTTTGAAAAATTAGACATTTTCATTTTCTGCCCTATTTATGCAAAAGCTAAAGCAGAAAGCAATGACCCACCTTTATTAACACGCTTCAGATCTTCCATTTCTGCATGCAGTCTCTCCAGTGTGTCTTTATGCTGCTGTTGGAGGAATAGGATATCTTTCTCCAGAGAGGCGATGCGTGTGTCGTGTGCTTCTGTCCTGGGCTGAACTTGAGCAGCTGCTTTGGGGCTCCTGGTGTCCACAGGTGGAGATCTGACCATATAGTCACTAGACAGAAGTCTGGGGTATCTCACCCTGTCCAGATCTCGAACCCTGGACCAGCTGGGCAGATTTCGCAGGGGTGGCAGATTACTGGTGGACATGGTGCTACTGGAA
The DNA here is from genome assembly GCA_037950675.1 of Hypophthalmichthys molitrix. Taxonomy (NCBI): domain Eukaryota; kingdom Metazoa; phylum Chordata; class Actinopteri; order Cypriniformes; family Xenocyprididae; genus Hypophthalmichthys; species Hypophthalmichthys molitrix. The sequence continues at coordinate 3,693,718 of CM075499.1, forward strand.
TATTATATTAATAATTAATGGATTTTGGGCTCATGTCCTCAGTTCATAAAAAACAATATGGAGCTAAATGCACCTGCGTAAGACAAAGATTAATCTTTAAGTATCTGCACGACATATTTTAAAGCTGGAACTTATTTATATAGTCATTTTATCTCAAAAAGCATGATATGCAAGTGAATTCACTAATAAAGCTCATTTACAGCTTCCTTTTGCTAAAATGTAGCTAGTCTGCCCTCATTTACATACAGCATACCTCATTTCCATAAGCGATATTCCGCGTCAGCCATCATTTACTAATCATATGATCAAAATAAGCCATTCTCTATGAATAACTAACCAAACCGAAAACATTTAAACGAGTATATCTTCAAATTAAGGTCATTTACGTCGTTTCAGCTGAAAAGCCGGTGAGAGACGCGAGATGTCGCTTCCTGAATGAATCAAACGTTGCTATGACCACCGCGCGCTTCGATTTCGTCGGGCACACGCACTGAGGAAACAAACATGCACGCACACGCACATATTATTTTGATTCAATTTTTTTCTTTATTTTCCATGTATTTAAGTAAACGTATTTTTAAATGAAACACAGAAAGGAAATGTGAAATAATCTAGAACACAAAACCACCATATTACTAAAAAAAAACCTGCATGTAAAAGTGAAATCTGAACAAGTACAGTCCATTTATGCAACACAAGTGCAGTATCAAATGTCATGCAGTGATTTTATCAAAAATAATCAGACCAGAGCAAATGCTAGACAAGTAAATTGTGGATACAATCATGATCAAATGTGTTAAGACTCTTTCATCAGAACATCCTCACACTATTACTATCAAAACACACCAAACACAATTTCACTAAAAAAAAAAAATAAAAAAAATAAAATCCAATTAATACAGAACAAACTCACGATGTGATGTTGGCAAACCTGAACGCCTCCAATTTACAGGTACATAAAATATTTGCTTTCCAGCTTCTTTGAATGTCTATTTCAACCAGATAATAAATAATAAATAATTTGTCTATCCATCTTGGGTATTTGCAGCTATAGTGTGTTAAAGTAACATTAAAATAACTGATTAAAAGCCTAATGAAATTATTTTTAAAAATGTGATGGGGTGAATCCAGAAGTGTGCAGATACGGCAGCATCTGTGGGCTACTGATAAATTCAAATAAATAAAAGTATATATTTGATGCATAGCATGATTAAAAAAAATTATCATTTTTTTAACAAAGGAAAGTGTCTACAAATGACCACTTGAAAAACAGGAACAAAAGTCAAAAGTGCAGCTCAATATTTGGAAAACGTGATAAACCTGTGATGAAGCAAAAAAAAATTATGATTATACTAATTCCCTCAGTTTAATTTGCCAAAGAGGCTGCCAGTAAATGCATCTTAAACAAGCATGACGCCGAGATGCTTTGCATCCTTCAAGTCTTTAATCAATAATAAATGAGTGCCAAAAAAATGTATAGATCTGTTTGGGGTTTTACTGCCAGATACATGCAAACTACTGCAAGATGAATTCAAATGGAATCCTACAAGCAATGCCATAATTACTCTCTTTGATTTCTTCCATGCACGCAAGCTCTGTCTCCTGAAGTAAAACGCTCATTTAAATGTGTGCATGGATATGGGCATTCTGCATGATCTGGAATACTGAATATATATTCATTTTTGATGGGGCACCTAAAATCTGAGCATCATTTCTTTGTCTGAAGGCCAAAGGCGGCACATGAAGACAGGAGTGGCGTTGGGCACTGAACACACAGGGTAATGGCGATCAGGGTGTGTAGGCCGGCGGAGGCTGGAATTGGTTGGTAATGTCGTAGTCAACTGGGTATGTTTCACTGCTCTCCTCCATCTCTGAGAGGAGCTCCAGGGCTTGCTCCTCCTCCTCAGTGGGGTAATGACGGAGCAGGTTGGCCGCTGTGGCTAAAATAGATGCTCCGCCTGCACCGGCCACCAGGTAGAAGCTGATGGCAAAAGTGACGTAGATGAGCGAGCCGTGGTACTTCTTGTGCTGCTGCTGCAGGGACAGAATCAGTTCCGAGGCCCAGTAGCAGAAGCCGATCACCGTAGCGCACTGGAGCACTGGAACACACAGATTCATTAAGACAAAAAAAAATTATATAAGGAACTAGGGATGTAACGGTACACGTATTTCGGTTCAGTACACGTGTGTACCGACGAATCTAGAGTTGTTATAGCCCATTAACCACCAATAATCGCAATAAGCTCTGTGTTTTGTTTCTTTTGATAAGAAGAAGTCTCAACCCTCAAATTTTGTCCATTTTATCATGAAATCCAAACAATAAATGCTGATTTGTCGCTCTTTGATGTGATGTGACAGATCACTATAGAGGCGCCTCATTTTAAGCGGCAGTGCAGAGCGCGATCATCTTTTCCTCTTTAATACTAGTTACAGAATAAACTTGAATGAACATCTGAAGGTATGCTGAAATATTCAGTACTTACTGAACTTACTGAAACCACTGTCATATCTCGTGTAATCGCTCAATCAGTGTTTCAACCGTGGAAAGATATCAATGAAACAGCTTGTAAGCAATATGTCATGTAGCATTTACCTCAGAAATGCCATTCAGTGTCCACAGCTTGTTAGTTCGCTAATTAACTCTTTAGCTACATATATGCACTATATTCGTACCGAACCGTCATTTTTGTGTACCGTTACACCTCTATTAAGAACTAAATCCTTCACGAATTTGTACCTGTGAGGATGTGAGCGAAAGCATATCTGCGTGTGATCTTGAGGGCTGGGTGTTTGGGTCCAAAGACATCCAGCAGAAATGCCGTCAGGCTGCACAGAATGCCCAGAAAACAGAAAGCAGCAATGACCCGCAAGAGCAGAATGGACTGAGAGTTAATACAGTAATCTGTGGGAGAGAATTAAGAAAACAGTTCATTAATAAAGATCTCAATTTCAGTTAGTATAAGTAAAACTCTACAACTTTAATATGCAATCTACGCACACTACCGTTCAAAAGTTTGGCGTCAATGTAATTTTTTAAAAAGGAATTAATACTTTTATTCAGCAAGGATGCATTAAATTGATCAAAAGTTACAGTAAAGACATTTATAATGTTACAAAAGGTTTCTATTTCAAATAAATGCTGTTCTTTTGAACTTTCTATTGATCAAAGAATCCTAACAAACAAATGTATCATGGTTTCTACAACAATATGAAGCAGCATAACTGTTTTCAACACTGATAATAATCAGAAATGTTTCTTAAGCAGCAAATCAGCATATTAGAATGATTTCTGAAGGATCATGTGACACTGAAGACTGGAGCAGTGTTGGGTAAGTTATTCTAAAAAATTTATTACTAGTTACTAATTACATCGTCAATAGTGTAATTAGATTACTGTTCAAATTACTCTCTCCAAAAAACATTTAATTACTTATTACTAATAATCCCATATCAACGCTGACTAGTTAATGAAACGGCTCTTTTAATTCTTTCAAATAAATAATATAAAACTACATAAATTATACTTATTAACTGACCAAAGTATTGCAAAGGATGCATAAAAAATGCACTATAACATTAGACTTTGATGTTAAATCCACTATATAATTGTTCTACAGCCTACACACAGTATTTAGTTCAATTACATCAGAAGTAACTGTAATTAAATTACAGAAAAATAAGAGTAATCCCTTACTTTACTTTTACAATGGAAAAGCAATTAAATTACAGTAACTAATTACTTAATAACTAGTTACACTCAACACTGGACTGGAGTAATGATGCTGAAAATTCAGCTTTGATCACAGGAATAAATTACATTTTAAATAGATTCACATAGAAAATGGTTATTTTAAATTGTAACAATATTTCACAATATTACTGTATTATTGATCAAATAAATGCAGCCTTGGTAAGCAGAAGAGACTTCTTTCAAAACCCCTAAACTTTTGAACGGTAATGTATCTCAGGGCCAGTTTACACGACACCGTTTTCAACTAAAAACAGAAAACGAATGCATTTGGCTGTTCATTTACACGACAACGGCGTTTTGGGGGCCTGAAAAGGCAAACTTTTGAAATCAGGTTTCAAATTGCAAGTTTTTGAAAATGATACCATTATCGTCTCTGTGTAAACTACAAAAACGCGAATGCGTAAAAACGGTGACAGCATGCACATGCGTATTACGTATTCAGTCTACAGGTGCGTAGTTTCTCTTTACAAATTGACATTGCCAACTATTGGTGCGGCAGCAGAATACAGCGTTTTAGTCGTTTTGCGGATCCGTGTGAACTGGGATCATTTTGACTACGGTGTCGTCTGTACATGAAAAACACAATTGTTGTACACCGTTGTCGTGTAAATGTACCCTCAGTTTGGGATACCAACCCTCAATGAGATTGTCATCTATATATCCCAGGACATCTGCGACACCGAGCTCCTGTCTGGGGCAGGTTCCTCCGTGGACGCGGAGCCAGGCCGGTTCTGCCAGGGCCGTACAGAGCGCCGTGATGGAGAGTGCGCCGGGCAGTGCCGACGCCAGACTCCTCTCTGGCTGTTTGGGTAGAGCTGTACCACCTCTCCTCCTCCGGTTGCCAGGCAGAGCAGTTCCCGGGGGTGCGTACATGGTCTTAAACCTACTGAAATACCTTGATCAAAACAAAAAAACTCAAATACACCGGAGTGAGAGTGGACAGCTCTGGGGTTTGACCTCCGCCGGCACTACAGCTGAAAAATCAAAACAAAAATCATGTTATAGTAATATGGGGATTAAGATAAGACTTAGTATGACCTAATTAATTACTAAGAACTAATCAATTAAATAATAATAAATGAATAATAAAAAATAACTAATGATACCAATATTATAACTATAGTTATAGGTAGGCATTAATGATAATACAGCAGATTTACATACCTATTAATCAACATCATGCTAACTAATGATAAATTACTGATTACTGGTCAGTATGACCAGACACACTTAATAACAGAACAATACATAAACAAAACTGTGATTTTTCCCCAGTTCTTCCTGTTATATAATATATAACAAAAAAGATTTGTATTTATAAACAATTATACCTTTTATTTAACCAATAAATTTACCTGTTTGCTGTGACTGAAGCTCCTCTGTCGGTTTTTCAATCAGATTTGATCATTTATGACAAGAACTGGCCTTACACCTCCACGACAAAACCCTTTAAAACCCTCTCAAATCCCACCAAAATATAAAACAACTTATTAAAACCAGACTGTATTATGTTCAGTTTCGAATGATCCCGCTGATCGACGCTACATCAAAGACATTTTCGTGTGTTTTATTCTTGATTTCCAGTAAAAAACATAAACAATAGTCCGTCCGCTTCCTCCATCAGACGGAGACTCTTGCTTCAGATTTCCGTTTCCTGAATGTTACCGTTTGAACCAATCAGAGGCGTCCTTCACCAGTCGTCAGTCGTCGACCTCATGCATGACGTTTATGTGAGGAAATGAAACTATTCTGTATTTGTGACGCAATATAAGATTTTTCCCCTCATAATACATGTTCTTACAGAGATCCTTCCACACTTATTTTACAGTGCACTATTAAAGACAATTAAATAAATTAAATGTAATAAATTAATTAATTAATATCTAATTATAATATTCAGTTAATGTCTAATACATACAATTTCCTACAGCAAACAAAACGTTTAATAAATATATATATTTAAAATATCAACCGTTCGCATAAAATATATTTTCCTCTAACTTTGCTCGAACACTTTCGCTACACTCCTGATGGTGGCGCTACTGCCGTGCATTTGTATCAACAGCAAAACACTGAAGGACAAAACAGGAAGTAGGGAGCTGCTGATAAACAGAAGTCTTGGAGTTGTGACATTTGAGAGGGAGAAAGAATACTGATAGCGGAAGATTTACATGTCATAATTACAAATATCATACAGTTCTATGGACATGAAGGGTGAGATGGAGCTGCTGCAGAGGGTGAGCGCGCACCCAGACTCGCGCTGTTGGTATGTCGCATGGAACCCCGCGGGCACACTGCTCGCGTCATGCGGCGGGGACCGCGCGATAAGAATATGGGGTAAAGAAGGTAAAAATGCAACACACACGTTTTACACCGTGAATCACCCGTCTGTAACCATGTATTTAAATATAAGAGCTGAAGTATGTCAGACTGAACTCATTCAATTATTATTATGAACAGTGACACACACACACACACACTTGATCTATAAAGACACATAAGACAGATTATAAAGTGAAATATTAAATTAAGTATATATATATTATTTTTATTGTCTGTCCTTTGTGTCTGATCTTTATGACACAGATAATGTTAATAAAATATAGTCAAAATATATTGTATTATTATCTGTGTCTTATGTGTCTGATCTTAATTCTCAGGGGACAGTTGGGAATGTAAGTGTGTCATGGCTGATGGCCACCAGCGTACGGTCAGAAAGGTGGCCTGGTCGCCCTGTGGGAAATATCTGGCATCAGCAAGCTTTGATGCTACAACATGCATCTGGAAGAAGACGGAAGATGATTTTGAGGTTTGTTTTTGCATGCGCTTAATGTCACACCCTTAAAAAATTCAAAGAAGTGACATCACTAACATCCTGTCAGTCAGCCTGAGTCTGACATGTGTCCATCATGTGTGTTTACAGTCCCTGACAGTGTTAGAAGGTCATGAGAACGAGGTGAAGTGTGTGGCCTGGGCTCCATCTGGAAACTTACTGGCCACCTGCAGCAGAGACAAAAGTGTTTGGATCTGGGAAGGTACATCAGGAATTGGGGATTAAATAGTGAAAGTCTCTCTATACGACAAAAACAAACTTTTTTTTTTTTCCCCTTTCGAATGGTGTGCACTGATGAATCTATCAAAATTAGACCAGGATTGTGTATTAAGATTTTTGATTTCATTTTGACTTTAAGGTTTTACCCAGGGCTTAAGGCAAGACACCACAGGTGAATAGAGTAAATATTTGTAAATAATAGGTATCAGACCATACTTTACCTAGTTGATCAATCACAGTACATTAAAGAGGACCTATTATACCCCTTTTCACAAGATGTAATAGAAGTCCTCTATTAATAGAAGTCCTCTATTACAAGATGTAATAGAAGTCCTTTGGTTGCTCAACAACAACAAAGCTGGAGAATCTCACGCAGCCAAAATGAGGATTGTCAGTAACGGTGTTCAGCCTTACATTGTTCAAACCGGAGTCGACACTGATGGAGAGACTCAGGAAGAACTTACAACTTTTAGAATGAAACTGGACGTTTCTGAATGGTTAGTGGATAAATTTATGTAGTTGCTGTGGAGTTGATTCAACTCATCGACTAACATGTGCCGTCATGTTAATCTTTTCTGCAAATCCAGTGTTGAATTGACCCTCGTTGTGAAGCAGTCTGGCGTAAAATGACGGCATGGCAACAACACTCTACTACAACAACTCTTCCTCTTCTCTAAAGCAGCCCAACGTGGCTTCACACACTTTGTTGCGTGTTCTTGGGGGCGGGGTTTATGTAAATTTTGGGGTTAGTGATGTCACTAACCCAGGAAGAAGCTTGTTGTAGTCCCTACCAGCCATTTGTTGTAGTCCTTAAAAAACGATTTCTGTAAAAGAAAATATCTCCCTTTGCATTGAATTTTAAGCGTCGTAACTTTGCAGATGTTGTTTATGCTCAAACAGCAACATTACACACTAACTAAAGTTAAAAAAGTGAAATCATTATCAAGGACCCCTTTAAGACAACTTTTTTGTATTACAAGTTACAGTTATGTTTAAATATGCAAATAACACATTATCTAATTAAAAGTGCACTAATTTGCATACATTTCCCAAACAGAAGTCTGAACATTGGATAAAGCCAGGTTCAAAATTATTGTTTTTCTCTTTTTTACTTTTGAAATATTAAAGTTACAAATTTTACAGACAGGATTTTGGATATCTCTTTTTATCACTCCATAAATCAGAAAATACTGTTAACTATATGAACAAGCCCTTCTGTTGGATGTTTTCTTTCCACTAATCTGAAAGAAGACATGTTCTGGAAGCACAATAGTCCAAAATCTCAAAATTGGCCGGTGCATAAAAAACAATGCTTTTGCCTGTAGTGTCTTGCCTTAAAGAGATAGTTCATCCAAAAATGAAAATTCTGTCATCCTTTACTCACCCTCAAGTTGTTCCAAATCCATATGAAGTTTACAGGCCCCACTGACTTCCATAATATTTTTTTTCCATACTATGGAAGCCAGTGGGGTCCATCAACTGTTTAGTTACCAACCTTCTTCAAAATATCTTCTTGTGTGTTCAGCAGAAGAAAGACATTCATACAGGTTTGGAACAATGAACAGAATTTTCATTTTTGGGTGAACTATCCCTTTAAAGCAGTTATTAAGATTGCTATTATTTGTTTTAAACCCTTTATTTTCCTTCTAGTGGACGAGGAGGATGAATATGAGTGTGTAAGTGTTGTGAATTCACACACGCAGGACGTGAAGCATGTCGTTTGGCACCCGACACAGGAGGTATGATATTCACATGCGTGTTGTGTGTCGCTCTCGTAATGTTTTCAGACACATAAAGAGCAGCAGGGTGAAACTCGTTTGCTTTTGCAGCTTCTTGCATCAGCCAGCTATGACAACAAAGTGTGCATTTATAAAGAGGAAGATGATGACTGGGAATGTAGAGCCACGCTAGAGGGACACGAATCCACTGTCTGGAGTTTGACCTTTGACCCTGAGGGACGAAGATTGGCGTCTTGTAGCGATGATCGTACCGTGAAGATCTGGAAGGAGTCGGCTTCTGGAGATGGTGAGAGCATGAGGATTTCAAAACCATTCTTGTGTAGTTTTACTCTATTGATATTTTGAATATTTTGCAGGTTTGAAATGATGTAGTCTGTATTTCCTGGGTTGAATTTGATAGTGATTTTGTTGCAGGTTCATCAGATGAGTCCTGGAAGTGTGTATGTACCTTGTCTGGATTCCACGGGAGAACAGTATATGATGTTGCATGGTAAGATGCATGGTATTATTATGGACATAATGGTTTCTGCTGGTCTTTAAAAAGGTCTTAAAGTCGCCTTTCTGCAAATAAAGGCATTAAAAAAGGTCTAAAATGGAAGCAAAACATTAACGTAATTAAATGTTGCATGAGGGATTCTTTTCTTGTGTTTTGTTTTTTAAAGTGATGGTGTTATTTCTGCATTTTATTGGTTGGGAGCATATTTTTTGTCAAATTAATTAAAAAGTAATGGACATTTGATGAAATTTGTATTTTTAACCTTATAAAGCTGACTGTATTATATTTGAAAAACTGTTGCACACAATCTACTGCATGCCTTCTGTCATCTGATTGATATTTTATACTTTATACTAAAAAAATCATAATCAAGGACCCCTTTAAAAAGTTCTTACATTTTAAAGGTGTTAAATTTTACCTTCATACAACTTGCAGAAACCCTGTCACCGTTAAATAGCTGAAAAACACTGAAATGTTGATTTGCTAGTTTAGAAGCTAGTGACATTGTGAGTTCAGAAGTGACGCTTGTATTTTTATAATCATTCTCATATTAAGGTGTCGTCTGACTGGTGCCTTGGCCACAGCGTGTGGCGATGATGGAGTTCGTGTGTTCAAAGAAGACCCCACTGCCGACCCAGAGCAACCCATCTTCTTCCTGACGGCCCATGTGCCCAAAGCCCACAATCAGGATGTCAACTGCGTGTCCTGGAATCCAAAAGAGGCGGGACTGCTGGCCACCTGCAGCGACAACGGAGAGTTTGCCATCTGGAAGTACAACTCTGATAACTGAGCTGGTGAATGAAACTTGATCGGACAAAAGCACTGAATTACAAATGCTCAAGTGGCATCATGGGTCATAACAATAGCTGTTTTTATTCTGAGTATACTGAAAATGTGTGTATTGGCAGCACTGGTCAAATGGAATGAAAGACAATACAACAGAATGAGGCCAGTTGAAAAGTGTAACTTTTCAGAATTTCTTAACCACATGGGTATATTTTAGCTTTGCCCGTGGCTTAAAATACCTCCAGCGCTGGGATGAAATAAAGCCTTTTGATGCTGAAGATAAAACATACTCATTTTTAACATGTCATAAAACCATCAGTTTGTATTGATATTAAATGCTTTTGAAGTCTGTTTAGTGGATTCATCTTTAATGCTTGTGTTAAAGTAATGTTCTGCATTCAATACAAGTTAAAACATATTCCCCCGGTTTCACAGACAAGGTTTAAGCTAGTCTCAGACAAAAATGCATGTTTGAGCTGTTTTAACTAATAGCAACTTGTACATCTTAAAATACCGTGCTCAGTGTAAATGATTACACCCTCTTTGAAAAGTAACATTTTAAACAATATCTCAATGAACACAAAAACAATTTCCAAAATGTTGACAAGACTTAAGTTTAATATAACATCTGTTTAACTTGTAACATGAAAGTAAGGTTAATAATATAACTTAGATTACATATTTTTCAGTTTTACTCAAATTAGGGTGATGCAAAAAATGAGTACACCCCACAACAAAAACTACAACATCTAGTACTTTGTGTGGCCTCAATGATTTTTAATAACAGCACCAAGTCTTCTAGGCATGGAATGAACAAGTTGGTGACATTTTGCAACATCCATCTTTTCCATTCTTCAAGAATAACCTCTTTTAGAGACTGAATGCTGGATGGAGAGTGATGCTCAACTTGTCTCTTCAGAATTCCCCATAGGTGTTCGATTGGGTTCAGATCAGGAGCCACTGAATCACCTTCACCCTGTTCTTCTACAGAAATCCAACAGTGGCCTTAGACGTGTGTTTAGGATCATTGTCATGTTGGAAAAGTGCACGACGAGGGCATGGAGTGATGGTAGCATCTTCTCTTTCCGTATAGAGCAGTACATCTGTGAATTCATGATGTCATCAATGAAATGCAGCTCCGGACACCACCAGCACTCATGCAGCCCCACATAAGGACACTCCACCACCATGTTTCACTGTAGGCACCATGCATTTCTTTTCTTTGTATTCCTCACCTTTGTGACGCCACACAGTTTTGAAGCCATCAGTTCCAAAAACATTTATCTTGGTCTCATCACTCTAGAGTATAGAGTCCTAGTAGTCTTCATCTTTGTCAGCATGGGCCCTTTCAAACTCTAGGCAGGCTTTTTTGTGCCAGGGCTTTACAAGAGGCTTCTTTCGTGGACGGCACCCATGCATGCCATTCCTCTGCAGTGTACGCCATATTGTGTCACGGGAAATAGTCACCCCAGTTTGGCTTTCTACTTCTTTAGATAACTGCAGTGAACTTGAATGCTGATTTTCTTCAACCCTTCTCATCAGAAGACGCTCCTGTCGAGGTGTTAACTTCTGTGGACAACCTGGACGTCTCTGTGAGATGGTTGCAATTCCATCTTTTTTTAATTTTTGTACCACTTTTGCTACAGTATTCTGACTGATAAGTAAAGCTTTGCTGATCTTCTTGTAGCCTTCACCTTTCTGGTGTAAAGAAATTATTTTCTTTCTCAGGTCTTGTGGCATTTCTCTTCCATGTGGTGCCATTGCTGACAGCATGAAATGGGAAAGGGTTTTAACACCCTTTTATAGTCAACTGTCTGCTGGACATCTGTGTAATGAATAATTAGACTCACCTGTGGTTGAATTCTTGTTAAATTAGACATTTGTAGTCTAAAATTTAGCTTTGCTCCAGAGACTCAGTGGGGTGTACTCATTTTTGCATCACCCTAATTTGAGTAAAACTGAAAATTTTGTTCACCAAGTTATATTATAAACCTTACTTTCATGTTATAAGTTAAACAGATGTTATATTAAACTTAGTCTTGTCAACATTTTGGAAATTGTTTTTGTGTTCATTGAGATATTGTTTAAAATGTTACTTTTCAAAGGGGGTGTAATCATTTACGCTGAACATTGTGTGCCACTGTCAGTGCCATTGTTTTGTCTCAAGACGCACACCAGTAATGTTTTTTTCTAGTGTATGTTTATAAAAGTTACTTAAATATCCTAATTGAACTAAGGCCTAATCCTGGCTTAGGCTAAGCCCCGTCTGTGAAACCGGGCCTAAGTGATGCACTCATAATGGACTTCTATGGAGCATTTGAGGTGTAAAGTTGTTTTTTAGCAGTTCTTTTTAAACAATGGAACTTACAATTTTAGCAATTTTAACATGCTGACATGATGTTAACATAAATAATTTCAACACTTAAATTATTTTCTGTCATAACTGACAACACGTGAAGTGTGGTACATTCCTTTAATATAAACAAGACGGTCTATAGTCATATGAACAGATAATGTCATGTTTCATAAAACAATGGTAATAATAGCGCCAGATATGGATGTATGAAACAGAAGCTTGTTGAACTCATCCTAGAGTAAATAAAGAACAAGTCTGATGAATAACGGTAATCTTTATTTAAATTATTTGAAGTATTATGCATATAAATGTGTTTGGTCACTGGTTTGTGTTTCCTAATATATGAAAAAGATGGGATTCAGTATGCCAAGCTATTTGTAAAACAACAGTTGTAATGTACAGAGGAACATCAGTCAGTTCCTAATATAAATCCAGGTGCATGTCATTAAATAACTGTCCATGTTGAGTATATGGTAGTTCAAAAACAGCACAAATAACCAAACAGCAGTTGATTTCTGATGTCCAGGTCAATTGAATGTGTGTAATCAGGGCTTTCTGCCTTTTTTGCGCAAGGACTGTCCTTCCCCAGAGAACGCAATGAAGTTAGTGGCCATGTCATCCTGGAGACAAGAAAATGTGTGATTAAAAAAAGACAAGAGATATGCAAAAACACTACTTGCTCCTTGTCCAATGCTGGCAATTTAAACTAACTTTGTGACAACTATAAAAAGACTATAGAAATGTTGATTTGTTTAAACCCTTAATATTATTTGCCATGTAATTTCACTCACCATGTCAGTTTTGCGGGGCTGTTGTCTGGAGTTTCGGATGAAGGTGATCTTTCCGACTTTGAATTCGTAGTTAGGAATTCCTCTGTATGAATTAAAAAACAGCAATTATTAAAATGTACAGTTTAGCTGTGAGAATTAAAGAGATAGTTCACCCAAAAATGAAAATTATCCCATGATTTACTCACCCTCAAGCCATCCTAGGTGTATAAAGTTTTAAATATGGATATTTTCTTACAAAACCCATCGCTTCACTTCAGAAGGCCTTTATTAACCCCTTGGCGCTGTATGGATTACTTTTATGATGGATGGATGCACTGTTTTTGGACTTCAAAATCAGGAGCACCCCATTCACTCCCATTATAAAGCCTGGAAGAGCCAGGATATTTTATAATATAATATGAGTTTGTCTGAAAGAAGATAGTCATATACACCTAGGATGGCTTGAGGGTGAGTAAATCATGGGATAATTTTCATTTTTGGGTAAACTATCCCTTTAAGTGGTCTGGGTCTGACTGAGGCAGGTACCGTTTGATGTCACTGGGATCGAGGGGTGCTGGACTGGGCTCAATGCCTTTCTTCTTCCCATCTAGACGATTCCCAGAACCTGTAAAGGCCTGTGGAGAGAAACCGGAAGTAAACCAAAGTGGACAAGTCTTAACAAATTGTCAAGGTAACATTCAATTTCATATCATTTATAAAAGAGCATTAAACTGCAGTAATGATAATCATTGTTTGACTTACTCTGAAACCCAAGTCCACGTCATAGTTACTGGGATCCGTTTCCTCTTCCTACAGCAGAATGACAAATGCAAGATCAGCAAGAACAACATTTATGTGAATTATAATCAAAATACTGAGCTAAAGTGTGATGAAATGAATAGTCAGAACACACTGTTGGTTCTTCAGGATGCGGCATGTGTCTCTCTGGTTCTTTGTAACCAAGTGGAGCATCAAAGTCCACCTGATGGACAAAAAAAATAGTGAAATTGGAGATAAACTGAGGTATTATAAAAGTTAATATAAAGATTCCTTTGTTTTTTAAAGAAGTATCTTATGCTCACTAAAGCTGCATTTATGTGATCAAAAATACAGTAAAAACAGCAATTTTGTGAAATATTACAATTTAAAATAACTATACATTTTAAAATGTAATTTATTCCTTTGATCAAAGCTGAATTTTCAGTGTCACGTGATCCTTCAGAAATCATTCTAATATGCTGATTTGCTGCTCAAGAAACATTTCTGATTATCATTGATGTTGAAAACAGTTAATATGTTTGTGGAAACTGAACCATTTTTTTCCCAGGATTCTTTGATGAACAGGAAGTTCAAAATAAGAATCTTTTGTGACATTATGATCAATTTAATGCATCCTTGCTGAAAAGTATCAATTTCTTTTTTTCTTTCTTTCAAAAACAAAGTCAGTAGGGTTAGGTGTGTTCATATATTATGTAAACAGTGAAAAAAATAAGCATCCCTACGTTCATATCACACTCAATGATGGAAACAGCCTTGTCTGGTTTGGTCTCCATGACACGTAACTCATAGACCTGGAAGACAGACATTTCTGGCTTAGTGTATCAGGGTTTTTACCACATAAATCATTATATTGAGTAACAGACAATCACCTTTTCATTATAACTGATAGCGATCACATCTCCTGTGGTCAAACAGGCGAAATTTCTCAAAGCATTCTCTAATCTGGAAAAAAAAAAAGGAAATATTGCACATTGAGATCTAGATATTAGGTGATATAATGTTAAAAATATATTTAGTGTAAAAGGTGCATGTTATGTTAGCGTACACAGCTTTAGGATTCGTGATATCTAGGAAGTCTGGACTCTGCGGCTGGAATTTGGAGTATGTGGCCACCATGAGATTGACACTTTCCACCTGGACCAACCCGCCCTCCTCCAACAACAAGTTCTGCATCATCTGAAAACATGATCAACATGGATATTTTGAGATCCTGAATAATAACATGTGGAAAGCATAACAGATCCAGTAACAGCCTATCTGCTGTATATTTTATACCCAGTGAGGGAGATAACAGATGCCTTCATCTGCCACAAACTCCAGAACGCCACAGTGTGTCATTCTGTCTGAATTCTTGTTGGTGAGTTTGAACAGCATGGGATATGTGATGTTAAGTCTGCCTGAAAAAACAAACCACATTTGAAATCAATATACAGGACATGATAATAAAGTTGGAAGGTATTTCATATTTAATGAACTACGTGTAACTTACTCAGTTGGTCCAGTGCAGACGGGGGCATGATTACTGAAAATACAACATGACATCTGCATTAGTTCAGTGAAATGCAACCCAAGATCTACAAAATATATTGTGTAACATGTGGAAACATCTTTTCAGTATTATAGACCATGACATACTCTTTCCTCCTTTGTCCACATCGGAGCGGTCGTTGGGCCCTGGCAGCATGGACACAGAATAACACCGGTACTGGGCGGAGAAACGATTCTGGAAACCCCGGCCCAGATGGGGCTCAAACATGTTGAAGGAGAACTGATGGAGGAAGAAAAAAATATAAAACACAAACCTTGAAGAATACATAGACTATATATATATATATATATATATATATATATATATTTTATTATATACATTATTATTGCTTTTATAATAACAAAAGCAATAATAATGGAACTTTTATTGCTGGACTTCTAATGTTATTGTCTCCTTCAGAATTGTTTATGTTATAGCACTCATGTATTCCCTTCTTGTAAATCTCTTAAATGTCTGAATAATTTCAAATGTCAGTTTAATAATAAACAAACATCTTATGATTTCTGCCACAGTGACAGTGCAGCTTTCTACTGCTTTTAGCTTAGCATTAGCTAGCCAGTTCTTACAGTAATAACAATAAAAGACGTAATGCTATAAGACAAATTTAAAGGTAGCTTAAAATCGATTACAGACCATATTAGCTGTTTATCTGCCTGACAGCAGAACCTCAGCGATGATGAGAGGAATACTGATGACAACTCAATAACAGAAACACAACAGCTCTCCTTTCAGTGGGAAGTGCGTTTCAAGTAGTAGGACGTGACGCAACAAAACAATACCCCGTCAGCCAAACTTTAGCCAATCACATCTCTCTTTCAAGCTTTGGTACACGCCCCATGTATGACGTTTATTAAATACATATTATATAAATTTATTAAAACTTATAAATGCATATTCCAAATGTATTTAAAGAGAGAGAGATTCTTTGTGTTTTTATATTACCGTATTTCTGTACCATGTTTTTGACTTGCCAAGCGATGTTTCCGATTGGACAGAAGAGCCGCTCGCTCTCGCACACCATTGGCTAATGTGTCTATCTGTCACTCTAAGTCGTTATTCAATTGGTTATTTCTGCAAAGGCCGTACTAAATGTACAACAAGCAAATTTGGCGCCACAGACGAAACACGGAAACCCTGAGTGTAAAACCATAGTGTTTTAAAACGCGAACATACGCAAAAGTGATAGTTTTATATATTTAAATTTTATAATCTTATATTTTAACATGTTTGTGACCGATATTCGAAAGGAATTTTATGATGTTGTTGTTAATCAGGTGCGTAATAACTGTTTTTGTCTGGGTTTGGTTGCTGGAGTCATTCAAGACTCGAATAATGTTAATGTTTACTGTTATAAATATCTACTAGTATTTAAAAACACTATTAGTACTACCATTATATGCTGATGTTTTGATATTGTATGTTATATAGTACATATTAATTTATAATATATACATATTCTATTCTATATGTTGTTGTTTATGTATTGTAGTTACTGTATTGTTGAAGTTTATGGTACACACTCTTTAACTACTCGCAGTTTAATATTCTTAAACTACTTTGACTTTCTCAGACTTGTATATGTTCTGTCTCTTGTTTTTATGTATTTAGAGAGTGGCCCTGCTCGTGTCTGCTGATATTGATGCCTTGTGTGCCTGTAAGGTTCTGCAGGTTAGTCATATCATTATAAATTCATATACTACATATACTATGTAATACTTTTAGATGTATTATTTATTTAAGTCAAATTTTATTAATTTATTATTATCAATTTGATTGAAAAACCCTGCTCTAGAGAGAGTTCTGCCCAATATATACATAATACAATTTAATGATTGCAAATGAGATGTTTGCAAAAGTTTTGAAATTACACATTTCGCACAATATTTACTCAAAAGTATTTCAAATGTTTTTCCATCCAGGCTCTATTTCACTGTGATCAAGTCCAGTATACGCTGGTTCCTGTGACAGGATGGCAGGATTTGGGGACAGCCTTTATGGAACATAAAGAACAGGTACCACTTTATGCTCTGCCACAAATGCTGTTTAGATTGGTGACTATATACACCGATCAGGCATAACATTATGAGCACTGACAGGTGAAGTGAATAACACTGATTATCTCTTCATCACGGCTCCTGTTAGTGGGTGGATATATTAGGCAGCAAGTGAACATTTTGTCCTCAAAGTTGGTTTGTTAGAAGCAGGAAAAATGGGCAAGCGTCAGGAGTTTGACAAGGGCCAAATTGTGACGGCTAGACAACTGGGTCTGAGCATCTCCAAAACTGCAGCTCTTCTGGGGTGTTCCTGGTCTGCAGTGGTCAGTATCTATCAAAAGTGCTCCAAGGAAGGCACCAGGATGCACTATGGGAAGAAGGCAAGCTGGTGGAGGCAGTGTGATGCTTTGGGCAATGTTCTGCTGGGAAACCTTGGGTCCTGCCATCCATGTGGATGTTACTTTGACTCGTACCACCTACCTAAGCATTGTTGCAGACCATGTACACCCTTTCATGGAAACGGTATTCCCTGGTGGCTGTGGCCTCTTTCAGCAGGATAATGTGCCCTGCCATAAAGCAAAAATGTTTCGGGAATAGTTTGAGGAGCACAACAACGAGTTTGAGGTGTTGACTTGGCCTCTAATCCAATCGAGCATCATGTGCTGAACAAACAAGTCCGATCCGTGGAGGCTCCACCTCACAACTTACAGGACTTAAAGGATCTGCTGCTAACATCTTGGTGCAGATACCACAGCACAGATTCAGGGGTCTAGTGGAGTCCATGCCTGGATGGGTCAGGGCTGTTTTGGCAGCAAAAGGGGGACCAACACAATATTAGGAAGGTGGTCATAATGTTATACCTGATTGGTGTGTGTGTGTGTGTGTGTGTGTGTGTGTGTGTGTGTATGTGTATATATATATATATATATATATATATATATATATATATATATATATATATATATATATATATATATAATATATATTACACTCTATAGACTGTTATTTGATTAATAGTCCTCAGCTTTTAATTCTAATCTAGAAGCAATTGTTTGTATCTGTATGTTTCTTCCTCTAGTACCAGTATTTTGTTTTGATAAACTGCGGAGCAAATGTGGACCTACTGGAGACCCTTCAGCCTGAGGAAGACTCGGTTTTCTTCATCTGTGATACACATCGACCTGTTGACGTGGTCAACGTCTACAATGACACTCAAGTACAAATGTTCAGCACTTTATTAGCTTTGGGGCATCTTGTTGCAAATATGCAGTTATTAATAAATTATCTATTTATTTGTACTGCAATAGATTAAGCTCCTAATAAAGCAAGACGACGACCTTGGTGTTCCGTCCTACGATGACATCTTTCGTGATGATGATGAGGATGAAGAAGGAGATGGCGATGATTCTGGAAATGAAAGCGATGGAAGCGCAGAGCCCTCTGGGAAGCGGAGGCGTTATGATGAGGTATGTTTTCACATCCATGTCATGCAAATTATGAGTAGCTGGATTCTTTATACTCAAGTCTGCATTAACTTCTTCAGGGTGCTTTGGAAAGGAGAATAGAACGACAACGTGCCAGACGGGAATGGGAAGCACGAAGGTCATTTAATTATATTCGTAACAATCACTCCAAATTAATATTACCAATACTGACACATTTTTGTGTGATAAGTACGTTCTGAAGTGTGTTTGTGTTTGCAGGAGAGAGATTCTGTTTGACTACGAGCAGTATGAGTTTCATGGAACATCAGTGAGTAACTATGATCATGTTTTCATATGGTCTGATTTTATAGCTTATGATCATGCTTTAATGCATCTGTGACTTCATCAGATTTACCTAAAGATGCTTTAGATGGGTTATAAAGCTGGGCGAAATAGCTAAAATATACAAACAGTCAAACCAAAAATTATTCAGACACTATATATAATTTGTTTTATTTATTTTTTTTACTGGTGGGTGCAGGACACTATAGTTCATTTATGAAGGTGAGGATGGCAAAATAAAGTAAACTGTGACACATTATATCCAAAAATTCTTTATAGATTGGACTACCAGTAAAATTGATTAAAAATTTGGGACCAAAAATTATTCAGACACTTTGACCTGACCATGTTTTGCTTAAGTGTTATTTGACATAATTAAGATTAGTTTTTTTCTGACACAGGTTAACTCTGAGATCTTGTCATATTTTATCCACCCGCCTTTTTTAATCCCCATAAATCATAAGCGTCTCAGAATAAGAAGTTTGCAGTTTCTATGCAATGTGATGTCACATTGCACAGGCCCCGCCCACAACTGATGACAAACTCTGTTCTATTAGCATAGACTCCACCCTCAGTGAGCTGTACACAGTCTGCCATGTTTATCTCCTCGCTAGAGCATTTAACAGCAGCATTCAAGGAAGAAATGTATTCTTATTAAAGCTGCTAAAGTTAGTCAATCAAGAGCAGTGAGTGATTTTCTGTTTTTCTTTTGTTGTTTGGTTCACGCTGCTGCTGTCACACAGATCTAATATACACCTGATTTCTTTACTTGCTGTTTACGTTCAGACATAACAAACTGTGTTTGTGAACTTTGTGTCTTTGACATAACCTTGTGTGCATTTGACAGTTTAAGTGCAATAAGACATGAAAGAGAACTTAGTTTAATACTCACGGGACGCGCCGTCTGACCTCCAGCTTACTGTGTGCGTGCTTCAGATGTGTGTGCTCAGAAAACCATTTATCAGAAGTTTAGACTGATATAGCTTTAGAATGAATGATGAAGAACTGCAATGTCACGTGAGCGTGACCACGATAGAGATGATAATCAAAACCAAACATAAGTTTTTGGCAGAGTATCTGAGGCATGAGTTGTACAGGCTCCGCCCTCTTCTGGAAAGTGGGTTGAGGAGAAGCAGCTAATTTGCATTTAAAGACACATGCACGAAAACAGCATTTTTTTTTTTTCCTCCTACTCAAAAATGGGCATTTATAACATGGTATAATAAATGATTTGTTTGGTATTTTGAGCTGAAACTTCAGACACATTCTGGGGACACCAGAGACTTATATTACATCTTGTAAAAAGGGGCATAATAGGTCCCCTTTAATGAATCATTGCATCATTTTCAGGGTGAAAAAACAGGATACGGCCTAATGTGTGAACATAAAACTTTAAAAGGATCTGATTGAATTCTAGCATTCAGTCAGTAAATATTTGTAAATGATTATAAAATACTCAGTAAGTATTGAGTTAATATTGAGTATAAAATACTCAAATATATTAATACTACCCAATATTTGCTGTAGTGCATGAACCTGTTTATTCTGTTGTCTACAGGCAGCGTTGGTGATGTTTGAGCTGGCCTGGGTCATGTCTAAAGACACCAAAGACATGCTGTGGTGAGCTTCCTGTTTTATATTATCTCTAAGAAGTCGCAGTAGTGCCATAGATGTGTTCTGTGAACTGAAAACTGACTCTTTGATTGGCAGGTGGAGTGTCATTGGACTGACAGATCAGTGGGTTCATGATAAAATCCCACAGTAAGAATCTCACTCTTATCTCTCACGCCATAATCAACCGTTTCAAAATATTTCATGACTTCTGAAGCAGTATGTTTCTAACTAACCTGTGCTTTCTCGTCATACAGCATGAAATATGTGACAGACATCGCCACCCTGCAGCGCCACGTGTCCCGACACAACCATAGAAATGAGGATGAGGAGAACTCGCTGTCCATCGACTGCATGAGGATCTCCTTTGAATACGAGTATCCTTCTCCACATGATGTTGAAATTGTTTGTGTGTTGTAGATGGCTATATTCAAAATGAAACACCAGTGCATTGCTTAATGCATACTATTGTGCTGTTTAATGATTTCATTACAGTGCAAATGTTTAATTTCAGTGAATACAGTTATCTTGGAAATGAATATGGTTCTTTTGCATCTAATTTTATGTAAAAAGGTCTTAACTTTTGAAGTATGGTGTGCTCTGCGCTCTCGCAAATGAGGGTTTCGTGCATAGCAATGTACATAATGCATGCTGCTGTCTTTCACAAATCATAAGTGGTACATCATTCTGAACATGCATGATGAACTGTTTTTTGTAATGAGTTTGTTTGACCCTTGACCCCATGTGTCAGTCTGAGGTTGGTGTTGTATCAGCACTGGTCTCTGTATGAGAGCATCTGTAACTCCTGCTACACCTCCTGCAGCTTTAAACTCTGGTCCATCAATGGACAGAAGAAACTCCAAGAGTTCCTGGCTGACATGGGGTGAGTGGACAGGTTTTATTCTTCCTGCTCTTTAGGGGCATAAAAACACTGTTAATGGTGAAAACCAACATTTGAGTTTTTGCTCAAGCAATAACCCACAAGAAGACATGTTACAGTAATTTTATCACATTTATGGCATGTTTGTTTTGGGGGTTTTTTTAAATGCCAGCAGATGTTAAAGATGCTTAATTTGAATATTATTAATAATTTATTGAGCAAGTTCATTTAAAGGGATAATTTAAATGAAAATTATCCCATGATTTACTCACCCTCAAGCCATCCTAGGTTTATATGACTGTCTTCTTTCAGACGAACACAATCAGAGATATTTAAAAATATCCTGACTCTTCCATGCTTTATAATGGTAGTGAATGGGGGGTGAGATTTTGAAGCCCAAAAAATGCATCCATCCATCATAACAGTTATCCATAAGGCTTCAGGGGGTTAATAAAGGCCTTCTGAAAATATTTAAAACTTTCTAAACTAAAATAACTAGCTTCCGGCAGACAACCGTAAGCGTACTGTGCAAGGACGACTTGCGGCACAAGTAATTTCTGACGCGACGTAAGATGCAGGAAATAGGAGTATCGTAAGGTTAGACGCCTCTCGTGGTTCAAACAAATAGTGTTGTGCAACAAACTCAAGCTCCTCTTCTCTTATATATCTGAAATCCTCTGATATTTCTCTTTAAAATTTCTTTAAAATGCGTACGGTCTTCTGCCAGAAGCTAGTTATTATAGTTCATAAACTTTTTTTTAAATATGGATATTTTTCTTACAAAAACACATTGTTTTGCTTCAGAAAGCCTTTATTAACCCCTTGGATGTGGGTTTTTTTTTTTTTTTCTTTTTTTTTTTTTGAGCTTCATGCCTCATTCACTACCATTATAACATTTGGAAGAACCAGGATATTTTTAAATATATCTCCAATTGTTTTCATCTAAAAGAAGATAGTCATATACACCTAGGATGGCTTGAGGGAGAGTAAATCATGGGATAATTTTCATTTTTGGGTGAACTATCCCTTTAACTGTGAGGTGTGTCAATGGTTTGCATTAATATAGAATACTGTGGATGTTTTACAATGTGGTTCATCCAATCAGATTTTAGAGTTGAAAATATCCTTTTAATGCTTGTTTTTTCCTCAGTCTCCCACTCAAGCAGGTCCGGCAGAAGTTTAACTCAATGGATATGACAATTAAAGAGAACCTGCGTGAAGTCATCGAAGAATCAGCAAATAAATTTGGGTGAGAGAGAGTCAAATGAAAGAGTGCGCTTGTTGTAGTCAGTATCTGTCACGTGATTAATTTATTGCTTTGTTTATTTTTTCCACCTCAGTATGAAAGACATCCGTGTTCAGACATTTGGTGTACACTTTGGCTTTAAGAACCGGTTCCTGGCAAGTGATGTGGTTCACGCTGCAGCCGCCTTGCTGGAGAACGTGGAGAAGGATGAAACTCCAACGGACAACTTCATCAAAGCTCTGGACTGTCTGTCCAGGTATGAAGCAGGGTTACTATTTTGTTCTAAATATAAGTCCATGTTTTTTTTTTTGTTTTTTTTTTCTTAGAAATGCTTCTGAAAAAAACAGGTTAATCTTATATTCAGGGTCTAGATTTTTACGTCAATAATACATCCGCAACAATAGGTGGCGCCAAATACACATAAAACAAGTGTGCCAAGAAATACGGTGTCAGAGTGTAATGTTAGAAGATCGTGAGCACAAAAAGACGGTCTTTAAAACTTACCGTCTAAGAGCCGCTTAACTGTCATGTTTGTGTTCCTCGCTGACAGGACCAAACTTCCCCTGTGTTTGTTTTTAAAATGTAAGATGGTAAATCTACTTTTAATGAAATTTTGGTAGGCTACATGATTTTCATTATGAGATGGATAGCCTAATTGTTATATAATTCAGATGGGCTACAGGTTATTTTTATGGTATGCCAAAAAGTGTTTTTAAATGTGATCAATGGTACATTTTACCAGTATTAACCATAATTTCAATACAAAAATTAAAATATGAAAAATATGCAATATGAAAAATGTTTCTTTATAAAATATAAGATTTGGTCTTTAAAAAGCTATTTTCCAAAATGTACATGTTGAAAAAAGTGGGGGGGGGGGGTCATTTTGTAATCAGGGTTGTCTTATATTCGAACAATACAGTATTATACTTAACTAAAGCTAAAACCATTAAAAAATTGTTGCATTAAATATAAAAATACTTTAACTTATTTTATTTCATCTAGTCACTAAAGCTAACTTTCGCAATTTTATTTAGTTTAACTTGAACTATAATAAACTAGAACTGAAATAAAAAATTAACTACATAAACACACACAAAAACTAATACAAAAGACAAAACCACAACAACATTACTAAAACTTCAAAATGAAAATGGAAAATACAAAAGCAAAAACAAACAAATTCAGAATATTTATTAAAATAAAAAGCTATATTAGTATCTCAATCATACTAAAGTAACACTGGTATGAAGAGACTGGACCATCTCTTAAACACTTTCATATATATTGTAGTGTGTCTGTGTAGTTTCTTAATGACAGTTTTACTCAGTAACTCCTCTCCTCTTGTCTGTGTTTCTAGGAGTAATCTGGAGCGGTTGCATTTAGGCATCGATCTGGCCAAGAAGAAACTGAAGGCCATTCAGCAGACGGTGGCGAGCTGCATCTGCACTAACCTCATACTCTCACAGGGGCCTTTCCTTTATTGCCATTTATTAGAGGTATGAATCAAATCTGATGTCTTCATGTTTACATTTATGGAGTGCAGCATAGTTCCTCAGTGGCCGTCAGCATCTTGAAGTGCAGCACTGTTCTTTTAAATAAGCAGTTCTCAGTGTTCCCAGTAGCTGCGTTTACATGAACCCTAATGATCTGATTGTAATCAGACTAGTAGCACAGTCAGAATAAAGAAGTCACATGTAACCACGTCAATCAGAATTAATTGGCCAAATATAATTAAAATTGAATTCAGACTGTAAGGGGTGGTTTAAACATTTTCTAATCCAATTGAGAAGACATGTAAACATTTGATCAGATTGAAACCGAAACTGGAAAGTTCTGCGCATGTGCAATGACATAAAAATGGCGTGATGACATATGACGCGAGGAACGAGCTGTTGTTGTTGAATATAGTGAATATAGTTTTCATTCAAAAATTCTCCTTCCTCTCATCGCCTGTGAAGTGGAGCAGGACAATGTTGTCCCAGCAGTCCTTGTTTCAGACTCTAATCCACAGACGCCTTATTTTGGGCGCCAGAAGCGTCGTTTTTACTGCATGACACAACGGTTCATGTGCTCATCCTCTCCTAATTAGGACCCAAAATAAATAAATATTAAGTCTGCTCTTTAAAGAACAAAGAAAGGAAGCAATATAGGAGAATGGTTAGTATGTGCAAACGGCTGGAAACTGTTCATGCAGTGTATGCATGTCAAAAAATTAATTCTGATTTGAAGCTTGTGACGCATAAACGCACACATAAACCCGATCACTTAATTTAGCAGTCATGTAAACACTACGTTCGGATTCATCAATCAGAATGAATTCATCCTGATTAAAACAAGGTGTCCATGTAAACATAGCTAATGTCTCAGAGCACATGGGTTTGTGCTGTGATTTTTAGGTCATTTGTAACCTTCTCTATCTCCTCCTCCTCTTTCTTCCAATTTTTTTTTCCAAAAGTATTATTATAGTTATTAACTATTATTATTATTATTATTATTATTATTATTATTAAATACTCGATTGTATAGTACAATAGTGCTATTGGTATAGAAATATGTATTGATTTATAATTTATTTTTATTTATTTAATTTTCCACTCTGCCTAATTCTCATGTTGACACATTTGGAATGATATGAGGGTGAATAAATGACTAATTTATTTAGTCAATAATTCCTTTATTGTGTTGAAACCCAGCTGTTTCTTGTGTTTGTAGGGAACACCAGACGTGAAGCTGTTTTCTAAACCTCTGGCTCTGACTCTCCTCTGCAAATATCTGCTCAAAGCATTCATCTGCTCCGTAAGTACATGTGTGCAAAAAATACTGCATGAAAGAAGTCAGTTGATGTGATGTGTCTGTGGAGTTTGTCAGCTGTCACATTAAGCTGCTAAGCCAGAAAAATGTGGGAGTTCAGCACGTGATGATAGGACACGGATGTTTTTGTTAGACAAGGAACAAACGCTGTAAAATCCTGCCGTTGATAATGGCCGCTCCTCTGGATGTGGAGAAGGGGACTGTGATCGTCCTGGGAATTCCACCAGAATCAGACACATCTGACAAGAAAAAGTGAGTTTGTTCATGCTTTTTTGTACAGAGATGTACATTCGCCCCTGTTTCTACTCTGAAAAATGCCAAAACACCAATCAAAATTTACATCAGCGGTTTTCTTTTTCCTCAAGCTTCTTTGGCCGGGCTTTTGAAAAGGCAGCTGAGAGCACCAGCTCCAGAACTCTACATGATCATTTCGACACTTCAGGTCAGTCATTGCACCGCGGCATCATGGGCCGTGATTTCACACAGCACATGTCAACCACTAGAGGGCAGAGCAGCCCAGAGTTTCTGTGACCAGAGTCTCTCTGCTCTTCTGACCAAGAGTTATAGTAATTTGCAATGAGGCAAAATCATGAAAGTAGTATGGTAAATATTTAAGAAAAGTTATTTAATTATTATATTTTCATTTATCAATTATTTGTTTAAAAAGTACAGCTCAATTTCAACTTCAGCTTCAACTTCAACTACATGGAAGATTTAAGCATGGTTGCTTTGTCACAGAACAGCTTGCAATATTAACACCAAAGTTATTTGACATGAGCTGCACAACTGATACACTCCTGTCTAACTGATTCACACACAGTTTCCCCATCATTTCTGTCAGTTTGGTGCTAGATGCCTTCAGTTCTGCCAGACCCCAAAACACACATGCGCGCGCGCACACACACACACACACACACACATGTACATTTATCAACATGTCATAACAGGTTATGTGAAGACCATGTCTCTCTCTGCAGTTATTGAGCTAAAGATGGAGGACAGAGGGAAGTTTCTGGATGCCCTCATCACCCTGTTGTCATAAAGGCCCACTGCATGCTGGGACTGATTGCCAAACTGCACACAGAAACTCTGGACACACGTTTGTGTGCTTTGCATCCACACGCACAGTGGAATTTCACATCCCTTGAGTAAACGTGAGATTTACCGTGTTCTCAGCCAGTTTGGTGCCAAATACCTTCACAGACTACAGCCCTTCACCTCCGAGATCAGCTGATGTTTTGGTCATGTGGTGCTAGACTTTCTGTTTGACTGTACAGACCTGATTTAAGTGCGTTTTTGTTTTTTTTAGTGTTTTGTGTCCTGTCATTTAGTATGTATTTGTGCATGTTATATATGAATTTAAATAAATGATTTTTATAATCTTTTGATGTTGTGTTCAGTTCACTGACTGACAATTCAATGATGGTTTCTAGAATGATTGATTCAAAGTTTTATTTTTAATTTTTTTTTACCACAGTAAGATGGTCAGTTAAACATTAGTTTGCAAGATGTTTTACTTCCTGATGTTTTTGAGTGAAAGATGTTTATCTGATGAAGAAAAATATCGGATGAAAAAAAGAGAGAGTGCCTCCAACAGGTTTTTTTTCTTTGGATTAACATGCACTGAAAAGTTTACATTAATATTTGTGTTAAAGGCACAATATGTAAGATTTTTATATTAAAATATCCAAAAACCACTTGCACAGTTATATATTTCGTTCAGCTGTGTACTTACATTATCCTAAATGTTTCCAAGAATTTGTAAATTCAGAGAAATTCACAATTTTAAACAGTGCCCATTCCTCCCTTGACACTTGTCGCCTGTCAGTGACGCAATATCTGCGTTATCCTTGGTTTCCGCTTGTACTGCATAGTAACCATGGCAACAGAGGCAGACAGCTGCGTAACATCTAGCGGCACACTGTTGTTGTTTCATTCAAACATTATGGACCGTGGCAAGCAAACTTTGGGACAAAAGGAGAAATAAAACGAGGCTCAATATCGGCATGGCGTTTTTGAAATGGCGAGAGCCTTGCGACAAACTTTGACTTGACAGAGACGCGGCTCTTGCACGTTATTAGACAGGTAAGCAAATGTAGGCTACATAACACTAATTAATGTTATATAGCTTAACACAATGAAATGTTAGAATATCATCAGTATGATATTCTAATGTTGATCTAGCTTACTGTTAGTCTCATACAGCCAACAAACTAATACATAGAATAACATTACAATTTTCAACACACTCAAATGCAGTTTAGTGTGATAGTGTAAAGATAGACCAAGTGAAACCGCACTGCGTTACCTCACAATTTTAATTCGTCAAATAAACTGACCTGTATGAAGTAGTTCGGCAGAATGAGTGTCTTCCTTCCTTTATATTCCCTGGGACTCTCGTGTGGCACTGATATCTGTCTCTCATTAGCAATCGCGCCCGCGATTCTCGGCCTCGCCCTGCTTCATACCACAGTCTTGTTAAAAACATGAATGCATTCACTCATCCATAAACATTATTTGATCCATCGGAATGACAACAATATCCATGAGTCCACGCTTATTCGCTGCGTCATCAATCTACGCCATTGTTATTGTTTTGAAGAGTTTAGCGTCCCCTAGCGGCGAAAAAAATACATATTGTGTCTTTTTTCTGTAACGTTTTTCTTCTGTTTTATTGTACGATTAAAAAACTAAAATAACCTGCTTTGAATTATCCCTTAAATTCTGTTGAAAACTGAAAATGTACCCATTTAATCTACAAAACCATAGTGATTGTTTTAATGTTGAACATTATAAAGAATTTTCTCACTGCTCTTTTAAAATGAGCACAATAAAAGTAGTCCATCTTCTGAAACTATACTATAGCTTTGTGACAAACAGGCTGAAATTTAAGCATGAAGATCTGCAAACTATGGCAGAGGAGAAATCTAATGTTTGATTCACTTTGAGTAAATGTTGAATTTTTATTGTAACACTTTACAATAAGGTCTCATTTGTTGACATTACATAATGTATTATTAACAAACAGATAGTTAGCAGTTTATTTTTACAACATTTACTAATCTTTGGTAATGTTAGATAATTAAAAGTACTTTTTTTGTTCATGTTACTTCACATGGCATTAACTAATGTTTAAAAAAATACAACTTTTGATTTTAAAAATGTACTAAGATTAATGCTGTATTATTCATGTTAGCTAAGGTTTTTAAAAAAGGCACTTTCATGCTGCTTTTTGAGCTGAACAATATAAACCACCAGATACTATTTAATGTTCTGCTGTTTTCCACACAGACATCTCCATTTGTGTTCCACTGCAGAAATAGTCATGCAGGTTTGGAATGACATGAGGATGAGTAAATGATGAGAATTTCATTTTGGAGTGAACTATCCCTTTTAAGTACTGGGCGCCGGGACAGGACTATACCCTCCTCTGTAGAGCCCTCTCCCCTAATGACTGGGTGGATGTGTTTATGTATCATGGGTTATTATCAAAGCATGAGTCAACTGTTTATCTTCTTTGCCCCGTTTGCTTTTTTTCTCTCTTATGTTCTTATTGTGCCCTTTAGTACTACATTTACTCGATTCCTACTGTAAATCTGCTAAATTTAGAATCCTTTATGCCAAAAAGGTTATATATAAGGAGAAATGTCTTAAATTATTACATAATACTTTTATGTTTAACGGGTTATTTTTCTAGTCAAGTCACCTTTATTTATTTAGCGCTTTATGCAGTAAATATTGTTTCAAAGCAGTTTTACAGTGATGAAAATGATTCAACTCGCAAAAAAATTAATTTTTGGATTTACTTAAAAAAGGAGTGTCAAGTGGTTCCACGCAACAATATTGAGTAATTTGTACAAATAACAATTTAGTTGAATGAACAAAAGAAATTCAAGTAAAGCTGACAAATTTTCTTTGAGTAAATACAAATCATTTGAATTTGTTGCATATGCATTTATGTGCTGTTTACTTAATAATGTTAAGTTAAATTTATAAAAGTTTATTACGTAAGGTGAATATATTTATTGACTTAATTTACCTTATTTACTCCACAAAATGCACTCAAAAACATTACAGGAACTAAATGCCAACATAACTGAACATAAACACTAACATAAACAACATCTTTCCCTTTACTGAAAAACATAAAATAACACTTTAATCCCTATATTTACTCTCCTAATGCAGTGCCTTGCAAAGCATGCTGGGAACCACAGATCCACTGCCCAGTTAGTTATGTCAACATTAATTTGTGCGTTTCACTCAGCAATGTTAAGTTGACTGAACAAACACTTAAGTAAATAATAATTTAATAATAATAATAAAATAATACTAATTTTTAGTCAAAACAACTCAGTTAAATTAAGTTCATGTAGTTACATGGGTTTTTTAAGTACTGTGAACAAGGATAGTTTGAGTGAAACTAACAGTGAAAGTTCATTTTTTTGAGTGAATGATGCAGACAGAGTTCACTTCTGCTGTACAACAGCTCTGAAAGAAAATAGTGTCATTGTTCAGCTGAAGTCAGTTCAATGTTGATTCAGTTCCGTTGTAATGATCATCAATTAATAAATTAGTTCATTTCGTCTATAAAGCAGTTCTACAGAAAAAGTGAT
Source organism: Hypophthalmichthys molitrix (assembly GCA_037950675.1). Taxonomy (NCBI): domain Eukaryota; kingdom Metazoa; phylum Chordata; class Actinopteri; order Cypriniformes; family Xenocyprididae; genus Hypophthalmichthys; species Hypophthalmichthys molitrix. Next base: position 3,723,924 of record CM075499.1, read on the forward strand.
GTCATCGTTCAGCTTAGCTCAGTCAAATCAATAATAGTGTTGAATATTACGTGATATGTATGTTTATGAGCTGTTTAAAAAATGATCCCATGATTGGAACCCCTAAAAGGTTCTATATATGAAGCGCCTGACGGAACCCTTAAGGTTCCATATAGAAGCTTTTCTCAAGAGTGTGGTTATGAGCAGTAATAACAGTGATGCGGGTCGCTGCTTTTCCACTAAGCTGCTCTGCTGGAACATAACGCACTGGTTAGATGCACAGCTGCCATGCTTGAGTTAACTAGTATCCTGTAGAAATACATCTCTTTTTTTGTTTAAGATGACAGTTACAAAAATTATCATCAAAAGTCTCTTTCTTTGGTTTTATGGTGTGTAGCTCTGCAGTTGTTTTGTTCTCTTGCTCTGTTCTTGAATGGTTTGATCCCGTGAGGATTAGCTGCTCTGGATAATCACGAACAATAGAAGTCAACTATGTGTGGCAATATCACACTGTGTGTGTGTGTGTGTGTGTGTGTGTGTGTGTGTGTGTGTGGTGTGTCTTCATCACTTTTGGGTGGGCTTCATCCGTTCAGTCCCCTGGACAGCAGGGCTAAACTCAGAGCCCATGGTCCTCAAAAACTTTAAGCAATGCATGCTGCAAACCACAGTGTTGTTTTAACAGCTTTGTTTGACACTAACCACAGATTTTATTAACAGAATAACACACAGATGTTAATATACAGCTTTCGGCTTGTTTATTAGCACAGCTTATGCATTTATTTGAAGACTGTTAAATCTGCAAATTATGATGTTCTCAGAACCTAAATTAGTGTTACTTGTGTTTATTCTCAGAGGAAACTTGTGTCTTTTATACATTACCTTTCAAAGGTTTGGGACTTTCTGTTCATCAAAGAATCCTGAAAAAAGTATCACGGGTTCCACAAAAAATTGAAGCAGCACAACTGTTTTCAACATTGATAATAATCATAAATGTTTCTTGAGCAGCAAATCAGCATATTAGAATGATTTCTGAAGGATCATGTGACACTGAAGACTGGAGTAATGATGCTTAAAATACAGCTTTGATCACAGGAATAAATGACATTTTACAATATATTCAAATAAAAAGCAGTATTTCACAATATTATTGTTTTTACTGTATTTTTGAAAAAATAAATAAATAAATAAATGCAGCCTTGTTGAGAAGAAAAGACTTCTTTCAAAAACATTTAATCAAACTTTTGAACAGTTATGTTTCATTTAAGTATCTTTTCAGACACAAATACATCAATTGTTGCCATATAGTAAAGAGCTATAAAATGAATGCAAATATATGTTTGAGTTCAAATTAAGATCTCTGACAGAAGCAGAAGGTGTCAGCAAAACCTCCATTTGCTCTTATTTTAATCTCACTGCAGTCCTGGAGAAAAAAAATAGAGATAATAAAGATATGTCTGGTGATTTGTCTTGCAGGCGCGTATGTGAATGAACATGCTCTTAAGAATACGAGAAAATACGATCAAACATCCATGAAGAATCCCACAACAGCCAATTAAAAAGCTGCCCAACTGAGAAGACAATTTCCTCTGTGTGTGTGTGTGTGTGTGTGTGTGTGTGTGCGTGCGTGCGTGTGTGTTAATACCAGTAAGTTTTGACCATATGGGATATTTTTTTGGTTCCCATGAGGAAAACGGCTAATAAATCACAAAACACTAAATTATGTTTTTTTGAACATGCAGAAAGTTTTCTGTGATGGTTAGGGTTAGGGAGTAGAATACACAGTTTGTACAGTATAAAAATCATTATGTCTATGGAAAGTCCCCATAAAACATGGAAACCCAACATTGTCGGGTCCATGCTCTCTTAATTTAGGAGGATTCCTTAATTAGGGGAATGTTGTTCCTTTTGTTGTAATGAAACGCTGGAAATCTATGAACTCTGTTGAAGAAGAAAAGCAGACATCTAAAGCAGAATAAACCCGTCTCATATAACCGAGACTGTGTCCGTAAGCCGGTGTCGCAGCAGGAGGTTAAACCCTTGTCCAGTCCAATTTACTTTCAACCTGCACACATTCCATATTTCATTAAGAACATTCCAGAATCACTCCCAGACATTCCAGAACCCGCAGGGTTCCGTCACCGCTGCCACTCAGTGTTTCCATAGGAGAGAAATATCACAAATGAGATTTAATATCTCAGTTGTTGCTCTTCAAAGAGAAACACTTCAGTAATCTCCCTTCTGTCTCCTCTGGAGTTTCAAAAGTGTCTCAAACTGTGGATTTGTCAAGATCTGCAGTCAAAATCCAGAGATCTTAGTCACACGCATTTTATAGCTTGATATTCTATAGTGTATGACAACTATTATATTAATATTTTGATTAGCTATTTGGGAGAGATGGAAACCCGTGAGTGCTTTGTGACTTGAATTTATGTGTTTCAATGGCAACACTGTCAATCAAAGACTACAGAATAACACAAGACACGTCACTCGTATTGTTTTGAATGGGAGAAAGTGCAACATGCAATATGACGGAATAAGTCCCGCCTTCTAAATAAGAGCCAATCGCCGACTGGTAAAGTCATCGCGTCACTGCAGCGGGCGTTAGAAGCTCCGGTTTCTTTAGAAACAGTCAGATGCATGCCTCTGAAATAAGGCATTTAGGACTGCGCATGTGCATTAACTTGATCCAGCCTGGAAAAATAGTGTTTTTTGTCATGATTCAAGCGTTTAAAAACAAAATTTATGAGACAGTTGTTGTCAAATTTCATTGGTGATTTCAAATATGAAATGTAATCGAAAGCTTGGCAAACAGCTTTGGAGAATTTGATGTTTCCCCATTCAAAGAGATAGGAGCTGCACTTGGATGCCCGAGAGGGGTTTCAAAGATGGCCGCCGAGTGAAATGAATTGTCTTAAAGGGACTTTGCTGTCAATGCAGAAATGAATCTGCAGCAGTCATGTGGTACAGGTCGGTGCTCTTTATGTTGTTTACAGTTATTATTATTGTAATGTTATGTGCTTTGAGACTATGGCCATTGTCATGAGAAATCAAGTCCCCCCAAGAAATCGCGTCTCCTTTAGGACCCAGGTGATAATGCCTGATCAAAAGTTATCGTGATGTCTTGACTAATTATAACCTGTTTAACTATTGTATGATGTTTATTACATTAAGTGCACAAACAACATGCTTGAATATAAAATGAATGCCTATGTATTGCATATTTAAACAAACTGGAAACACAACCATGCCTAACAATGTATTTTTTATAGGGATAAGGATTGTTGCAACATACCATGTTCTGTAAAAGTATTTTAATATTAATTTTACACAATAATAGCAATGTGGTATAGTGTATAATATTACTATTATACATTTTTAATAAATTAATGCTAAGTGCTAAGTACATGCAAACATCATTATTTTGAAACATGTAATTGGGAACTATATTGGAAGCAAAAACATATAAGCTAAGCTAGCAGGCTAATAGGGTAGATGTATGCTATGCTAGTACATAAGCAAACTAAAAAAAAAACAGTAAGAACGAGAAATACTTGATTTCACAGCCTATAGCTTCAGTTACATATTAGTATATGAACCATGACATTAATGGGCATTATAACACATTTTAAACGATATAAATCATTACGTGATTTTGCAGGAATTATAACTAGGCACTAAAAATCACTCCTAAAGGAGACCCTATTCCTAATAAGGGGACTCGATTTCTCACCACACCGTCTCTTGAGATGCTTTTGTTTGCTCCCTGCTTTGGAGGAGGCGTGGCTTTGGAGACGCTCTGAAGGGAGGGTGGGAACTTGCTTTCAAAGCTAGATCGCTATTGCTAGCCTCTCCAAAAAATGACCTGCCCTACCTTTATGCTTTAGTATTTTGTTATGTGTTTTTGTTGTTTTTATTAGGTTTCATTTATATAGGCTAAATAGCGTTAAATATTTTTTATTTCAGTTTTAGTACTTCAACTTATTTCTATTTCTAATATTTATCAAAATATTAAAACTATTTCTAATATTTATGTTTTTATTTCAGCTTTATTTCAATTACCGATAAACAGCGATGACTCATTTCTGTGTCTCTAATCTAATCAACAGCGGTCACCTGAGGTGCATGTTAACAATAAATGAAAACAGAAACTGTGAACACAAACCAGCAACTTCTGATAAAATAAAATGTTCTCTCATTCTTGCACAGGACTTAATGGCTTGACGCACTTTCCATACTTGATTTTTCCTTGATTATGATGACACTCCTACGTTTAACGCATAATTAGGCACTTAGACACACATCATCATGCCCCTCCTCATTAACTTCCTTCCTGCTTCCTGTCCAGCTGACCCTTGAACAGGAAGTCTGATGATTCTGTTGGTCTGTAACTGTTCTGCATCATAATCAACTTCACATAAACACATAAACATTCTTCAGCATGTTCTTCTACTCTGTTTGGTAGAGTCACAGGCTTTGAAAGATCATTTTTTACGACATTAAAAAGTTAGGCCATACACTACCATTCTAAATTTCAGTAAGATTTTTTTTATTCAGTTAGGATAAATTAAATTGATCTAAATTTATACGACATTTATAATGTTACAAAGGATTTCTTTATTTTTTTATTTTTTTTTGAACTTTCTATTCATCAAAGAATCCTGAAAAAAAAAAAACACAAAAAATTTGAAGCAGCACAACTGTTTTCAATACTGATAATAATCAGAAATGTTTCTTGTGTGTAAATGATCATGTGACACTGAAGACTGGAGTAATGATGCTGAAAATTCAGCTTTAATCAGTGGAATAAATTACATTTTAAAATATATTCAAATAGAAAACAGTGATTTTAAATTGTAATAATATTTCACAATATTACTGATTTTACTGTATTTTTTAATAAAATAAATGAAAGACTTCTTTCAAAAACATTAAAAAATCTTACTGACCTCAAACTTTTGAACGGTGATGTACAGGTGCATCTCAATAAATTAGAATGTCGTGGAAAAGTTCATTTATTTCAGTAATTCAACTGAAATTGTGGAACTCGTGTATTAAATAAATTCAATGCACACAGACTGAAGTACTTTAAATCTTTGGTTCTTTTAATTGTGATGATTTTGGCTCACATTTAACAAAAACCCAATAACCCAATATCTCAATAAATTAAAATACTTCATAAGATCAATAAAAATTTGAAACAGAAATGTCAGGCTTCTGAAAAGTATGTTCATTTCTATGCACTAAATACTTAGTTGGGCCTCCTTTTGCATGAATTACTGCATCAATGCGGCGTGGCATGGAGGCGATCAGCCTGTGGCACTGCTCAGGTGTAATGGAAGCCCAGGTTGCTTTGATAGCGGCCTTCAGGTCATCTGCATTGTTGTGTCTGGTGTCTCTCATCTTCCTCTTGACAATATGCCATAGATTCTCTATGGGGTTCAGGTCAGGCGAGTTTGCTGACCAATCAAGCACAGTAACACCATGGTCATACAACCAGCTTTTGGTACCTTTGGCAGTGTGGGCAGGTGCCACATCTGAAATCAGATGAAATCAGCATCTCCATAAAGCTTGTCAGCAGAAAGAAGCATGAAGTGCTCTAAAATTTCCTGGTAGATGGCTGCGTTGACTGTGGACTTCAGAAAACACAGTGGATCAACACCAGCAGATGACATGGCAGCCCAAAACTTCACACTGGACTTCAAACAACATGGTTTCTGTACCTCTCCACTCTTTCTCCAGACTCTGGGACCTTGATTTCCAAATGAAATGCAAAATTTACTTTCATCTGAAAAGAGGACTTTGGACCACTGAGCAACAGTCCAGTTCTTTTTCTCCTTAGCCCAGATAAGACGCTTCTGACGTTGTCTTTGGTATGTGGAATGTGACAGTTGTAGCCCATTTCCTGAGGACATCTGTGTGCGTTGGCTCTTGCTTCAGTCCACTCCTTTTGAAGTTCTTAAATCGGCTTCGCCTGACAATCTTCTCAAGCCTGCGGTCATTCCTTTCACTTGTACACCTTTTCCTACCACACTTTTTCCTTCCAGTCAACCTTCCACGAATATGCTTTGGCACAGCACTCTGCGAACAGCCAGCTCTTTCAGCAATGACCCTCTGTGGCTTACCCTCATTGTAGAGGGTCTTGATGATCGTCTTCTGGACAACTGTCAAGTCAGCAGACTTCCCCATGACTGCTGTTGGGATTACTGACCTAAACCCAGTATTTATACCCTGAGAATGGTAATTTAATAGAACTTGAAATAATTTGAGATACTGATTTTTTGATTTTGATGAGCAGCAAGCTGTAATCATCAAAATGAAAACAAAAAAGTCTGGAATATTTTACTTTATGTCTAATAAATCTAGAATATATTTAAGTTTTACTTTTTGAATTAAATTACAGAAAAAAACAACAACTTTTTCACGATATTCTAATTTATTGAGATGCACCTGTATGTACAGACATGAAGATGTCTGAAGATTTATCTTGATGCAACTCTAGGATCTTTTTTCATTTCAACTCATGTAGGAAAAATGCCTGTTTGTAAGCAGATCATTTGATTGACAGCGGGAGTGTGGACGGTGACTAATCTGTCTTAGAGGGTGTGAGTCAGGGTGAGAGGTTGTTCACGACGGACCGTCACCGTGGCAATGGTGTGTTTGATGACATCACAACTGGTCAGTTATGGGAAGCTGGAAATGACACCTGACCTTAGAAGAGCAGAGGTCAGCGCAGGCGTCATGAGAACCTGTCGTGTCACTGTGTGTGTGTGTGTGTGTGTGACAGAAAGAGAACTGAGTGAGTGAACGTGTGTGTGTGTTTAAACTGGGGGTGTCCAAAGTCGGTCCTGGAGGGCCACTCTCCTGCAGAGTTTAGCTCAAACTTGCCTCAATACACCTGCTTGAAAGTTTCTAGTATGCATAACTAGACCTTGATTAGCTGGTCCAGGTGTGTTTAATTGGGGTTGGAGCTAAACTCTGCAGGACAGTGGCCCTCAAGAAGCATGACTGGACAACAGGTTTAAACTATCACTTCTCAAATTTGATGAACAGATTTAATTTAGTCTTTTATTCACATATAAACATTGATCAGCGAACATACACAGAAGCTCAACCGAAACTGTGTGACGTGCGAGAACAAACCTCTTCCGGAAGCTCAATCGTGCTGCGTAACACGAAAATGAACCTCATTGGTTCTCGCATGTCAAAAGCAAACATTCTTGAGCTTCCATTTACCACAACTGATGTGTGCGCTGATGAATGTTTATATGTGAATAAAAGCCTAAATTAAATCTATTCAGCATATAAAGCAATCAAATCTCTTCAGAAAATTTGGACTCAACAACTCAATTCTTATGGATTAGTTTTACGATCTCTTTATAACCTTTTTGAAGCGTCAAAGTGGTAGTTGCGCAGCTGTCAATGGAGTGACAGAAAGCTCAGATTTCATCAAAAATATCTTCATTTATGTTCTGAAGATAAACAAAAGTCTGACAGGTTTGGAACAACACGAGGGTGAGTAATTAATGACAGAATTTTCATTTTAGGGTGAACTAAACCTTTAAGGAAACATTCCATTTTAGCATTCTTCAAACATTATGGCAAGGTTACTTTTGAATGTTCTCTGAGCGTTCTGAAACATTTAAAAAACATTAGATGAACATTCAACTAAAATGTTTCAGAAAACAACAGTCCATGAACAATGTATAAATAACATGTTTGTGCTAATATTTTGAGAACATTAATGACCAGATAACTTTGAACAAATGTTCTATTAACGTTACCGGAATAAGGCTTGCTCATAACTTTGAGAGAATCTTGCCAGAACGTTAGCTAAAGTTCTGAGAACGTTCCCTGTCAGCTAAGGCAATGGTCACTAATTCTGGAATTCCATTTAGTGACACTAGACCCAGAAATGAAAAGCCTATATTAAGCTTTACATGCACCATAAAATCAAAAATCTCTTCTCTGATGACATCCAATCAATTCTCCATGGACAAAAGCAAGCCCTGACCTACGTTTTTTCTTGTCCAAAAAGATGTTTCACTCGAATATACGTCACAATAATGAAGGAAAGACTATCGCAACTTCCATTTCATGCAGACTTTCATATACTCAAATGTAAATTTTCCAGCAAAATACCATCTTTTCTGCAGCTTTCAGAGACATAGAAAACTATATATCAGTTATTTGGCTTTGTACTAACAGGAAAGCTATAAAGACTATTTATGTGTTTTTGTGTAATAAGACCATGTGTTTATTTGTGGCTCTTTATTTTATGCTTTATGTATTGTTTTATTTTATTTATTTATTTTTTCTTTGTTTTCTCTCATTTATAAATTATTTAACCAAATTATTTAACCTATTTAATGTTCAAAGAATATTTTTGTAAAAATAAAATAAAAATGATGAAATCTAAAGCAGTCAGTTTGATTGAGCCATATAAAATAATATAGCTAATTTAGATTTAGGCACATTTTAGGCTACCTGATATTTTTACTGTGTAAAACAAGCATATTTATTCATGTATTTGGTGTATGTATGAATAATGATCTATAGTCTTTAGTCAAAAATGACATCTAATTTCTGCATATGAGATTTATGTCACTATATTGTGAATCATGTGAACCCCAATTCACATTCATGTTCCTCATTTCTCTCTCTCTCTCCCCCATCCGTGTCTTGGAATGTCCGCTGACGGGTCTTCCATTGTCCTCATCCATATGGCCACATTATGGGGTCCTGTCACCAGGCAACTGCAGGTTCTTTTGCAGTTGCCATGACGAAGATTCTTTAATGACGTCGTAGCTGCCCCCATGCGCCTCTCTTCATTACGGATGGAAGGTCCTTTTAAAAAAGTCTGGGCACCTCCCCCAAACACCCTCCTAAACTCCCCACCCAAAACACACACACTCACTCGTTACTCAGCCTCGTAACCTCCTTAGCTTCCAAAGGGTGACTGGAACTAACAATCCCACAATGCCGGCTGAAAGAACTGGTGTGGATATTCATACAGGCTCTCTATTGTGTTAGAGACTAAGAGAGGAGGGTCGGGGGACGCAGTGCTGTTAACAAACCCATAAACTACAGAAAGAGTTTGCGCTATAGAATGTTTTGTCAAATAACCTTAAAAATTACGTCATGTGGCAACTAAATTAACTAGATTTTTATCTTGTACTCATACATTTTAATTGTTCTTAAATTGAAATATTTCAGTAAACTAATTCATACATTTAAAGGGTTAGTTCACCCAAAAATTATATTTCTGTCATTAACTACTCACCCTCATGTTGTTTCACACCCGTAAGATCTTCGTTCATCTTCGGAACACAAATTAAGATATTTTTGATGAAATCTGAGATGTTTTTTTTATCCTCCATCGAAAGCAACGAAATTACCGTCATTCAAGGCCCAGAAAAGTAATAATAACATTGTTAAAATAGTCAACGTGACAACAGTGGTTCAACGTTAATGTTATAAAGCAATAAGAACACTTTTTGTGTGCAAAAACAAAACAGAAATAACGGATTTATTTAACAAATGCATCTCTCCCCTGTCATTCTCATTTCCATTGCAGAGCTTCTGTGTTTATGTCCGAATGCCGACTCAGTATTGGCCAGCTCTGGTCACATGAGCAGCACGACGCATGCATGAGGGTGAGTAATTAATGACAGAAATTTGAAGTAACCCTTTAACTTAAACTTATCATGTAATCTCAAAGCAACAATTTTTATTAGTGTATACTTTGCTAGCTATAACAAGCTAATTCAGAAAATGCGAACTTGCTAATTTGCTAACATGTTAGCAATAGCATGGTATAACACAGTAGTATAAAGCATTTAACATACTTGCTCTCATCCAAGCCACATGCACCACTTGTCACCATGATGGTAACTCTCCAAAAACAAACATTAACAAAAACTCTTCTAAACTAGCATAACAAAACATTAATCACTACTAAATATCCCACTTAACATTAAAAAAACATTATATAACACTTAATTTTAGCATTTACTCTCCCTTTCGAGTGCCATGGGCAAAGCATGCTAGGAAATAGAAATCCCAGCCCAGTTTCAGCTAAACTTAAGTTTGTCTAAATTAAAAGAAATTAGTTCATAAAACTCAAAACAGTAGCTGCGTCTCATTTCGAAGGCTGCATCCTCCGGAGGTCGCATTTGAGGGCTGCGTACATCATCGAGGCGGTCTCATTTAAGAAAAGTAACTGTTAGATTGCAAAGTAAGAAATTACAGTCAATTTTATTACATTTACTTTTCTTAAATAAGACATCCTTGATGACGTATGCAGCCTTCAAATGCGACCTCCGGAGGACGCAGCTAATGAAACAGTTCAGTTTACTTAAAATATATCAGTTCTGTGAACTCGAAAGAAAAATTTGTGGTTAATACTCATAAAAGTTAATTTGACTGAACTAATTAGTTTAATTTAAGTTTGTCTTACTCAAACCAATTAACTGTTTTGAACGTTAAGTGATGAATTCACACTTTTGCTGAAAAACAATAGCATACAGTCCAAAACATGACTGATTGGTTTGATGCTTCCAAGAATATCATATATTATTCTTGCACATTTACACATTCATTTCAGCCATACATATACTTTACGTTAGTGGATATCAAAACAAATGTTAAAGTTTACAAGGCATAACTGACATCTATCTGAACACTGTAATCTAACTATGAATATCAACTTTAAATGTATTTTTTTTAATCGATCTTGCTTTTAGAACAATAGCATGCATGTAAAAAAAAAAAAACTATTGTTTCTAATCTCACTATGAAATGTCATTTAGTTCATTGTTTTTTAAAAATTGCTATATTTTTCTGATGGATAAAAAGCTTCTAGAAATAAAAATGTGCTCCACTGCTCCACTGCCAGTGAATGTTGGCAAGGCAAATAAGTCAAATGACCCGAATGTGCCAACAGAACAAAAGTTGTTGTTGAATCCGGAGTCTCTTGTATTTTAAATGTAAACAGTAAGACTCAGTTGTTCCAAACTTCTTGTTCTGAGCGTATGTGTTTTTTGTACCAGTTCACTTCTACTGGTACTAACCAGTAAAATCAGGTCATGCGGTTCTGCCGCATACTCTTAAGTGTGACTGACGTGTTTTTGCTGCATTGAGTGGCCATATGACCAACTAAGCTTTAAGAAACAAGGTTTTGGAGAACCAGTTACACTTATACTTTACAAAGGACTGTACAGTTTTTAATTTTCCAACCACTCGGTTCTGAGGTACTGCATCAAACACTTGCCAAACTATTCATAGTGACATTTTAATGAATGGGTAAGAACCTTCATTATTCCTTTAATGATAAATATAAGCCTTCATGGCTTTGTTTAGCATCAAAACTAATAACTAAACCAATAAATGTTGTATAAGAATGGCTTTTGCAAAATGATGTTGAGCTTCTATTCGGTGCATATTCGTATGTATTAGAGGTATTAAAAACACAAACATTCATATTTGTGTCAAAACTGTAAATGTTTATTCCAAAGAACAATTATTCAAGAATTCAAAAAGACAATTTAAAAAAAAATTAAAAATAATAACCATTTCAGACGAGCTGAATAAACTGAATGTAGAGGTCTTATGTTCAAGGAACATGAAGATATCCATCCATGAAAGTTTGCATTCAGCAAGGCACTAAACCGGCAGGATAATCCCAAAAAACAGACATTATCCATAGTGGATATAGATCCTGCTTGACTTTGTTTCTTGTGCAGCCTTGTTTAGCTTTGAGCAACAGTGTGGACGGGTGAGTTGAGAGTAACAGATCAGTCATTAGTCGCTGTCTTCAGTTTTCCAGCTGTTTGTCCTGGCTGACATTCCAAGTGTTGAAGAGTCTCTGCAAATGTGCCGAAGAAGATTCCTCCAGATTTACACACTAAAACATCACGCCTTCAGCACATTGAACACATCGGTAAACATCTTTGAACAGCTACAGCCACTAACTTAATGGTTTTAGCCTTTTACAAACTTTTACAAGCTTACAAACTTTTCCAGGTACCTAAAACAGATATTTTGTCAGATTATTGTTGCTTTTTCACCATGAATATCCTCAATAAAGTTTTGAAACAGCATTTTTAACAAAGAGGAAACACTTTATAATAACTTTCATTGTGAAAACAAACATTATGTTTAACAGATCAGTAGTTTATGCATATTTACACATATCAAGTATATCAACTCATGATGATCGGCTCATTATCAGCAACATAATGTTATTTTTAAAGGTTTAAATCAATTTTAGCCAGTCGGATGCTAAATTATATAATGTTTAACAGATCATGCACATTAAAACATGAATACTGTATGTTTCAGGACATTGAATGTATTTTATTGATCTGTTAAGCATTGCATAATGTTTTGTGAAAGTTATTATAAAATGTTCACCTTTTATATCCTCAAAAGACGTCATGTTAAATAAACAAACTGATCCAATCAGTAGTCCAAGATGCTTACAAAAGGAAAATCAGTCTGAAGTTTTACGAGAGAGCCGACATATCTGCAGGTGCAAACACACAACAACAATTTTATTGTAAAAAAAAAATCATTTCTAAACGTAATTCCTCTTGTCATAGTCCCCGTTAGGTGTTGCTCTTTTGGTGGGCGCGTATTTGACCGAGTAGCCGGAGCTTCCAGAGGCCGGACACGAGCAGCAGAGCATGCTTCCCCCGAGCAGCAGCAGCGCGGTGGCCGCCCAGCCGATGTAGAGCGCCGATCCGATCTCCCGTTTCTTGGCCGCCGGCACCTGCGGGTTGTAGAAGTCAGAGATGATGCTGTTGGCCATCCAGCACAGGGGCACGAGCATGAATATGGCACTGATGATGTAGATGACCCCTCCGACGTTCACCACCCGCGCCTTCACGCTGTCCGTCTTGATGCAGTTGGTGCACTGCGCGCCGGCGATCACCACCATCAGCCCGATGACGCACATGACCGACGAGATGACCGTGAGAGCGCGCGCGGCTTGGAGGTCGTGGCCGAGGGCGAGCATGGAGTCGTGGATCTTGCACTGCATCTGGCCGGTGCTCTGCACGACGCACGACATCCATAGGCCGTCCCAGATGGTCTGCGCCACCACGATGTTGGCCTCGATGAAGGCGGTCACCTTCCAGGTGGGCAGCCCGCAGGCGACCATCTCCAAGAGCGTGCCGAAGACGCACAGGATTAGACCCAGGATCTCCAGAGCCGCGGAGGCCATCTCTTTTAATCCTTATAGTGCTTAAATATATCTGTGCACCTGCTCTAGAACTTTGGGAGTCTTCAATCCGAAGTTTTCCTTTCTTCTGAAGTCTTTTATTCAAAGTTGTTTCTTCTCCCGCAAAGTTGTTCCTTTCCAATATCTTCTATCAAAAGGTTTTCCTCTCAGATCAGTCAACAAAAACTGTAGCGCTTTGATCAGGTGGACAGCATCTCCTCGCTGCGTCTCCTCTGTGCTTTGACTAACGGACTTTTCCTGGACTGGGAATAAGTGGAGTGGAATAATAGCGGTACGCCTAGAGGAGGGGTGCGTGCGTGTGTTTGTGTGTGTGTTCAAGACTGAAGTGAAACTTTTATCCAATCGTACAAGAGAGCATCTGTTGCTCGCCAATGAGGATGCAGAGAAGCTGTGCGCTTGTGTGTGAAAGTCTAAGGGGGGTCTATAATGAATAACACAGTTTTTCTTTCTTTCTTTTTAACAAAAAATGAAAAAAGAAATCAACTATGATTTTTTTAATAAAATCACTTAGCTATAGGCGACAAGCCAGCACCAAAACAAATATTATAACAAAAACAAATATTATATATTATATAACATAATATATATACTTTTGATAATATATATATATATATATATATATATATATATATATATATATATATATATATATTATCAAAAGTTAAAATTCTCAGTTAAATATCATTAATAAAATATTTTGTCACAAATCCTGATGCGTGTTTAGACATGTTCGCTGAAAGAACTGGAAACAGACCGCTCCTAGAAACTGTAACCTGTCTCCGCCATCTTGGCTCTAATTCGCCGTTCTATCGGCCGTCCTCCACATTAGTACTTGAGCCATAATGGCTTCCGTTGCGCCGGGGTCTCAATCCATCAGGCATTATGGGATAAGGGCGGAATTGTAGCGGTTTCCGGATTCCCTGGATTGGCCTGCTGGAAGAAAGAAAACAAGGGAGGTGGAAAAAACTCCAGGTTTTTGTGTTTCACGCGTTTATAACAGGTAAGGTCTTCTGGCGCCTAAAAAAGTTAGTCGAAGTTTCTTCGCATTTGTATCCGGAAGTGATTAATCAGCCGAGACTGTATGAATTTCTGAGCGGCTCCAGTTACTGTTGCATGTCAAAAGTTGGTACAAAGTTACATTCAAATGAAGTTTCTTTAAATGGTATAGTTGTATTACTGGATACATTGTTTCTCTCTTTGAAACCGTAAAATGACACGTTTGTTTTGTTTTAGTGCGGGTGTGTCAGTTTTAAATGTGTTACGTGCTCTGAATTAAGAACACTTTATCAAGCAGGGTGTGGACGAGAGGAGGTGTTTTCACTAGAAATGGGGTGCTATAAAAATATACCCAAGGTTATCTGTTGTTTCATTAATAAATTACTTAGGAATTTGGCATCATGTGGATTCAGAGACGTTTTGTTCAGAGAGGGTTTTGGGGGAGTCGAGGAGATGATGGCCAGTGTTTGACAGCACCTTTCAGTTTAATAACACGATCACTGCCTGGAACAAACCTCCTCACTTTTAACATGTCCTCCTGAGAGCCAACCATTCAGTGTATGAATGCATTTGTTTAACTTTTCCGAGAAAACGCATACCACTTTTGTATTCCGGGCAGTCGTGGCCTAATAGTTAGAGAGTCAGACTGGTAACCTGAAGGTTGCTGGTTTGAGTCTCAATACTGGCAGGAAATGACTGAGGTGACCTTGAGCAAGGCACCTAACCCCCAATCGCTCCTCGGATGCCACAGCAAAAACGTTTGCCCACTGCTCCGTGTGTGTGTATCCACAATTTGTGGTGTGTGTGTTCACTACTCCTAATGTGTGTACACTAAGTGGATGGGTTAAATTCTGAGTATGGGTTACCATACTTAGCCTTCACATGTCACTTTCACTTTCATCTTAAAGAGGACATTCTGGCCTTTTCTGTTTGTTAAAGGGTTAGTTCACCCAAAAATGAAAATTCTGTCATTAATTACTCACCCTCATGTCGTTCCAAACTAAGGATTTGGAACACAAATTAAGATCTTTCTAATGAAATCTGAGAGCTTTCTGTCCCTCCATTGACAGCCTATGCAACAACCACTTTCAAGCCCCGGAAAGGTACTAAAGACATCATTAAAGTAATCCATGTGACTCCAGTGGTTTAACCTAAGTTTTATGAAGTGTTGCGAGTGCTTTGTTTGCGCAAAACATAATTTACCACTTTATTTACAAAATATTTATCTCCAATTTAACGCAATGTCCGCTCTCATGTCGACACAATACGCATTCATCATGGTGCTCTCTTGAATGCATGTTGTACTCGTGACATTTCATAAAATTGAGGTTAAACCACTGGAGTCACATGGATTACTTTAATGATGTCTTTACTACCTTTCTGGGGCTTGAAAGTGGTAGTTGCGTAGACTGTCAATGGAGGGACAGAAAGTTCTCAGATTTCATTAAAAAGATTTACAACAAAAAATAACAACTTTATTTAACAATTTGAACTGTTGTCATACGTAGTGAACTCATTGCAGGCTTCCTTGTTTACGTCCGAACAGCAACTTGGTATTGGCCGAAGCTGAACACGTGATCAGCACGACGCATGAGTGTGATGCTGACACAGGAGCCGGCCAATAATGAGCCGGCATTCAGATGTAAACAAGGAAGCCTGTACTGAGTTCACTACGTATGACAACAGTTCAAAAGAGTTTAATTTTTTTCAAGCTGAATTGTAGTCATATATTGTTTCAGTGAAGAACAAAAAAACTTCTGGCAGCTCGTATTCATCAAAATGATATCTTTTGGCTTGTGTTATGTTAAAATAACCCTGAACCTAAATAGAAGTGGTCCGAAAGGAAATCCCCAATTTATAATGAGTAGGATTTTGGCATTGACGAGTAAACAAGATGAGTTTCTAAATGACCTCTTCAATTTAATAGACTGTTAGCTGCTTAAGTACTCCTTGGTGTTTAGTGCATGTATAAAGACACTGTGATTCTGGTTTTGCACTGAGAGAATATGGGGATATTTTAAATTGTGTAAACTGGCTGCACAATATACTAAAACCATTTAAAAACCATGCTATACTATGAACGTAATGTGCGCCATTTAATCAGATTTGTAATGTAAATAATTAAAAAAACCTACACCAACACAGAAGAGTAAATCTAGATGTTTCTAAATATGCAAACTGTTCATCTTGATTTCAAAATAAAAGTTTTAACCCTCGCTCTGCATTTATATTGTAAAGAAGTGGCCAAATATTTAAGATTAAGTTAACATTTGAATTAAATGTTGTTTGGCCAATATTAAACTAGGATTTGATCTGTTGTAAAGTGTAACAACACCAGGCCATTGGCGCCCGTTGGCATTTGTTATAATATGTAATGTACATAAGTTGATTATTTATATTATGTATATTATGTATTTTAACAGTGTTGTTCTATAAAACCATATGATGACTTGCTTTTGATACTTTATTTAAACCAAAAATTATTGCCTCATTGTTATTATGTGTCATTTTAAGACTATTGTTTGCTTAGGTTTTTTTGATTACCACAAAAAATATCCAATTATATTACTCGATTAATCGTCAAAATAATCGACCGATTACCCAAAATAATTAACAGCCCCAGAAATATTATTACAATTTAAAATATCTGCTTTATATTTGAATATATTGTCAAATGTAATTTTCATCATCATTACTCCAGTCTTCAGTGTCACATGATCCTTGAGAAATCATTCTAATATGCTGATTTGCTGCTCAACAAACATTTCTGATGTTGAAATCAGTTGTGCTGCTGCATATTTTTGTGGAAACAGTGGTGCAATTTTTTTCAGGATTCTTTGATGAATAGAAAGTTCAAAAGAACAGCACTGAATGTTGATTTCTATCGAATTTTCTATTTGTATTTGCATTGACGAGGCTGTTAGTGGATTTTAGTAGGTGGAGCCAATAGTTATCAGCCAATAGTCTTGAAATGATCAGTTAATCAGCCCAGGGTGTGTTTCTCAAAAGCATCATTAGCCTACAGTCAGGGCTTGACATTAACTTTTTTGCTCACCAGCCACTGTGGCTAGTGGTTTTTCCAAAGTTACTAGCCCCTCAGCATTTTCACTGGCCACAATTTTGCTGTTGGGAAATTACATTTTATATGACTTTGGCATGCTAAAATGTCTTGATTTTGAGTCATTTTACTTGATTAGCTAGATTTAAAACCTTTTTAAACTTTCAAATGCAGATTGACCACCTAAATCACGACTAGGCCTACATGGTATATCAGTTGGTATGTATAGGTGGGCAAGGGGTGGGTAATATGACCATAATATGATCAATTTTATAAAAAGAACTAAGAAGCAAATTAGCAAATTACAAATACAATAGTAAATTAAATAGCCTAAACTCTTTTTTTCAGATACAGTAGGTTTATTTAACATGTATTTAACATCTTTTGTTGTTTGATTAACATTAATGACAAACAGGAATTTAATTGGGCTGCTGAATGCATGTACGTAATATATTGACACACATCCAGTTTTTACCCACCTGTTTATGTCCACTAAGCCATAACCGACTTTATTGATTATTTATCGATAACGAATTGTGATCGGATTGTAAATTTGTGCTATGACGAGCTTGGCTACCTTTGATAAGGCTGTAGGCTGAAATTATTTTCAACCCGCCAAAGTGGCTAGTGGGAGTGGCTGTCTTACTCGCCACAGCTGAAATCTACCCACATTTGGCGGGTTGGCGGGTGTAAATGTCAAGCCCTGCCTACAATGGTCGTAAGTTCTGATGAACTCTTTTGGTAACGACGGAACTTGCAATCAAAGTCGTTTTTGGGAAACGCACCCCTGGCCGAAAACTAGTGTAAATGTCGTAGGCCAGTAAGAGCTGTGTGTGGTTACACTTGTTGCTGTGAACCAGATGGGAGTGACGTTTAGGGGCGTGAGTGTAACTGTCGTAGGTCAGTAAGAGCTGTGCATGTAAAATCTCAAGACGCTAGAGGCCGTGGTCTTTTGCCTCCTTGTAAGAGTGCCCGCCTCCCATGCCAGAGACCACGGTTCGAATCCCGCTCAGAGCGAGTTGTGTAAGACCGGTTACACTTGCTGTATTGCTAGTAAACTGTTAGTAGGCCCCCAGTAAGAGTTGTGCGTGTAAAACCTTGTTCCCCTGATCTCAGGAGGTGCTCTAGCGGTTGACGCTAGAGGCCGTGGTCTTTTGCCTCCTTGTTAGAGTGCCCGCCTCCCACACAAGAGACCACGGTTCGAATCCCGCTCAGAGTGGGTTGTGTAAGACTGGTTACACTTGCTGTATTGCTAGTAAACTGTTAGTAGACCCCCAGTAAGAGTTGTGCATGTAAAACCTTGTTCCTCTGATCTCAAGAGGTGCTTTAGCAACTGACGCTAGAGGCTGCAGTCTTTAGCCTCCTTGTTAGAGTGCCCGTCTCCCACGCCGGAGACCACGGTTCAAATCCAGCGTGGAGCAGGTTGAGTAGGACCGGTCACACTTGCTGTATTGCTAGTAAACTCTTAGTAGGCCCCCAGTAAGAGTTGTGCGTGTAGAACCTCACTCCCCTGATCTCAAGAGGCGCTCTAGCGGCTGACGCTAGAGGCTGTGGTCTTTAGCCTCCTTGTAAGAGTGCCCGCCTCCCACGCCAGAGACCACGGTTCGAATCCCGCTCAAAGCGGGTTGTGTAAGACTGGTTACACTTGCTGTATTGCTAGTAAACTGTTTTACCCTGCTATGTAGTAGAAACTGAAGATTGTCTCTGCTGTCTTGGCTCTGTATGTCCCTGTCATCAAAGGTCTTTCTTTCTGTCTTTTTTCTCTTTATTTACATCTTTAACCTTTCACCCCTCCTCTTTCTTCCTTTATCACGTCTCATCCCATGCTCTCAATTCCTGTCCTGTATGGATGTGTTATTTCCGTCAGTGTTTGAAAGCGATTCCGCCCCTTTGTCTTGAAAATCATTCATCAATACGCCAGAGCAGAGCTGCTCTTCAGAGGTGAAGTGAATAGAGCCGGGGGTCATGAGATGGCACGTTTCACTCATAAACTCAAGGGCTGCTTTGAACGGTAGCTTGGTTATGCAATAGCGGTGCTATTATGACCGGCGAGCCAACAGAAAACCCAGCTTTCTGATCTGACTGTATATCTGGCGTTTCAGTCACATGTCTCACGAGCTTACGATCCGCTAAGCTCCATCAGGAATTCTGTTAAGAACCTCAAAACCATTTTATCGTAAAAATGGTAAATCTCTTAAGTCAGGTCACCACCTGTGCTTGCGTTTGAGGGTGAGGCAGAGTTGAAAGTTGGTGTGTTTGTTAAATCTTTTCTTAGTTTTGGAGTTTAATGCACGTTAATGCAAAAATCACCCGCGGAGCTACTCTCTGTAATCTCTGTGGTGATAATGAGGCCACTTGATTAATCTGCAACTAGTTTATCCTTCCCGTATTTTCCAGCCAGCAATAACAAGACCTCCCAAATTGTGTGTGTGTGTGTGTGATAAAATGGGAATCGCAGTGTCCGGCATTATAAAGGCAGCACCACTACACCCACAATCTGACATTTATCCTAGATTATAGTTTCCATGCTTTCCAGAGAAGCTCAGACTCATGATTCTTCCTGCTTTGGGGAGTAGAAACACTCATGATCATAAAAATGAAGAACTTGATCTGTCTGTTTTAGTATCTTTCACAGTAATGACCTTCTTTCTTGTTTGGTACTTATTTTGTAAAAATGAGGTTAGGACAAATTTGAAACTAAACCTAAATTTGATTACATATTGTGTAAAATGTTCAGATATTCATGACATTCCACAGCATGATGACTTGTAACAGCACAAAATTGCTGATTTTAAAGCAGTCCTAGTATGCTTTTTTCGCTGTTGAACTCGTAATGTCGCTGCTTGAGTATGAAAAAGGTCTGCAAAGTTCCCAAGTCGCTCCAGAGGGAGTTATTTTCTATATCAATGTGCATTGTTCCCCTGAAACGCCTCTGTTTTCTACCAGTAACGAACACGTCACAATATCCCTCATTTAAATAATTCCTGCTCAAGGCAAATGCATCACAAATGGGCAGGCCTGGTTGAGTTAGTAGAGTGTTGAAAAACGCGGTTATAGTAAGGGGCGGGACATTTTTCCAAACACGCTCAAAGAGGTTGACCAATCACAATACACTACTCCAGCCGACCAATCAGAGCACATTATGCTTTTCAGAAGGAGGGGCTTAATAGAGACAGGAACTGAGGCCGACAGGAGCTGCAAGGGGTGGGCGATATGACCAAATTTTTATTTCACGAAATGAGATTTTTGTACAGAAATGTAATATATCAATCAAATGTAAATATAAAATATTGCATAGTCTTCACTGTATGAATTAGCCTAGATATAAATTGATTCATATTAAAGCTAAAAAAAGTTTTTCAGTCAAGAGCAGTAAGTTATTTTCTCTTTTGTTTGATTGACATTAATGACAGAGCAGCAGGTTTATTAGGCTGCTGTCACTTTAAGACAAAACGCATGGATCCATTATACTGATATACTGATTTTTTTTTTAAACTACAGATTCTAAATAAACTTTAAAGGTTGTTTGAAAATGAGCAAAACTGGGTTTTGAGTTACTCCATTTAGTTTGATGAATATAAAATTTAGACCATGATGGAAATGCAGACAGCAACAGGTCTGGGGGAAAAACGTTCCCGGGACAAATTGTTCCAGGTAATTTCAGTGGAAAAGCGAGGCTATACACTACCTTTCAAAAGGTTGCCATCGGTAAGATTTTTTTAATGTTTTTGAAAGAAGTCTCTTATGCTCACCAAGGATGATCAAAAATACAGTAAAAACAGTAATATTGTGAAATATTATTACAATTTAAATATTATTTATTTCTGTGATGCAAAGCTGATTTTTCCTCACTTGGGAGTAGAAAGTTAAACACTAATAAAAATGAAAAACTCAATCTGTCAGTATTACAGCTGTTAGGCCTTCACAGTGAAGACTTTCAGCCCTGCCATCTCTGAATCCAACACACCTTCACCCAAACCCCATAAAGCACATTTAGAGTGTTTTTGGGTGGTTTTGTGTGTGTGTGTGAGCCTTCATTTATGGGGAGTGGTGGAAATGTAGGAAAGCGTTTCCAGGAAGATGAAAGATAAACAGCATTGTTCCCTCCCTGTCGTCACCCCTCACTCTCCTTTTCATGTCTAACACACTCACACACTCCAGCTTCTCCAGAACAGTTTGTTCCCCATCAAAACCATCAGCCCAACCCTATGCAGATCCGTTACAGTGTGTGTAGGAAGATCAGATTGATGGAGAGTTTCAATTGGCAGTGCCTCCATTAAATGTGAATGTTTCATTTGACTGGAATGTGAAGGATTATTTTAATAGCTATCTATTGCATTTAAGATGAAAGATATATCAGTGACCTCACCATACCAGTATTTATTTATTTACTTTCGTTACTTACGTTCAAATTTTTACGTTTTACGTTACAATTTAAAAAAACAAATAAATTAATACTTTTATTCAGCAAGGATGCATTAAATTGATCAAAAGTGACAGTAAAGACATTTATAATGTTACAAAAGATTATATTTCAAATAAATGCTGTTCTTTTGATCTTTCTATTCATCAAAGAATCCTGAAAAACATTGTACCATGACTTCCATAAAAATATGAAGCATTGTTTTCAACATTGATAATCAGAAATGTTTCTTGAGCAGCAAATCAGCATATGATTTGTGAAGGATCATGTAACACTGAAGACTGGAGTTTTGTTCAGAATTTTTTAGGAATGTTTCTTTTTTGTTTATTTATTATTATTTCACAGTATTTTAGTGTTATATTGGCCACCCTCTTCTTTAGATATCAGTACTGACATCAGTCTTTAAAAACTCATATCGATTGACCACTAATCTCTGATTGCGATGTCTTTTCCTAAATAGCGAGTTCAAGAGAAATCTAGCAAGACTTTTGATTCATTTATTTACTGTTTTTTTTTTTTTTTTTTTCGTCTAGTTGTCAAGCAGGAACGTCATGTCGCAGTCTGGAGAAAAAGGAAAGGTAAGACAGACACTCCTACACTTGTTTAAAGGTGAAGTGTGTAATTGTTTTGAATAGTTTCATGTTTTGGTGTCTCCGTTTAATGATCAGAGTGAGTAAGTCATTTTCCTAAGCAGTTACTTTTACTTGGTCGTGCTTTTGTTATTTGAGCGGCCCGATATGTCAACATCTGACTCATCTAATGGATTGAGTTTGGGTGGGACTGTCCATTTTCATGGTCAGTAGAAGATGAGGGAAGTGTTTGGGAAAATTATTATTTTTGCAATCACTATTGTTATACTATAGTTTGCAATTCCAAATAAATCAATACACTTTAGCTTTAGGTATTAAATGTTTACGTATTAAACTTGTACATCAGTGTAACAGTTTTGATGTGTGTTTCTAGTTTCCTGATGCTGCAGGATATGTGGGATTTGCCAACTTGCCCAATCAGGTGCACAGGAAGTCTGTGAAGAAAGGCTTTGAGTTTACACTGATGGTTGTAGGTGCGTGACATACAAACACAGACATGGATTCAGACAGACACACACTGTGCTTTTAACTGGGTGTTATTTGTTATCTTAGGAGAGTCTGGCCTTGGTAAATCAACCCTCATCAACAGCCTCTTCCTGACTGACCTCTACCCAGAGCGCTATATACCAGGAGCGGCAGGTAACACACACACACACACACACACACACATACACACACACACACACACACACACAGAGAGGGGTCTCCTGAGGTCTTTATTAACTCTACAGGATATTGTGTCCAAAACCGAAATAATCCCTAGCCTTCATGAGAAATCCTCTGTAGATGAACTTTATTTTGGCCCAATGCAATTTTCATTATTCTGATTATTATCGGAATAAGAATTGTAGTTATTTTTACCATTATTATTCACATATGCACATATGATGAACTCACATACAGTAGGTTTGTTACTGGCCACTGTTTTGTTCTATTTATGTCAAATGCAAAACACATTTCTATGGATTTTTTCGGTGACGCACCTAAAAATATTTTGTCGATCAATATATTGCATTATTTATGTCACAAAATGTTGTCAACATGAACTCAGTTTCTTCAGCACCTCCAAAAATGTGATCTCTTCTTTACCGCTATGTTTACGAATCTGCTCATGACATCATCTGTGTACGTCACTTTGTGACAGAGTGGAATAGATGCAATTGAAGTGTTTAGATGCCTGTTTATTGTGATTAAAATCTGCATACGCCACATATTTTACTACGATTATGGTTACTATGATTGAGCTTAATTGCATCAGTTTGATCAAAGTGTTGTGTTTACATGGGGTAAAGTTTAATCACAATATTTCCTAAATCTCTTTATAATCGCATTATGAGGCTGTATGGAAATATAGTCAGTGTTATTTTAGTATCATTGAGATACTATTATAGATTTTATTAGTAGTTTTAATTAGGTTATTTTTTAATTTTTTCCATTTTCCTTATAATTTGACTTATTATATAGTTTTATATAGTTTTATTAATTGGTTTTATATATATACATTACTGTGCAAAAATCACGTTAGTATTTTCACCCCAAAAAAATGGATTTAAGCCCCTTATTTATATCTTTTGCTGTAGTGTGTCAGTAGGAAATATCAGTTTATATTTCTAAACATTCCTTTTGCCATTAATTGTAATAATCCAGTGAGATTTTTGTATGCACAAGGAGTCTGACAACAGCCGGTGCTGTCTCACCATCATCGAATCCAGTTCTTCTGGATTTAAGTCTGTCTCAATTTTTTTCTGTTTCTCCTTGTAATCACAGATGGACTCGCTGATGGTGAGATCAGATCTCTGTGTGGAGCATGTGTGTGTATATATATATAATATATATATATATATAATATAATATGTATGTGTTATATTTTTACTAGTGTGTGCAGGACACTATAGTTCATTTATGTAAGTTAGGATAGCAAAATAAACCATGACATATTATACCCAAAAATTCTTCATACAGTGGACTACCAATAAAATTTATACAAATTTGGGACCAAAAATTATTCAGACACTTTGACCTGACCATGTTTTGCTTAAGTGTTATCTGACATAATTTTTTTCTGTCACAGTTTAACTCTAACGTCTTGTAATATTTTATTATCATTTTTTTAAACTATAGTAAATAAACTGTATTAATGAATGAAATGTTCAAGGTGTCTGAATAAATTTTGGTTTGACTGTAGATTATTTTAATATATAAAATGTATATATTACTATAATTTTTATATTTATAAAACAAATTATTCATGAAAATGACAATGATTTATTATTATTATTGGGGAAAATATTTTGTGTGTGTGTATATATATATATATATATATATATATATATATACACACACACACACACACACACACACACACACACACACACACACACACACACACACACACACACACACACACACACACACACACACACACACACACACACACACACACACACACTACCAGTCAAAAGTTTGGACACGGTAAGATTTTTTATGTTTTTAAAAGAAGTTTCGTCTGCTCACCAAGGCTGCATTTATTTAAATAAAAATACAGTAAAAACAGTAATATTGTGAAATATTATTACAATTTAAAATAACTATTTTCTGTTTGAATATATTTTATAAAGTAATTTATTCCTGTGATCAAAGCTGAATTTTCAGCATCATTACTCCAGTCTTCAGTGTCACATGATCCTTCAGAAATCATTTTATTTTGATGATTTGCTGCTCAAGAAACATTTATGATTATTATCAATGTTGAAAACAGTTGTGTACTTTTTTTTTCAGGATTCCTTGATGAATAGAAAGTTCAAAAGAACAGCATTTATCTGAAATACAAAGCTTTTGTAACATTATACACTACCATTCAAAAGTTTGGGGTCAGTAAGAATTTTTTTTTTTGAAAACAAATTAAAGAAATTAATACTTTTATTCAGCAAGGATGCATTAAATCGATCAAAAGTGACAGTAAAGACATTTATAATGTTACAAAAGATTATATTTCAAATAAATGCTGTTCTTTTGAACTTTCTATTCATCAAAGAATCCTGAAAAAAAATATTGTACACAATAAATGTTTCTTGAGCAGCAAATCAGCATATTAGAATGATTTCTGAAGGATCATGTGACACTGAAGACTGGAGTAATGATGCTGAAAATTCAGCTTTGGTCACAGGAATAAATTACTTTATATAATATACACAGACGCAGTCAAACCAAAAATTATTCAGACACTAGACATATATATATTTTATTTATATAACTGAAATTGTTTGAAATGACACTTGCTGTGATATTTTGTCTAATGCAATACCTAAAATGTGTCTTAAGTGTCCAAATGCTTTTTTTGTAGAAATAAATATTATTTTCTTCATGATGCAACTCGCAATAGAATGCAGAACATTTCTGATTTAGATGCTCACTCGATATAAAATCCCTTAAAATCCCTCTGTTGAGCACTTTGTCTATTAAAGCTCTCTAGAGAACAAGGTTGTTTTCAAGAAAATAATCCTGTCTGTAGCCCAAGGCTTCCTCCCAATAGTTCTCAGAAAGTGCTCATAAAACTTTTTACATTGCAACAATAAATCATGAGGTTTTTTTAATGTGATTTGTCTCGATGTGCCCCCTCAAATATCTTTTGTTCTGTTAACATGAGTGTTTTTGTTCTGATGGGGGTTTTGTTGTGCTTGCAGAGAAGATCGAGCGCACGGTTCAGATTGAAGCATCCACGGTGGAAATCGAGGAGAGGGGAGTGAAGCTCCGTCTCACCGTAGTGGACACGCCTGGATATGGAGACGCCATCAACAGCCAGGACTGGTCAGTGTGTTTTAACTTTGTTAAATTTGTCCCAAGAAGTGACCAAGACCTCCCTTTGGAGACATCTATTCAGTTCAATTCACATTATTTGTATAGCGCTTTTTATAATACATATCGTTTCAAAGCAGCTATACAGAAATTGCATGTGTCTACATTACAATTTAGAGTAATCTGTTATCAGAGGTGACTCTGTCTGTGTAACGTATTTCAGAAATGTACATACAAATCATGCAGTTAGCTAACATCATGTATTTATTTTAGGCTGAAACAATGAGCTCATTGAAGTAATTATTACATGTTGTGAACATAATGATTACAATATATAGAAAATTTAGTATTGGGGCATCTTCAGTTATAAAAAATTATTATAAAACATATATATTTTTTATTCTCAAAGTTTGATAGGGTCAAAACACTATACATTTACATCTGCCAAGATTTTAATTTTTGCTACACTGATTCTGCATTGCATTATTGTATTGTTCCAAATTACGTTTATTACTTTTGCATTACTTTTTGATATCGAATCGGACACATTTCTTACTATTTGGACACTTAAATTACACTTCTGAATGTCGTTATACTTTAACCAAATCTCAAAGCACCTTTTTATTGTGAACTTTTAAAGACAGACATTTGACAAATTGAAGTTTGTCATGTTTGAAATGTCGCTTGCTCTGTGATATTTTGTTTAATGCATTAAAAATAAGACATTTTAAGTGTCCCTTAAAGGGGTGGTTGATTATAATTTCACTTTTTTAACTTTAGTTAGTGTTTAATGTTGCTGTTTGAGCATAAACAACATCTGCAAAGTTATGACGCTCAAAGGTCAATGCAAAGGGAGATATTTTCTTTTACAGAATACGCTTTTTAAGGACTACAACAAATGGCTGGTTGGGACTACAATGAGCTTCTTCCTGTGTTGGTGACTCTAACCCTAACATTTACATAAACCCTGCCCCCGAGAACACTCAATAAAGGGGCTGAAACCATGTTGGGCTGCTTTAGAGAAGAGGAAGAGTTGTTGTAGTAGAGTGTTGTTGCCATGCCGTCATTTTACGCCAGACTGCTTCATAAACGAGGGTCAATTCAACACTGGATTTGCACAAAAGATTAACATGACGGCACATTCTAGTCGATGAGTTGAATCAACTCCACAGCAACTATATAAATTTATCCACTAACCATTCAGAAACGTCCAGTTTCATTCTAAAAGTTGTAACTTCTTCCTGAGTCTCTCCATCAGTGTCGACTCCGGTTTGAACAATGTAAGGCTGAACACCGTTACTGACAATCCTCATTTTGGCTGCGTGAGATTTTCCAGTTTTGTTGTTGTTGAGCAACTGAAACGCGAGCTGTTAAAGCTCCGCCCTCTTCTGGAAAGGGGGCCGGGAGCAGCAGCTCATTTGCATTTAAAGAGACAGACACAAAAAACGGCGTGTTTTTGCTCACACCCAAATAGAGCAAATTTGACAAGCTATAATAAATGATCTGTGGGGTATTTTGAGCTGAAACTTCACAGAAACATTCTGGGGACACCAGAGACTTGTATAACATCTTGTAAAAGGGGCATTATAGGTCCCCTTTAAGAGTCCAAATGCTTTTTTGAGTCAACTGTACATGTGAAATGCAGAACAGCATTTTTGATTTAGATTTGTTAAGGAGTGTTTGTCTAAGACGTGTTAGTTCTCGCATTCAAAAACAGCAAAATGGAGTGCAGATTAATAAATCTTAAAAAAAAAGAATTGCTTGTAGTAAAATTCTCAAAAAAGCTCTTTTGCTAAAAATAGTTGATCTCGCCTAGATTCCATCTTGACCCATCCCTACTTTTTTATGTCTTTAACATAATATTTATGGAATGTGTATCACTCTTGTGTTTGTGCACTTGCTGTAGTGCTGCTGTTGTTTTGCATTAAAATTTCCCTTAGGTAGGTAAACTAGCTGTTTATTATTACAGATATCTACCATAAAATTAGACCTTGCACATAACTATGACCTCCTGAATGGAAGACTGGACTGATTAATAACGTAATACTCAGTATCTGCTATGCAGATGCACAGAAACATAACACTATTTACTTTATGGCACTTGATTGTGGATTATTGGCAGCTGTTGCCTTGTGTTTGTATAGTTGGTCATTGAGCCTTGCTGAGGAATGCTGGGAACGTCCTGTTTGAAAGAACAATATCCTCCCTATCTCTCATCCACAGACTTCACAGGCCATTAATGAAAATATGCCATCCACGTCACCTACCTATATTATCATGTCATGTCTCCTCCTTCAGCCTCTTGATAAGGCTGCGGCCTCAAGGCCGAGATCTAGAAAAGTGCAGTGCAGTGATCATATCTGCATAAGAAGCAGAAGTGGCTTAGTGTGTGATGTTTAGATAAGTCTGGAGGACTTTAGAGCAAAAGGGAACTATGGCTACATTCAGTACTGTCAGTCCAAATCCGATTATTTGTTTATCCGATTGGAATCTGATCTAAAATTATTGACTGTCCGCATTGTGTATTGCAACTGTTTAGATCCAATTTTTGTGTCCATGTCGCTCTAGTTGACAGCATTTCTCATTTTTATTTAGTTTAACTTGATGTGCTAAAAAACTACAACTAAAACTCTTAATTTACTCACCCTCATGTTGTTCCAAACCCGTAAGACTTTCGTTCATCTTCGAAACACAAATGAAGATATTTTTTATGAAATATGAGATTTATGTCCCTCATCTGTCCCTTTTTGATGCTTCAAAAAGTTCATAAAGAGATCGTAAAACGAATCCATATGAATTGAGCGGTTTAGTCCAAATTTTCTGAAGAGACTCAATCGCTTTATAAGCTGAAAAGATTTAATTTAGGCTTTTATTCACATATTACGCAGCACGTTTAAACTTCTGCAAGAACCAATGAGGTTCATTCCCATGTGTTACGCTTCACGTTTGAGCTTCAACAAGAACCAAATGAGGATCATTCATGTGTTATGCAGCACGTTTCAGCTTCTGCAAGAACCAATGAGGATCATTCTCGTGTCACGCAGCATGTTTGAGCTTCAGCAAGAGGTTTGTTCTCGCATGTGAAGCAGGTTCGGTTGAGCTTCTGTTTATGTTCGCTAATCAATGTTTATATGTGAATAAGCCTAAATGAAATCTGTTCATCAAAAAGCGATCAGAAAATTTGGACTAAACCACTTAATTCATATGGATTAGTTTTATGATCTCTTTATGAACTTTTTGAAGCATCAAAGTGGTAGAAATATCTTCATTTGTGTTCCGAAGATGAACGAAGGATTTTGGAACGACATGAGGGTGATTTGAGGGTGATGACAGAATTTTTATTTTTGGATAAACTAACCTTTTAAAAAAAAACTAATAGAAATGACAAACACACATTGCAAAATTACTAAACCTTTTAATTTAAAATGAAAATGAAAAAAAAAAAAACAATAGGATCTCAGTGATGCTAAAATAACACTGGTGCATGTGGTGAGTCATTGCTGAACAAGAACCTGTAAACATGATGTTGTGGAGAATTTTGGTAAGTTTTATCTTGACTAAGTGGTTTTTCTCAGTTTCAAAATGTCCCATTATTAGATTGTGGTTTTGTTCTGCTAAGATCCATATCCAATGTTTGTTTAATGCTCTTGTTTAATACAATAACAAGCTTTTATATCTGAGTATTTCCTTTCAGCTCATTCTCTGCTCTCTGCTTTATTCTCTTCAACAGCTTTAAGACGATCATCCAGTATATCGATAATCAGTTTGAGCGATACCTGCACGACGAGAGCGGACTGAACCGCAGACACATCGTTGACAACAGAGTACACTGCTGCTTTTACTTCATCTCTCCATTTGGACACGGGTAAAACACCTGCACATGTTCTGCCTTTCATCATCAATCAATAAAACATCTTATTCATGCAGAAAGTGGCTTAGCTTTAGCCCTCAATTAAGGCCTGTTTACACCAAGAGTGATGCATCAAAGCAACATGAATCACCAACAAAATCACAATTGAATTTTACATCAGAACTTTTCAGTTCAAGTTCAAAGGTGATGTGAATTGTCATAAAAAAAACTCAGCTGATAATTTACATACATGACTAAGCATAAAACTAATTTTCAGCAGCTTCTGAGAAAAATTCATAGGTCACATGAAACCCCAACAAAAATCACAAGTTCAAACTCAAATCTTCAACAGTCCCAGATAAATGTTTATTGAATTGCCAACAAATATTGCAGCCAAACATTTGCCCATCACATCATTTCAGGGTGAATTTTGGTTGATGCAGTTTTGTTTTCATTCTTATGGTGAAAATCCATGTAAAATCCCAAAAAATCTGAATTTATACACTACCTTTCAGAAGTTTGGGAAAGAAGTCACTTAAGGCTGCATTTATTTGATCAAAAATACAGTAAAAACAATAATATTGTGAAATATTATTACAATAGAAAGCAACTGTTTATTATTTGAATATATTTTATAAAGTAATTTATTCCTGTGATCAAGGCTGAATTTTCAGCATCATTACTCCAGTCTTCAGTGTCACATGATCCTTCAGAAATCATTCTAAGATGCTGATTTGGTGCTCAAGAAACATTTCTGATTATTATCAATTATTATAAACAATTGTGCTACTTCATATTTTTGTGGAAAACATGATTTTATTTTTTTCAGGATTCTTTAATGAATAGAAAGTTAAAAAAAAAACAGCATTTATTTGAAATAGAAAGCTTTTGTAACATTATAAATGCCTTTACTATAAATTTTGATTTAAAGTATCCTTGCTTAATAAAAGTAAAAAAAATCTTACTGACCCCAAACTTTTGTATGTGATTTTTGCTTCTGTGTGCTTGATTTTTCTCAGCCTGAAGCCTCTAGATGTGGAGTTTATGAAGGCGATCCACAGCAAAGTCAACATCGTCCCTGTGATCGCCAAAGCCGACACGCTCACGCTGAGAGAGAGAGACCGTCTCAAGAGAAGGGTGAGGGTCAAGCTTTTTCTCTCTAGAACAAGTATCATGTGATCCATCTAGTTGACAACATGTTGCAAAACTAACAACAAATGGTATATCTGAGCTTCTTCGTGGTGTAGATTCCAGCTTTTGACTGGTACACTGAATGTTTGGTGATCAGACGATGTGTTACTATAGTGTAGGGTGTGTACATGTATTCACATTTATGCATTGTGACATTCCTGGCAGTCTGGCATGGACACAAGTATGTAAAAAGACACGCTGACCATGTATGTACTGTAGTGCACAGTTCTCCATAGACTATAGTGGTCTCCTTGTGCTGTCTGCAGATGTTTCCCTTTAACACACACAGAATCGCACACCCTCTGGATTGTGTCTGAAGCGAGGTCAGGTGTGTGCTGACCTGCACGCTCCATGTCTTCCTGCCAATGCGCTCCGCAGGTTAAGTAGGACGGTGATTATGTGCCGTGTATCTGGCTTGACTTCATCGGGACGTAATCTATAATCCCACAGGAAGCTCGTGCAGATCAACATGAGCACTGGAGCTTGTTCAGCATTTCTGCTGCTGCTTTGAGCACAACTATGTTAATGAACGGTTTATTTTGCCAGTGTTAGTATCATACGCCGCCTCTGTGCCTCTTAAAGTTTAGTTCACTTCAGAATTCAAATTTCCTGATAATTTACTCACTCCCAAGTCATCCAAGATGTTTGTTTTTTTTCTTCAGTCAAAAAGAAATTAAGGTTTTTGAGGAAAACATTCCAGGATTTTTCTCCATGTAGTGGACTTCAGCGGCTGCCAATGGGTTGAAGGTTCAAATGTCAGTTTCAGTGCAGCTTCAAAAGGCTCTACACGATCCCAGCCAAGGAATAAGGGTCTTATCTAGCAAAACGCTCTGTCATTTTCTTAACAAAAAAAAAAAGGTATATACTTTTTAACCACACATGCTCATCTTGCACTAGCTCTGCGATGTGCCACGCATTACTCAATCACGTTGGAAAGGTCACGTGTGACGTAGACAATTTTTTGTGTTCGTGTTGCCAAAAAGTTGCATACCATTCTGATGAAATTACATTTTTTTTTTTTTTTTTATCAAAATGTAACTTCTTTTTTCTGTCAAAAGTGACTGAAGAGTACCAGATGTTAAGTCACTTAAGTCACGTGTGACTTGGTTAGCTAGTTTCCTCAGCACTAATTCTGTTAATCTGAGGTTTGTGTGTCTGTGTATAGAAGAAAAATGTGCTAATCTATACAGTCATTATGTTTTGTTTTATATTGTAGCTCAGCATGTTGCACATCGTTAGATTTTGCATGACAAAAGAGCCATAACAAAACGGTAGTGAAAGAATTTGTCCTCCATCCCCCACAAATCAACAACACATGCATTTACACTTACCTAAACATCTGTTAACCCCTCAGACACCTGCTGATCAACGACTTTCACTAACGTGAACAAAAAAAAGCACAGTAATTGCTGAACTCTTCTTGTTTAATCTTGAGTTTAAGCCATTTGTGATTAAAAGTCCCAATTGACCTCTGTCAGCATCTTTTGTGTGTGTAAACATTGCCTCATTACTGAAAATGGTCCTGTTAGAGACAGTTTTAGATTAGAGACTAATGGAATCTTCTCCACATCCTGCAATCATTGCATGTACGTCCATCTAAGTCGCAGGAAAGATTAGCCACTGTCAGCCATTTCAAGCTAAATGACCCAAACAGATGTCAATGTGCATGTTCTCATGTGCGTTTTTCGGTATGAGTTGTGTAGTGGTGTCAAATAGAAATAGTTCACGCAGAAAAACACAACTAATGTTGTTTTCTGTCACTCTTAATTAAATGGCTCACAACACACAGGAAGTCTCAGGGCTTCATTGCTTATGCTGGTCTATATTTAGACATCGCTTTGGACACTGAATGCTTGTATTTTTAGTAGTTCCTGTTATTCGCCTGCTCCTTAGATGCCAGTTTTCTCTTCCTGCAGGTAATTTCAAAACATTTTCATACACATTCCTACATTGCTGTGTTAGCCAATCCATGTATTTTTTTAAAGGGATAGGTCACGAAGAATAAAAATTGTCATTTACTCACCCTCATGTTGTTTTAAACATATTTTCTTTCTTAAAAAAAAAAAAAAAAAAAAAAATTCCATGCATGTCCATACAATAAAATAACACAGTGATCACATGGTATTAAGCTTCAAAAAGGACCAAAAAATAGCATAAAAGCACTATAAAAGTATATGCATTATATTCCAAGATTTTTAAAGTCATAGACTACCATTCAAAGGTTTGAGGTCATAAGATTTATTTTTATTAATGTTTATTCAACAAATCTCACATCAAATCATACTCTCAGTTAAAAACATAATTTGCATGTGTGGGCAAACTATTCCATTAAAGGGGACATATCATGAAAATCTGACTTTGTCCGTTTTCAGTGGTGTAATTTTATTTATGAAGATAATGTGTCCAGATAAATTCATATACCAGTAAGTGTCATTTTACACTAGACTGCTTTGCACACGAGGGTTAGTAAAACACATAAGGGGCTTTTGCACCAGAGGAACTTTTTCATAGTTCCTAGAACTATTGGCTGAAGTACCTGGATTTTGGCGTGTTCGCACCACAGGAACGATTTTATTTCTTGGAACTCCTTTTGGGGAACTAAATTAGCTCCTACTAGTTCCTACTTCCTACTTGCGAATGCAAGGAAGTTGATTCAAATTTCTTGCAAAGTTGTTGCAATCAACTTTCTTGCGAATGCAAGAATCAACTTCATTGATTCTCAAAGATGGAGTGATACCAACTGTTCATGATCCAATTTCATATATATTTTGTAATGTTTGCATTCACGGAGACTAGAGCCATGTCGTTATTTTCATTTTTAACCCGAAAACGCTTACAGTCTGTATAATTCATAAATCTTCATTCTTACTGAGTCTCTCCAACAGTGTGTACCTTTAGCCAATTTAGCCGTGCAGCACGCTATCAGCACGCTCATTCAGAACCGAATGTTAGCAAACATCCACAAAATACATGCCATACCTGCGTGATCTGATATGCTGCATCACGAACAGTTTGTAATGATCAGTTTTGAGAGTTATATTTGCTGTGTGAGCTTCTCCTGTATTATTTATGCCTCAGTGTATTAGAATCACAAGCTTGGGGGCGGGGAGCACGAGCTCATTTGCATTTAAAGGTACACACACCAAATCAGTGCACTTTTTCTCCCATCCAAGAATAGGCCGTTAAAACATGGTATAATAAAAATCCATGGGGAATTTTGAGCTGAAACTTCACAGACACATTCTGGGGACACCAGAGACTTATATTACATCTTGTAAAAAGGGGCATTATAGGTCACCTTTAAGCTTTCTGTAAACACACTGCCGTTGTTACTGTTGCTGAGAAACCCATGACTACTTGAAACTTTGATTGTTTAAGAACTTGATTTTAGGAAATTGCCCCATCAAATCTGAATGTTAAAGTGAATGAATTGGAGGAAGTTTAATGCTTGTTCTTTTCATTGGTACCTCCACAAATGCTTGAATCCTTTTTCTTACATCAGTGATTATCAGGAAAGGATGAACACACCCTTAAGAATTTTGTCTACTTTAACTTTTCTCAAGAAGAACACTCTTGGACGCAACTTCCAATAATCAGTTCTGAATTATGTGGAAGTGCAAGTCAGCATTTCCCACTCACTTTTATGATGTCGTCGCAACCGGTGAAGGTTCCCAAAATCCTGCCCCTGCCATAAGAATGACAAATGACCCATTGTGTCTTTGCGGTTGATTGATATTTTTGTTTCATTTTCACCCTTACTTTCTCACCGTGATAGCTTCGCTCTCATTCTCTCACAGAGGACTGCCGCCCCTCTCCCCGATCTTTCTCACACCATCATGAAAGGGGGAAGCAGCTTGTGTAGAACAATATGGCCTTCCTGTAATGTGTCAGGCCGATTGGCAGGGAAAGCCGGGTCAGCGGTGTGCAGGACTCTTATCAGAGGCCGGAGTGAGGTCATAAAACCCTGAAACTTATAAAGTACTCGAGGGACGTTTAGGTAGCTCTTACTTCCCGCTATAGCAGTGATATATGCCGAAGAGCTACTAGTATGGAAACGCCAGCAGCAGGTCATGTCCGTTTGAGAAAGAAAGCCTTTGTGGCCGAACTGACGTACATCTGGGAGGAGATTTCTTCAGTAGAGTTGCATGCGATTCCCACAGGTCAGACTGTAGGTGCGC
Source organism: Hypophthalmichthys molitrix (assembly GCA_037950675.1). NCBI lineage: Eukaryota > Metazoa > Chordata > Actinopteri > Cypriniformes > Xenocyprididae > Hypophthalmichthys > Hypophthalmichthys molitrix. Next base: position 3,759,224 of record CM075499.1, read on the forward strand.
TTTGTGGGTTGCATTGTTGTGTTTATGTGAATTTGAATTATATTGTTGATGTTTGCCATGCTGCGATCCCCATCACGCTCATATCTCAGTCTCCAAACTGTCAAAGCTTTCCTCTCTTTGTCCTCTCGGTTGACTCAATGGGAGAAATTTACAAAAGCACCAACGAGCTTTGGGCAAGATCGTGTGGTTGCCAAACATTACCAGCCTTGTTGTTTTTAAAACACAGTGGGGTCAAGAAGTCTGAGAGCACTTGTGAAAATGCATCTATTATTTATTTATTATTTAATTATATTATCAGCATTGCAATTTGAGTGAAAATTTGAGAATGTCTTTGGTGTGTATCTCTTTTGCTTTAATGACGTCAGCATATATATTTGTGTGTGTGTGTGTGTGTGTGTGTGTGTGTGTGTGTATATATATATATATATATATATATATATATATATATATATATATATATATATATATATAGGTATTAGGGGTGTGACGAGACAGGTAGCTCACGAGACAAGACGAGACTCGAGTTTGAGTTCACGAGAACGAGACGACGACAATTTTTACACCGTATTTTTAAGAAATCCTCAATGACGAAATACATGACTAAAAATAGTCTGCATGTGCATTTGAAATGTTTTAAGTAATCATCTATGAATGTCATTTCAGTTCTACTTTCTGAGTATGAATTATCAATTGCATTAAAAGACAACAATACTGAAGCACTGTAAAAGGTTTTGCCACAAACTCAACTGACTGGCTTCTCTCCTGTATGATTTCATATGAGTCTCTTCAAGCCTTACTATACATGATTTATGAGCTTCTACAACCTTTGAACTTCTTTCCACAAATTGATCGTAGAAATAAAAATATAGAATAAAAAAGGTAGCACTTTACAATAAGGTTAATTTGTTAACATTAATGTATTAACTAACATGAACTAACAATGAGCAATACATTATTAATCTTTGGTAATGTTAGTTAATAAAAATAGTCATTGTTATTTCACGTTAGTTCAAAGTTAACAAATACAACTCTTAATGTTAATTTCAACATTATTAAAATCAAGATTAATAAATGCTGTAGAAGTATTGTTCTTTCTTAGTTTATAACTAAAGTAGTTAAGTAATGAATATTCAAAGTGCAAATAGAGACCAAATTTTTCTTTAAGCATGATACAGAGCTGAGAGATGGTTACAACTACACAGCCCAGCCTAAGTTAGCTTTCATATTGGGACATATTTGCATGCATCAGGGAGCCGCTTTCAAAATGCGGGGTATTGAAATCGCGCTTGTGTTTGTGTTTGATTTCACGTGTACTTTTTGTATAAGGATCGGCGGCGACCGTTATCCAGCTGAATTAAATGGTTTTTATGTCTATAAAAACCAAAACAACAGTGAAGGTGTAATGTAAATGTAGCGTTGGCATAATATATCCTAATTTCACCCTCACACTCTGCCATGGCAGTATCACTCACAAGACGGCTTTTTACCTCGACGAGAAATCTCGTCACATTTTGATCTTGCGAGATCTCGTCACACCCCTAATAAATAAATAAATATATATATATATATATATATATATATATGTATATATGTTTATATATAATGTGTATATGTATATGTGTGTGTGTGTGTGTGTGTGTATTTATGTAAGTATATATCAAACTGAATATTTCATCATTTTTACATTTAAATACTTAAAAATCTTTATATTTTATAATTTTCTGTTTATTTTCTGCTTTAAATAATATTAAAAAAAAACAAACCCAATGTTTTTTCAATGTTGTTTCAGATTTTCTGACCACACTGTATGTATGTTTTTGTGGTCATTAGGTCAGTAAGCACAGGGCTTTGGTGTTAAACGTGTTGTTTACTGTATGTTGTAGGACACTGTTATTCATGTTAGACCAGTGAGGTCACTTTGTTTTCTAAGCCAAGTCTTCATTTTTTTTTTTTTTTTTTTCATTCTTTTCATATTTCATTCATCTGATGTTGTTATCCTTAACTGCAGAAGTTAAAACCATGAATATCTCAATGGTTTTGGTATGTCCGTGTCCACATTCCTCCCTTGAATGAGGGTGTGGTTATTTATGCATGTTCTCAAGCAGAATGATTGCATCCTGGAATTGCAGCTCATGCAGCCCATATAAAACAATAAATATCCAGCACTTTCTGTGGCCATGACCTGACCTTAATTTAACACTTCAGTTTTTCAGAATAGAGTGGCCTTATGACTGGGACTTCTTGCACCACCTCCTCTTAGAACAGCATAATTAAATCCAGTTTGCGTTAAATAAACCTGCACTTGAGGAAGCGTATTTAATGCTTTTAAAGGAAAAATTCACCTAATAATATATTACGCGCCCTCATGCCTTTCCAAATTTTTTTTCTGAGTTAAAGGATTAGGTTCACTTCGGAATTAAAATTTCCTGAAAATTTACTCACCCCCATGTCATCCAAGATGTTTATGCCTTTCTTTCTTCAGTGGAAAAGAAATTAAGGTTTTTGAGGAAAATATTCCAAGATTTTTCTCAATATAGTGGACTTCAACAGGGATCAATGGGTTGAAGGTCCAAATGTCAGTTTCAGTGCAGCTTCAAAGAGCTCTACACGATCCCAGACAAGGAGTAAGGGTCTTATCTAGCAAAACGATCTAACATTTTCTAAAAAAAAAAAAAAAAAAATTATTTACTTTTTAACCACAAATGCACTAGCTCGGTGATGCGCCACGCATTACATAATCACGTTGGAAAGGTCACGTGTGACGTAGGTGGAAGTACCGCGTTAGGGCGAAAATCTCCTTCTCATTTTCTCCTCCAACTTCAAAATCGTCCGACATTGTTTTACCTTTTTTTTTTTTTTGTAAAGGCCGTTTGACTTTGTCTTTGCATGTTCGTTTTGTAAACACTTGCTTGGTACTTCCGCCTACGTAACGTGTGACCTTTCCAATGTGATTACGTAATGCGTGGCGCATCACCGAGCTAGTGCAAGACGAGCATTTGTGGTTAAAAAGTATATAAATGTTTATTTTTTTTAGAAAATGGACAATCGTTTCTCTAGATAAGACCCTTATTCCTCGTCTGGGATCATGTAGAGCTCTTTGAAGCTGCACTGAAACTGACATTTGGACCTTCAACCTGTTGGTAACTGTTGAAGTCCACTATATGGAGAAAAATCCTTGAATGTTTTCCTTAAAAACCTTAATTTCTTTACGACCGAAGAAAGAAAGAAAACATGGGGGTGAGTAAATTATCAGGAAATGTTAATTCAGAAGTGAACTAATCCTTTAATTTCTTTTATACGACACACAATGATTGTTGGACTGGTCACGCTTTTGCATTGAAGTCTTTAAAACTTCAAAAAGGACACAAAACCACCATGAAAGTAACAATAAAATAGTTCATACGACTTGAATATTTACTGAATAACAGTGAAAAGTGATTTAAATAGTGAATAATGGAAATATAGTGCACAGATCATATGGACTACCGTTATACTACTTTCATTGTGCTTTTGTGTCTTTTTAAAGCTTGAAAGCCTCAATGACCAGTATGATTCTTCTAAATTTCTTCTAAATTATCATACGTGTTTAGAAAGACGTATCAATTGTTTCTTTCTACAGAGCATTTCTTTTCTTTAGAATACCAAAATATGAAGCTGATAATGAAATACTAAGATGTCTTCAGCAAGAAGTTACAATCAGCTAAAATTCTGCCTGTTCTTATCCAGGTGTCCATACTATAATTGTAGCATCTTGTTGCCGAAGGCCTCCACACACACACACACACACTCATCCCTGACTGGAATTTGCTGGAGTGAGCGTCTCCTCGCGTCCCACTGTTTCAGAGACGCCGGATTAACATTAGCCCTGGTACCAACACACATACACGGGTCCAAGTAATTGGTCAGTCCTGTTGAGTTTCTTTCAGAATTATATAACACCCCTGTGTGTTTTGTACGAATGAAAGGCTTTCACGAGCTGCAGGTAGCCAGCGGTTTTATCCAGAGACAAGGGATCACAGTTAAGAACTTCATGGCTTTTCAGTTTGACACACTTTACTGCTGAATAGTGACTTTTACAGTATTTCATAATTGTTCATACTGCTGTTTTGTAATTTTGAGCCACTAAGTAGAACATCTGCATGATAAACAAAGTGTTTTAGTGTTAAAAGCGACGGTTTTAAACCGTGTAAAAACTGTAGGGAGTGGTTGGATTTGAAGTGCTTATTCATGCTGAAACTTGACAGTAAGAAACTACTGTTTTGCTCCCTGAAGTATAATCCTATAATAATTGGTCTGTAGACAGGAAAACTATATTTAACTTATTTTGATGTGTTATGTACATAAATATAGTGCCTGTCCTGTTTGTGGCTCCTATTTTTATGCAAGTGACCAAATGTTTATGAGCCTCTTTAGTTGTACAAATGTTACATTATACAAGTAGTGCACAGCCTGTAATCTATAGTTGGGTAATTAAGATGGTGTCAGTTGTTTGTACTGTAATCAGGTCATTTTGTTGTGACCTAGTGCACTATTTTCATTTAACTGAAGCATTTTCAACAGGTTCCCAGAGTGCCAGATCCATGTTTAGGTGCTAATATTTACAAATACAATATTTTAACACATTCAGATTTTTCTGTCCCATCTGTTTGCATTCTCAGTTCAGCTTTGTGCTGTCCAAACTGATCTGAAGCGAGTGAGTTGTGTGCATATGAATGCATGCTGTGTTGTACAGTTGGGAAGCACATTTTTGTCTCTCAGTTCTTCCTCAAATGTAAATTTTAAGCCATTTTGTGTTTTAAAATGTAGCTGTAACAGTAACTGGTTGAGTCCTTATATATCTACTTGTTTGCTACTTATGTTTACATTGAAGTGCATTATCCTAAAACCTATTTGAAATTACTATTAGGAAGTTCCTAAACCTATTTGAAAGGCGAATTAAGGCCCAATCACACAAAGAACGATAACTCTAATGATAACTATCTTAGCGTCTACACCAGCGGACGATATCATTTTGTTCATTCGCTGCAGTTTTGTCACCTGCCGCTTTAAAAGCTCGAGCTCTTTAAAGTCAGATGGATTATGATTGGCTGCCATTGTTTTTATTGTTCATCACAGGGCTCCAGACTAACATTTGAGAGCAGTAGCACCGGTGCCACTTAGTTCTACAGATGGTGGTGCCAGCACCTGATTTGGTCACGCTGGGGGGGATTTTTAAACAAGTTATTTTAATAATAAAATTACTATTGCTATGCATTAATTAGTGCAGTTAGTTTGTTTATTGGAAATTTGACAGTAAAGCACTGAGCTTGAATTGAGATGCATATAGAATTAACTTGTTTTAACAACGGTAATGTGCAAAAAATAATTTTTTATAGAGAAAATTGAAATATTTTACTCCTATTAAAGGTGGGGTAAGTATTTTTCAAAAACACTGTTTGGAAGTTAGTCGGGCCGACACCAACAACAAACATGTAACCAGTTGGCATTAGGGGGCGTATGATGGTCGAGGAGAGAGAACGAGCAAGAGGGAGATTTGAAGAAAAACTGCAGAAAGAGAGATGGGACAATACAAAAGAGCTCAAAAGAATATCACTGGAATGAAGGTTTATGTCTTTGTATTTACTCTTGTGTGGTGTACGTTCATTTTTTTTGTGCTTCCTTGTCGTTCGTTCATCATCTGTGCTTTATTTTTCGTGAAGCATTTTGTTGCACGTCAGCTGTGATAAACAGACATCCGCTCTCGCGTTGCGTGTGTAACAGCGGCCAGATAGTGGGAGTTGTGCACACTGACGACCGCTAGAGAATGCGGTGTTTGGCATAATTGTTAGTGCACTCGCCTTGCCTACCAGCAGTGGTCCGGTCGGGGTTCAAGACTTAGAGCAGGGTGGTTAGGATTGGAGGGTTAGTTTTGGAGGCGGAGCAATGAAGAGAGGGGTTGGTTTGTTTGGGTTGATTTCAAATATCAACAATATCCTTCAGCGTTTTTGAAAAACTACTTACCCCACCTTTAAATGTACCATTGTTCTTCTATAGTATCATACTGAACTGACTGACAGCTTCAGTGATTATAAAAGGAGTGCTCTTTACTTGTGTAATTCAGTCACAATTTGAAGAAAAGGTTTTGGTTTCTTTTCTACTTTTTCGTATATTAGGGAGTGGATATGGCTAATAAATCAATAAGTGCTCCTCTGCCGACATCTACTGGCTATAGTGGTAATTTCATTTTTTTTAAATAAAAGTGTTTGTTTGCCACAAAGTGTTAGTTTTCCTATATCTTTAAACTTTCAGTTTTACAAATCATCACATTAAAAATAACATTAAAATTGGATAATGTTTAGAGATTTGAAGTGCAAGAAAAGGCATGAAGCCTTTTAAAAGTGCTTGAGTTTCACTCTCAAAAGGTTATAAGAACCCTGAGATGAATAATGTAAAAAAAACATTCAAATATTTCTGCCACAATACCATGGTTACAGTTAGATATGCTATGTCAAATGCATGGTGAATGTTGGTGATTTGTGGATTGAAAAGCCTTCTATAACTTGATTGTTCATGGCACAATGTTTCTCCTGGTTTCCACATCAGCGCTGTTTGATCTGATTCCTGTGGTTTATAACAGAGAATTCTGTGCCAAATTTGAATTCTTCTCACTATATCTTGCAGGCTGCAGTGATGTTATTAATTCTCCCTGCGCTGTGTAGTAATGGCGCTGCATGCTCGAGAATCAAGATCAGCCTGCGTGTACCTGTTCTGAGCTCGCGCTATGCTGTCTATTATTGGTCCAAGCTAATAAACGGTCCTCGCAGCGCAGCTCAAACGAGTAGCATGGTTTCATTCCACTTTTTTTTTGTTTGCCGTTTGATGTTTCTCATGTGCAACGGAAATGGCAGCTCTTATCAGTTGGACAACGTGGTGGTGGCACCAGTGCGACCTCTGACAAAATCACACCAGTAGGAAAAAGGTCACAAAAAGTGAGCGTTTGGTCGCAGTCTGAAGCCCTGCATCAACTTGGAAAAACCGTTCTGAAAGTGATTCCAGATGTAGTTTGTCGTTATCATCCTTGGTGTGAACAGGCCTTTAGACCACAAACTTTTGAACAGTAGTCTATATGTTTTTCCTTTTTTACATGCATGCAGCCAGATCTGATTTCTGCCCGATCTCAGCGGAAAATCAGAATTGGTTGACAATGTACATGCAGCTTGATTGAGCACTTGACTGAAGAGACCAACTCCAACATCCAGCCCACACGAGCTTCGCCCACTCTTACCCACAAATAGTCTTGCTCTGCAAACACATGGTCACGACTCATAATGCATCCTATGATAAACAAATTACAAGCATAATTGGTGAAACTCATTTCCCTTTTCAGTTGGGAGCCATGGAGAAACTCCTGTGCCATTGTTCCAGGCCAGACTCCAGGTGCCTCTGCCAATCGTGTGGAGGTGCTGCCAATCCAAACACATTCAGCCTCGGAGAAAGACAGGGAGAGCTAATGATTGTGTTGAGGTCTGCGCTGATAACTCGCACCAAGATTTGCGGTGCTGGTGATAAATTGTGGAAAATCCTTGTTTCCGTATAAAATGAAATAGCTATTATCAATGTGCCACTCTGTGAAAGGTTCTTGACGTTCTGTTTAGGAACTAAACTTTTTCCTTTTATTATTATAGCTTAATATTTTTAGCAGGGGATGAATAAGCTACTTCTCAAAGAGGATTTTAGCTTGTTGTGCTTTTGCATACGAACATTAACTGTCAGCATGCTAAAAAAAAGGTTGCATCTATAAATTCATCTCTTTTGTCATGTAAAACTGTAGTCATGAAAGAATTGCTTTTTGCACTTTTATTTTAATATTGGTCAGTGTACACCAATGTAATGCTGAATTAGCTTTTATTTTTATATTTTCATTTTTAATTGTGATTTTAGTTAAATTTTTAACTAAATGGTCATTTTGTGCTTTTTTTTAAATATTTCTAAATAGTTTCTAAACAGTTTAGTTTCAGTTTGTAATTAGTAATTCAGTTAGTAATTTTGTACTTCGAATTATTTCTAATTTTCATTTTAAATGTAATATTTAAATATTTCTTTTGCAACTTTGTTGAGTTTGTAATTTAGTTGAGTTAGTTAAAGGATTAGTTCACTTTAAAATGAAAATTAGCCCAAGCTTTACTCACCCTCAAGACATCCTAGGTGTATATGGCTTTCTTCTTTCTAATGAACACAATCTGAGTTATATTAATAAATATTCTGACGCATCTAAGCTTTATAATGGCAGTGAATGGG
>CM075499.1:5065000-5195000 GCA_037950675.1 Hypophthalmichthys molitrix
ATTTAATACTTTCTTGGTCTGTGCCAAAAGTATTTTTAGGTGAAATTATTTGAGAGTCAGAAGTATTTTTTTTTTTAAATAATGCATAATTGCATATTTACATTTCTCATTATTTAACGCTACTTTTGTGAAATGGGTAAAAACTAATGACATTTATTTTTCTTCATACAAAAATGTAGTGAAATTTTGGGCTGAGGAGAATATGTAATAAATGTACAAAATGTGCCCCGAAAAATATTTGAACACTCTCTGTAAAAAATTATTTTCATGATTTCTTCACAACAATTTTTCTTTTGTCAAATCAACTTAGATAATTAATGTGTTCCAGATAACAAAATATTTTGAGTTTCTGTTGATTAAATCAGTCGCATTCATTGTATTAAGCCAAAATGTTAATTTCAATGAACTTGCAACCAAGTAACTTACTTTTTTAAGTTAAACCAACAATTCTTTTACAGTGCTTAAAAGTCAGATACAAAATACAGCAAGTGTTCAATTTACTTAATTTTCTTAGTTTTATTTATTTATTTAAATCCTAACAAACTTGTTTTTGTGAAATGATGTGCTTGAAAAGTACATTTTTATTTAAAGGAAATGCCTCTTAGATTGATTTTTTGTTACATAATGCATTTGAATTATGCATATATTATACAGTTACATAATACATATACATTTTTAAATGTCTTAAAGGAATAGTTCACCCAAAAATCAAATCTCTGTCCTCATTTACTCAACATGTCATTCCATATAAATTATAACAAATGTTTTTGCTTTCTGCAATTGCTTAGGAAATAATTTCTGAGATGAAATAGAATTGGATCATTAATGCTTTCACAAACGGTTTTGAAAACTTCTCCCATTGTATTAATGCAGAATGTTTTATAATGCAGCCCTAAACATGCCAAATGTTGGCCACATTAACTGGTATTGATCTTCTTGTGTTCTCTGCCTCTTCCTGCCCACTAATGCTTCAGCGAAAGACTTCATAGTTCACCTACTGCAGAAGGATCCAGTGAAGAGGTTCAATTGTGACCAGGCCTTGCAGCATCCTTGGTGAGTCCTTAAATAGCAGGAAAGAGGCGGACGAGGAGCTGAAGGGTTGATCAGCAGTGAAAAGAGAGGCTGACCTTGAAGAACAGATGAAGAGTTGGGTCACGTCTGTGCAGCGGCGTGGGAGGGTGTGCGCAAACAGGAAGAGGATTATGAAATATAATAGAATAAACAGATGTCTCTTCACCTGCAGATCACTCTGAAATTGTATACAATTTTTAAGAAGTACAAAACAATTATGATTTTCATTGCGGAAATAAAATGGTACAGAGAGCTCACAGAAGGAATGCATTCAGAGAAATACGTATAATTGAGGCACTGGATTATTGTGGTACTTGATAACATACATTATAGTTTCCCAGAAGAAAATTTCAATTGCTCAGATCTTACTTACTGTAGATAAAATGAGTCCTTTGAGTTTCCAATTATGCTTTATTTTCTGACCATCATCGTTGTCTGAGATGTTTCTCCTAAAGTTCCCTAGGAGACCTAAAAAATAGACAAAAACAAGACAACATTTTTGAGTTCCTATTGAGATCTCTGAGTTTGTTTGCAAAGTTTGGCATCTTGACAAACTGAGTAAACTGAGTAAATTTCTTTCACAAAAAAAAAAAAAAAAACAGTAGTGTACATGTTTAATTTTGAATGAATATAGTTTTGTCATGGCAGGATATCAGGGGGTGCAGCTCTGGACAAGAACATCCATGGCTCAGTGTCAGCGCAGATTCAGAAAAACTTTGCCAAGAGTCACTGGAAGGTAAGAGTGATGAAACAAACCTGAGTCAACTTTAGAGTCACCTTGAAATCAAAATGGACAATTCTTGTTTCGCACAAAAGATTAACATGACGGCACATGCTAGTCGATGAGTTGAATCAACTCCACAGCAACTACATAAATTTATCCACTAACCATTCAGAAACGTACAGTTTCATTCTAAAAGTTGTAATTTCTTCCTGAGTCTCTCCATCAGCGTCCTCATTTTGGCTGTGTGAGATTCTCCAGCTTTGTTGTTGTTGAGCAACCGAAGTGTGAGCTGTTAAAGCTCCGCCCTCTTCTGGAAAGGGGGCCGGGAGCAGCAGCTTATTTGCATTTAAAGGGACACACACAAAAACAGCGTGTTTTTGCTCACACCCAAATTTGTCAAGCTATAATAAATGATCTGTGGGGTATTTTGAGCTGAAACTTCACAGACACATTCTGAGGACACCAGAGACTTATATTACTGTACATCTTACATTATAGGTCCCCTTTAATTCACCAACATCCCAGTCTCCGTCTCATACATCAAGGCCACAGACCGTCTGGTGCATATTGTACACAAAAATAGCTGAAATCAATCTGATTAATTTAACTGGGTTGAGTTCAAATCTGGGTCCTGAAACAAAACCAGTTGAGAACCTAAGTAGGTGGTTTTTGTGTAAGATCAAAAATGGACCTGAAGTATAAGACTCTGAAGTATAAAACAGCTCTGTATGACTTGTGTCAGTGACCTCTGTGGCTGAAACAAAACTTTGCATTTGTAAATGTATGGCTAGAGTTACTTTAGCGGCATATGGAGGCTTTGTTATTATTTGACGCCAGTCGTTGTTGCTCTACTTCTGATAGTCTGCCCTGCCATGCAATTACGGCTTGTACCTTTAAAAGGGCAAATGCTGTAATTGCTGTAACTATCAGGCTTTTAGTTTTAGTGCAATAAATGCCTCTAAACATTCAACAGACTCTTCTGCTCTTATGTGTAGTGTAGGTTCACCATTTGCCATTTAAAGATATTTTATATCACTGGATTCTGCAGCATTATCACTGGTGTCTTGTGTTCCAGAGAGCCTTTAATGCCACTATCATCGTGCATCATTTAACGAAGAAAACACACTCCGGGGAAGACGGAGAAGGGAATCACTCCACAAGTTCAGGTGAGGAGACATCACATAACTGTGATTGCCTGCATATGATATTCAGGACAATAGCACCAATATGATATTATACAATGCTTCACAAGAAAATAACAGAGTAACTAACATTTCTTACTACATTTGAACAGTTTGAATACATTTTTCCTCCACTGGAAAAAACTTGCGTTATCATTAGACCAAAAGTATAAACAAAACATTTTAATAGCTGAAAACAGTTTATGAGTCAGTGGTTTATATTCCATTTTGATTTAAGAAATTGCTGCAATTTTATACAATGTCAAAGTCCCTTTAAGACAAGTCATTTCATTGGGGGCCATCTTTGAAACGCCTCTCGGGCATATAAGTGCAGCTCCTATCTCTTTGAATGGGGAAACATCAAATTCTCCAAAATTCTCGATTAAATTTCATATTTGAAATCACCAATGAAATCTGACAACAACTGTCTCATAAATTTTGTTTCTAAACGCTTGAATCATGACAAAAACAGTATTTTTCAGGCTGGATCAAACTAATACACATGTGTAGTCCTAAGCATGCATCTCTATAGGAAGCGTGCGTCTGACTGTTTCTATAGGAACCGGAGCTTATAACGGCCGCTGCAGTGATGCGATGACTTTACCAATCGGTGATTGGCTCTTATTTAGAGGGCGGGACTTATTGCGCAATATTGCGCATTGCACTTTCTCCCATTCAAAACAATACTAGTGACACGTCTTGTGTTATTCTATAGTCTTTGACAATGTTGACATGAATTTTAATGGATTGAAATGTTTAATCCATGCAGATGTCTGCAAAAATGAATTTGAATTTGATTCTAAAATATGCTTTAGTTCAATCTGATGTTCTTTCATATTTTCTTTTTCCTGAGAGTTTTCCTGAATTATTTCATTTCATTTTTTCTGTAGGGACCATCTGACAATCCACTGGCAGTAAACCAAGGCTCTGTTAAAAGAAAAGTTCAACAATTATGAAAACTGGGTCATTCACTCTCATGTTGTTCCAAACCCCTATGACTTGATTTATTTCCTAGAACACAAATGGAGAGGGTATGAACAATGAAAGATGTAGTTAACAGGTACTCTGAACATCCAAAAAGGAAAAAAAAAACATCATAAAAGAAATTCACAAGACTGCGTTTGCATATTCAAATTTAGAACGTGTTGATTGGTTATGGGACAAGTGAGAACCAATAGTGTTTAGCATCATTGACAATAAACTTGTGTCTTCATGCGCATCAGTGTTGCCAAGTCTGCGGTTTTCCCGCGGAATTGGGCTACTTTTACACTGATGCCACGGGTTGTTTTTCATGTTCGCGGGTTGAAGTGGCCCAAAATAATATGATATTCAGCCCCTGGAATGTGAATTTTACCAGGGGAACCCCGCCAAAATGCAGATTTTACCACCGGAATGTGATTGAGCTAGTTTTGGGCTAGTTTTAAAGTAGCAATTGGGCGGGTTTTGTTGTGAAAACCTGGCAACACTGATGTGCATATTCAATTATATGCAAATGAGAATGAATGTTTGAGAGTGGGCCAGATTTTTATATTATTATATTGATATTAACTAAATATATAAAATAAATAAATAAAAATGAATAAAAACTAAGATTTTTTTTAAAACAAAACTTTTAAAAATGGCAAAAACACAACAAAATTATTCAAACTTTAACCGAAAACAAAACAGAAAAATAAAATCTAATTCAAAATATTAAAAATAAAACTTATTGTATATCAATGAAATAACACTGATTGATTGATTGACAGTCGCTATCATTGTATGCTTGTTTCATAAGTGAAAGAGTATTTTGCTAATCCTCTTCTTTTGTGAAAAAAAAAAAAAAAAAAATCACACAGGTTTGGAACAACATAAACATGACATAATTTAGATTTTAGGGTCTGACCGCAGTGGTCACTGTGTTTGGCAGGACTGACTGGTGAAACACACACCTGTGCTTTAAATGCGCCGCTGTCAGTGAGCCTTCTGTCAGAGCTACTGCTGCTACACTTCAGTGGGCTGCTACTGTAAAAATACCCTCAGTGGAGAACAGCTCCTTCACAACTCATGTTTTCATAAGTGTTCTACTCCCTGTCTACTTGTATTTGACGCATAACAGCATGCTGCTATTTGACAGAACGCAACATTTAGCCATGTAGTACTGTCTGTCAGCTGTAAGTACTGTCACTTGATGCTGTATCAGTGCGTTACAAGAACAAATATGCCATACAATATGATATTACAATGGATAAATGAAGTAAATAGTAATTGTTGTCTTGTAGCTCTGCTCTCATTACACCGTGGAATAAACAACCTGATCTGCCTGTTGTGTTGTGAATCTGTCACAGGGATGATATAGAGAGAAAAGGACAGAGCCAAAAGAGAAGATTTAAATTCTGAACACTTGCCATCAATTGCCATTCCCTTTGTAAGCAATCTTACAAAAGCACACAGCCCATAAATTAAGAAGAACAACAGAGTATCTGCACCACTGACTGTAATGATAGGCTGATCAGACAGATACGCTGCCCCCTCTAATTCATGGAAAGAGTTGTACATGCACGGACCAGCCGTCAACATAATGAAATCTGTCCCAAACTGATAATTCAATCAGTTCTGTTTAAAAAAAAAAACAAAAAAAAAAACACGATGGGGCAAGCTGCATGAGCTCATCATCTGAAAGTGGGATGATTGTGATTTTGGATGAAAGAAAACAACAAAATCAACTTTCTTTTGCTAAAAGGGGTAAATTTATGGAAAAAAAGCAGTTTGAGCCAAGTCGCTTTGTTCCATATGATAGATTTCTGTGAGAAACACATCAAAGTTTAAGTTATTCATTAATATCCTCTGTTCATATTTTAAAATAAATTAATTTAAATTAAATTATATATATATATATATTAAATATTTAATATTAAATATATATAGTCAGACAGTTTGAACATTTTATTTATTAATTCAGTTTATTCACTATAGTTTAAAAAAAATGGTAATAAAATATGACAAGATCTCAGAGATAAACTGTGTCAGAAAAAATTCAGTCAGATAACACTTAATCAAAACATGGTCAGGTCAAAGTGTCTGAATCATTTCTGGTTCCAAATTTTTATCAGTTTTACTGGTAGTCCACTGTATGAAGAATTTTTGAGTATAATATGTCACAGCTTACTTTATTTTTCTATCCTCACTTACATAAATGAACTAGTGTCCTGCACCCACTAGTTAAAATAGATCAAAAATGTCTGAATAATTTTTGGTTTGACTGTATATTGTTACAAAAGATTTTTATTTTAAATAAATGCTGTTCTTTTTAATTTTTTTATTCATCAAAGAATCCTGAAAAAAATATCACAAGAAAAAAGTAAATAAATAAAATTATTATTATTCACCATATTAGAATGATTTCTAAAGCATCATGTGACACTGAAGACTGGAGTAATGATGATGAAAATTCAGCTTTGCATCACAGAAATAAATTATAATTTAAAGTATTTAAAAAATAGAAAACCATAATTTTAAATTGTAATAATATTTCACAATATTACTGTTTTTTCTGTATTTTTGATCAAATAAATGCAGCCTCAAAAACAATATCAATCTATATTTATCTATATCCATCCATCCATCCATCCATCCATCCATCCATCCATCTCTCTCTCTTTCTCAGTTTTGTTATATTTGAACAAGCAGTTACACTTTAATCCAGTAGGGGGCACTTTAGGTCTCTTTTTAACAGTGATGTAAGACATTTCCAAACATCAGTAATTGCACCTTTTAAATGATCATTATTTCATGTATAATCATTATTATTGTGTATTTGAATAAGTAACCTAATTATTTAAACTAGGTACTTGATTTCTTGATAAACCTTTTTGTTGCCATTTTTTAATAGCAATGACTAGTTCTTTTTCCATGTTTTGCTTAAATCAATTAATTTCTGCACCTTCTCAAAATTTTAAACACAATAGATATATGTATACAGACAGTAATGGCAGTCATTGGTCGGTGATTTTATGTAAAGATAATGCCATTTGGCAAAGAAGCTTAAGCCTGTCCTAATTATCAGATGAATGGAGAGTGATTAGTGATTAATGTTTTATTGATGTTAAATAAGATCATTCCCTCAGCATGATTTACTACACA
The DNA here is from genome assembly GCA_037950675.1 of Hypophthalmichthys molitrix. Lineage (NCBI taxonomy): Eukaryota > Metazoa > Chordata > Actinopteri > Cypriniformes > Xenocyprididae > Hypophthalmichthys > Hypophthalmichthys molitrix. The sequence continues at coordinate 5,072,099 of CM075499.1, forward strand.
GCTCAAACAGACACCAAAACAGCCAGATCACACAGTAAGAATATAAAATGATCAACCTCGGCACTCCAAAGCGGTGCAGGGGAGGAAACAGAAGGCCATTTTCACTGAGAGTTATCCATCCTTATCCTAAACTAATGAGACAGACTCCTGAAAGCTTTTCACTGTACATAAAAACAGAGTAAAAAATGTCCCAGTGACCCGGAGACTTTTAGCAGCTGTAGTCTGAGTCCAAAGGGAGAGCACAAATATGTTTCATCACACTTTTTTACATAGTGCAAACGGCTTTTATGAAATGAAAGTGTTTACAGCAACAACAACAACATTCTGCTGGTATCAAAAGACAGCAGCTTTAATAAAACAGCTCTTGGTAGAACATTAAATATCCTGAAGTATTGTGGTTTCGAAGGAACCATGAGAAAGCAATTTACAGCACCGCAGGCAATTACATATTAAACAATCTCAAAATGGTCTGCCAGTTAAGACGTGTTGTCAGGATGTTCCAAGGCAAAGAATGCAAGTGAGCTCTCCGATTGGTCAGCGGAAATGTTCTGCTGGCCAATTAGAATGCAGCGCCCCCAGAAGAATGATTTAAAAGTGCATACGTACCACCAGAACAGCCACAGCTAATGCAGTGAATAAATATCTAATGGAGAGGTTTTTAATCAGATATGAAAAGGCACGCCTCAAGTAATGCACAGCGTGACCTGGATTACCACTAACAGCTCCAGACACCTGAACTGTCTAGTCCACTTAACTGCGGTTGAAAGGTCATAGCAGTATTGTCTGCTTTCCCAGCATGTGAATCACACATCTTGGAAAATTCATTCTTGGGAAAGTCTTGTCCCAGAAAATCAAAGCAAGCATTTTTCAACTCTAGACAAGCGGATGGAAACTTTCATTTTGAATATCTATTCATTTTATTTATTTAGTTATTTATTTTATAAATGAAGGTCAAATTCTCGTGCATCAGCATGTCAAACTTCCTCTTGCAGTAATCCAACCTGATTTATTTAGTTATGAGCTATATGGAAAACTAAAACTGAAAACATCACATGACCATCTGAATACTGCTAGTTTCATTTCGGTATCTACGGTATATATATATATATATATATATATATATATATATATATATATATATATATATATATATATATATATATATATATACACACACACACACACACACACACATATATATATATATATATATATATATATATATTATCTCATAATTTGGCAGCAGGTATAATAGGCTGCTGTCACTTTAAGACTTGACACACGGATCCATTATACTGTTACACATGCGTTTTCTTTCTCAACTGTTTACGTTCACATAACTGTGTTTATGTGAATACTCGCCAAGACTGGCTTTTTGACATTATTTTGTGTGTATTTGTTAAGTACTGAGAAGCGGCTTTATGTGGCGCACTTTGGGTGTAAGCACAAAATCGGCGGGAATGAATAAAATTATGTGCAATATGCGCAATCCCACGACGAAATTCAAGCCTTGAAATGAGTGATAAAAGCCTACATGTATATAATAAAAGCCTGTTCATCATATAAAGCGATTGAGTCTCTTCAGAAAATTTGGACTAAACTGCTCGATTCATATGGATTCGTTTTACGATCTCTTTATGAACTTTTTGAAGCGTCAAAGTGGTAGTCGCATAGCTGTCAATGGAGGGAAGGAAAGCTCTCAGATTTCTTAAAAAAAATCTTAATTTGTGTTCCGAAGATAAACGAAAGTCTTACGGGTTTTGAACGACATGAGGGTGAGTAATTAATGACAGAATCTTCATTTTTGGGTGAACTAACCTTTTAACCCAAAGCTGAGGTCTTAAAACATGACCGTCACACTCTATTTCACGTACGAGCGCATGAGTGCATGTTAGTTGGAGAATATTCTGTCTTGTTAACAGAGCTGTGTTTACTGCCTACTTGGCTTATTTCCATACTACAATCTGCTACCCATCTGGCATAACTCATTTTAATTAAGATGGTGATTTTCCTAAAAAAAAAAAGAAAAGTTTGTGGGGGGGTCTTAGTGGCATGAATTTCCAGTTTCTGGTTGTGCGATGACAATGGAAACTGCAATTATGCTGAGGTGTGTTTGAGAACACCTGCCACTGTCCATCTCCATGACTGGTTCCAGCAGGCCACAGCGCACCGCTAGTCGACTCTGACAGCCTGCCGTAGCTACTATAATGCTTCACTGCCCAGCAATAGCGCCAGATGTTTCTAACATGACAGAGCCAATGGGAAAATCCATTAATGCTTGAAAAGAAATAGAAGAAATAGCTCTTGGTCTGTCCTCCGCTGTTGCTGAAATCGCAGATCAGAGGGTCTCAAAGATGGTGCTCAGGTAATCTGTCTGGAGTGGCCACTTTTGCTCACTTTTGTTGATGACAATCCTCAATCCACTTATTCTAGAGTTGGGAAGAGTGTGAAAACACACTTTGACGTGACCGAATGCACCTGTGTCTTGCTCAAATGCAGACTCATCTGACGCAACACCAAATTGTAAATTTTTGTTCGGAGATTGTTCTTAATCACTTAAGAGGATGAAAGCCTCATGAACGCCTTCACCAGGGTCTCGAATGACTCAGGAACTCTTTCGGCCTAGAAAAAAACCACAGAAAATTGCTAAATCTTTAGGACACTTTCGTGGGAGTCAAGAGTTACAAAACGAGTCTGCTTGAAATGGTGGTTCATGTAGACTCTAGTATGCAGTTCACAACTGGTATGAAAGCAAAATCCAGTCAAATTAAATCCTACACCAATTTTTTTTTTTTTTTTTTTTCCCAGATAGTATAATGAAATCAGTTGTGCTGCTTATTATTTTTTTTTGGAAACTGTAATACATTTATTTCCGAATTCTTTCATTAATAGAAAGGTATTTAAAATCTTTTGTAACATAATAAATGTCTTTACTGTCCATTTTGATCAATTTAATGCATCCTTGCTGAAAAAACATATACATTTCTTTGGAAAAAATCTTACTGACCCCAAACTTTTGAAATGAACTAATTTAATAATTGATGATCTTCACAACGGAACTGAATTAACACTGAACAAACCTAAGCTGAACTATGACATTATTTTCTTTTTGAACTGCTGTACAGCCGAAATGAACTCTGTTTGCATTACTGAATCCTTTTCCTGTTATCACTGTAAAGCCCAAAGTATACTTCACTTTTTACGCGTACGCGAGGGTCAGCGTACAGTGCGCTTGACGTGAATTTCATCATCAGAAGAATATGCGCATACTGTATGCACACCGCCAGATTTTTGTAACCGTGCTTTGTACTTTGTACACACAGGTCGCACATGCGCATTTAATTAGCTTGTCTACAAGGTGGCAACCGTGCCCTGGGGCATCGATTCACAAGGTACTAGAAGAAAAATTGCATAAACTGAACAGACCGGAATGCATGCAAGCTACAGCGACAATGGAGTCCTACATAGAAATGAGATTGTGCTAAGAGGTTAGAAACAATACAAAGAGGTTTACATGGGTTGTAACTCGTGGCAAGAGATTGCTCAACACTGCGCATACATTGAACACATACGAGTCAAATGAAGTACACTTTGCAATATATACTTTGGCCAAAAGGTTCAAAAACGTGAATTTTAACACATCAACAACACATAAAATACATTTATTTTACACGCTGCTTTTTCACTCTCAAGCAACATGTATTTAACGTGAGAAATACGCATTAAATATGTGTGAAATCCACGTATTTTACGTGTTATTGATGTGTTAAAATTCATGTTTTTGAACCTTTTGGCCTTCCATATTCGACTGTGCACCTATGCGTTGAACGCACAGCTTGTACGCGTATACAGGCACAGTTTTGAGCAATCTCTCGCCACAAGTTACAAAACAAAGTATACTTTGGGCTTTAAGCTTTGAAACTATCCGTACTGTATAAAGCTCTATATAAATAAGGGAGTGTACATCAATAAAACAGGTGTTGTGATGTCTCTCTGACAATATTATGCTCTGTAAATGGCTAAAAAGTGTTGAGGGAGCGGCCCACCCTTTTTAAGCCAATCAGAAAACTAGCCAATCATAAACTTTCTCTGTCTGTAAATCATTTTGGAGAGAGGCGTATGGCTGAAGTTTGCAAAATTACTTATAGGACCCTAGGGTTTTAACCACAAAAACATGAGTAAAACATTAAAGCTGGCAAAAACCTATCAGTTCGAACATCCAAATATACCCTGGTATTCATGAAAATTTGGTAGTGATGTCCTGGTTAAGAAAACATTTGCATTTATCCAAAGTAATGTGAAAATAAATATCAAAATGTGAAGAAACTTGTGAGGAAAGGGAAGTTTAGACCAAGCATTGTGAAAACATTTTTGCATGTAGAAAATAAGAAAAACAACATGAAGTTAAAGACTCAACAACTTTATCAAATTCAACGAACTGAAAACATTAGCAAAACACAATAAGAGCTCAGCATGTTAGTCTGATATTCTGACAGAGTATGCAGTGCTCAAGGCGAGCAGCATGTGTTCGGTGTTTAACGCTCGAGATCTAAAGATTTAACACTAAAATAGAGAAACTACAATGTCTGACTCATTCAAAACAACAGGGCCAACAGTAAAAAGCACATCTAGCCACGATGACAGAAAACAGCCTGCTTTGATTTTCAGTCGCACCTCAACACAAACCGCATGATTTGAATTAATACAATAAAATGAAACCGTGCCGCCCCGTTCACAAAATAAATGCAGGAATGAATACTAAAATGAAGTCTTAGAAAAGAAAAACAGCCCTTCTTACAGCAGCTATAATAATAAGTGGGCTAGCGCACAGCAGAGTTGAGTTTTCACCGCTTTCCACCGTCGCTGTCCTGCCAAAACCTCTTATCTGCCCAAAACAGCCCCTTCGCTCTGGCAAAGCTTTAGCAGTTCAAATTGGGGCTAATGTCTTCCTTTTTGTATGCGAGTCCGATCACATCGCACGGATGAAGTGATTATGGAAATGTCGGGGAGGTGCTGGAAACAGCTTTTGGGGGAGAAGTGAAGAGAGCTGACATTGAGTCGCCAGCGTGGAGAGAGGAGAGCAGGGCCATTGTGTCGTTGAGTTAGGATGATAAAGGGCGTTTTGTGTGTGCAGACTGTTTTCATATTGAGGGAGACATACTACTGCGATTCCCTATTGTGAGGCGAGACAGGAGAAAGGAACTGGATCTTTCTCTACCCATTTATTGATCAAGTCCATTCAAAGCCTTGTGTCCATCAAACAGTGTGCCTGTATGTTTCCTTTTTGCAATGCACAATCAATGCACTTATGTAGCCAAGCAAGTGATTGACATTTGTAAATGGCAGTTTAGCGATACGAACAAATATATTGACTGCTTTAATTAACCAGCATGATTGTCTAACAATTTAATGGAAGAAATTAAAGTTTCTGCCATCATTTACTCACCCTTGTGCAATTACATAAAAGTGATAGTTCACCCAAAAATGAAAATTCTGTCATCAAAGAAGATATTTTGGGTAGCTGAACAGTTGATAGGCCATTTTTATACTATGAAAGTCAATGGGGCCCATCAACTGTTTGGTTACTCATATTCTTTAAAATATCTTATTTTGTGTTCAGCAGCAAAAATTCACACAGGTTTGGAACAACTTGAGGGTGAGTAAATGATGACAGAATTTTCATTTTTGGGTAAACTATACCTTGAAATAAGTTTATAAACATATCGAATGGACTTTGTAACAACTGAACATGATAAGTCTTGCTAAAATCACATTTCTGTTTCCAACATATTTGACATGCTAAGATGATGCATTTCTGATTTTGACCATCAGGCTAACCATCAAAGCAGATGTGATAGATAACACTGACGAAACACACAGAGATGTAGTTTGAAATGAGCTTTTCATGAATAATCAGCATCACTATTTCACATTTCACAGTAAGATATTCAAGCTGAAAATGATGATAAATTTGCCCGATGTTATCCTAATTGCTTGCGGTTTTGGGGGAATGGCTTCAAAATGAAGGATTAGGAAAATGCAATTTCAGAAAGCTCACCACTGTGACACATGATGTAGGAGGGCTGCGGAGATAAATGAGTCACATGGGTGACGTGGAACAACAGCACAAAGCCGCTGGTCTGGTTCTGAGTCTTGGTTTATTCATAATATGACCCATTTTTAATCCTAGTGCAAAAGGTCAGTGCTGAGCATATGTTTGAAATACGACCAGAGGGTGTAATGGTTTGGGTCATACACTAATAAACAGTGAATATGCTGTTGTGCCATTACCTTTTTTTTTTTTTTAAAGTATATTACTCATTTGATTTACTTAAAGGGATTGGGTCCATATTTTAAATCTTCTGACATCATATGGCAGCTTTGTATGAGCATCAGACTGAAATTTAAGTAATTCACTGAAAATCTTCTCCTCTGCTGCAGCTTTCATATGTTATTTACACTACCGTAAAGCAAGGATGCATGAAATTCATCAAAAGTGACTGTTAAGTTATTTATAATGTTTCAAACTATTTCTATTTAAAATAAATGCTGTCCTTTTGAACTTTCTATTCATCAAAGAATCCTGAAAAAAATGCAGCACGGTTTCCACAAAAACATTAAGCAGCACAACTGTTTTCAACATTAATAATAATAATAAATGTTTCTTGAGCAGCAAATCAGCATATTAGAATGATTTCTGAAGGATCATGTGACACTGGAGACTGGAGTAATGATGCTGAAAATACAGCTCTTATGCTTGGTGATGCTTTTTTCAAATACATTAAAATCTTACCAACCCCAAACTTAACCGGTAGTATAATCAAATTTTTATCCATTCCTTGACAAAAAGCTGTTGTATGGTTCAGAAACTCTGTATTATAGTGCACAAGTCATGTGGTCTACTTTGATGTTACTGTAATGCGTCTTTTTTTTCTCTTTACAAGCTTCACTCAAGAAAATGAGTTGTTGGATTTACTTTAAAAAGCAGCGTCAAGTGGTTCCACGCAACAAAATTGAGTAATTTGTACAAAAAACAATTTAGTTGTATGAACAAAAGAAATTTGACACAATTTCTTTGAGTAAATACAAATCATTTGAATTTGTCACTGTTACATAATATTTTTATGTGCAGTTTACTTAATGTTATGTTAAATTTTTAAAAGTTTATTACGTAAGGTGAACACATTTATTGGCTTAATTTACCTCTACAAAATGCACTCAATAACTCATTGAACAAACTCAATTTAAATGAGAACAGGAATTCCATCCTATAAATTGTATGTGTGCTCACAGCAAACACAGGCGCCACCAAAAAAATTCAAAAACATTACAGAAACCCATCTAAATGTCTACCATAACATCTTTCCCTTTACTGAAAAACATAAAATAACACTTTGAGCCCTAAATTTACTCTCCAAATGCAGTCCCTTGCAAAGCATGCTGGGATCTTCCCAGTTAGTTATGTCAACATTAATCAGCAATGTTAAGTTGACTGAACAAACACTTATTAAAAATGAAAATTCTGTCATTAATTACTCACCCTCATGTCGTTCCACACCTGTAAGGCCTTCGTTCATTTTAGGAACAAAATTAAGATATTTTTAATAATCTGACTCCTCCATAGACAGCAATTTAATTACCACTGTCAAGGCCCAGAAACGTCGTTAAAATAGTCCCTGTGACTACAGTGGTTCAACCTTAATTTTATGAAGCGACGAGAATACTTTTTGTGTGCCAAAAAAACAAAATAACGGCTTTATTCAACAAAATCTCTCTTTGAAGCTTTATGAATCTTTTGTTTTGAATCAGTGGTTCGGAAGCCAAAGTCACGTGATTTCAGTAAATGAGGTTTTGTTATGTCATAAGTGTTTCGAAACGTTTCGAAATTTCAATGGCTCACGTGACTTTGGCTCACATGAGGGTGAGTAATTAATGACAGAATTTTCATTTTTGAGTGAACTAACCCTTTAAGTAAAGCTGACAATACTCTTTTTTAGTAGAAGCAATGTGAACAAAGATGGTTTAAGTGAAACTAACAACAGTGAAAGTTCATTTTTTGAGTGTTGACAACATCCATCCTCGTTCACTTTCATTGCACAGAAAAGAGCAGCATGAACATTCTCCTTAACATCTCCTTTAGTTTAATGTAAGAAAGAAAGTCACACAGGATTGTTACAACAGCGTGATTTTCATTTTTGGGTGAACTACTAAATAACATATTTTGATAAGGTATTGATGTTCACATATGAAGAAAATATGTCATTTTTTCTCTTTCCCTACTGAGGACTAACAGAAAATACCCATATCTTCTAAAGATTCTTTGCATTAAAGATCTTAGAGTGAAAACTTGTTTGAAATTAATCCACGCCAAAGACTTTACAAATCGATGTGCTCTGGACGCATGAGCATTAGAGTTATATAATGAAAAACTGACAATGATTGACGTGTGTCATCATAGCCCAGTATAAGCCAGCTGAGATCAAACAAGAGGATTGTGCCTGTCAAAGCACATTTCAGTCGTTAGGTTATTAATCATGCAAAATTTTCCAATCACAAAAGACGTTCAGTAGACAGTGCCGTCTTCCTCTCTCTCCGACAAATCCAGAGAGTATTAATGCTTTTAAAGGAACAAAAATGGATTGCGCTCTCAAATCAATGTTCAAGTGACAAATGAAACCCCAGAAAATATGAAAAGAGGAATGGGGAAAAAAAGTGGGGAGGGGAGCGAGTGAAAAACTGTAGCTGGGAAGAACTGTGAAACCGTGACCTATTCAAAGGGATAATTTGCAAAGATCTGTCATGTCTTGATGGAAAAGCTAAGCACATTAATTTAAGACGCCCCTATTTTTTCTTGCTGTGGTTTAAGGAGAGAGAGAGTCGGTGAGAGAGGGTGAGACGGAAAGACGCAGAGTAGGGGATTTGCCATAGTCAGGGATTACGCGCGAGAGCCTTTGATGGTTTCAATTATTACCCAGAGTTTGCACACTCAGAGGAGGGCGACATCAAAGGGTGTGGGCGATTAGTACGCTCCGAACTTCGAGGCGGAGGGGCGCTAATCTTTAAGGTGACACCAAACATATTGTTGGAACTCCGTTCCAGATTCAAACGTAGCTACTAGGTTAATTAGACCTGTGACCTTTGGCGACGGCTGGCACCCTGAAGTGGTCTCGGCAGACACACCTTGATCCGGGTCCCTCACATGGCTGAGACTCTTATGTAAACATGGATGAGCTGCTGCTAGAAACGTAAGGAGATTTTGCACACATAAAGGCAGGTAGGACAAGAGAAGGTGCTGACCAATAGAAAAAGCTGGAAATTAGCATGAAACTGCTGTCTGGATTTTTCTGATTCGTCACGTAATGATGACGGTTGTCCTGACGTCAACCGTAACATGACAGGGGAGAATTTAAATGGCCACATATGAACAAAGCTGTTCAGTTATGAGTACAATGTCTCGTTCCACAACATAAATTACACATATTAAATGTACAAATTTCAAATATTAAATGTCAATTATGAAACTTGTGTTGCTACATAATGCTTGTTTGGTTCATTAAGTGCACACAACTCACATCCTTGTGGTAGTTGTAGTCCTTAATTAGAAACTTGTTAGCAACTGTTTCAAAATACATTTTTGAAATGTGAGTGTGTGTATTATTTTGTAAAGCCAATTGGAAAAAAAAAATTCTGAAGGAAATTAAAAACTTAAAACAGACAGTTGTTTTCTGGATTTTAGTACTTAAGAGTCATAGAAACAGGACAGAGCATATACACTACCGGTCAAAAGTTTGGACACGGTAAGATTTTTAATGTTTTTAAAAGAATTTCGTCTGCTCACCAAGGCTGTATTTATTCAATTAAAAATACAGTAAAAACAGTAATATTGTGAAATATTATTACAATTTAAAATAACTGTTTTCTGTTTGAATATATTTTATAAAGTAATTTATTCCTGTGATCAAAGCTGAATTTTCAGCATCATTACTCCAGTCTTCAGTGTCACATGATCCTTCAGAAATCATTCTAATATGCTGATCTGCTGCTCAAGAAACATTTATTGTGTACAATTGTACAAAATATTTGTGTATAATATTTTTTTTTCAGGATTCTTTGATGAATAGAAAGTTCAAAAGAACAGCGTTTATTTGAAATATAATCTTTTGTAACATTATAAATGTCTTTACTGTCACTTTTGATCGATTTAATGCATCCTTGCTGAATAAAAGTATTAATTTCTTTTCAAAAAAATTAAAATAAAAATTCTTACTGACCCCAAACTTTTGAACGGTAGTGTATAATGTTACAAAAGCTTTGTATTTCAGATAAATGCTGTTCTTTTGAACTTTCTATTCATCAAGGAATCCTGAAAAAAAGTACACATCTGTTTTCAACATTGATAATAATCATAAATGTTTCTTGAGCAGCAAATCAGCATATTAGAATCATTTCTGAATGATCATGTGACACTGAAGACTGGAGTAATGATGCTGAAAATTCAGCTTTGATCACAGGAATAAATTACTTTATAAAATACATTCAAACAGAAAACAGTTATTTTAAATTGTAATAATATTTCACAATATTACTGTTTTTACTGTATTTTTTAATTAAATAAATGCAGCCTTGGTGAGCAGACAAAACTTCTTTTAAAAATATAAAAAAATCTTACTGATTCCAAACTTTTGACTGGTAGTGTATATATATATATGTGTGTGTGTGTGTTTCAACCCTATTATTTTCTTTCTTCAGTGAAATGTGAGATGTTAGGCAGAAGGTCCAAGATTCTGTTTTCCATATAATGAAATTTGATGGTGATTCATGCTGCCAAAGTCTAAAAAGGACAAAAAACACCATTTGAAGTATTATAAATGCAGTCCATACAGACTGAGTTCATATAAAGTTATGACTGAAATAGAGTATAAAAAAAAAAATATTCAAAAGGGGGTTTTGCAGCAATGCCAACACAGAATGCACTAGTATACAATGGCGTTTTTGTTTTAAAATGGCGTTTTGAATTGAAAACGATCCTCGTCTACAATGGCTTTTCCACAGCGTTTCAGAAACAATCTTCGTCAACACTACACAGCCGAAAATGCATGTCACATGACCGTTCATGCACACTGGGTATGCGCGTACAAGTGTAAACAGTTGCCTCTTGCGCATATAGGCAGCTGCAGTGTTAAAAAATGCAGAGTTTAACTGCACAATTGCTGCTGAACATGACAACAAAGCCAGCAAAGATTGCAGTTCAGTCTCCACGTTCGTCAAGGATATGCAGAGCGAATGTGGGCAGCCATGCCATCGTTTTCGAAAGTCTCAGTTTTGGTCCATTTATACTGAAACGCTACCCCAGAGTTTTCGAACTAAAACGGGGTCTGCAGCGTTTTCAAAAGTCTTTGTTTTGAAGGTTTGAAAACGCCGGCGTAGTGTAAACGACCATAGCAAAGCTTATGCGTTTTAAAACAAAAATGCACTAGTGTAAACAACGCCTTAGTGTGAAGAATATTTAACAATCCAAAGAACCTTTTTCCACTATATAGAAATTTTGTGGAATGGAAGGTTCCATGGATGTTGAAGGTTCTCCATGGAACCATTAATGCAATGCCAATGAAGAACCTTCAGCATCCATGGAACCTTCCATTTCCACTTGTGAGACTTCGGATTTATTAGCTGCTACAGGGAAATAATGAGAAAAATATTAAAGTGCAGTAAACTGAAAACTGTTTGCGCTACAAACCAGCATGTTTATAATTAAGACAATACATTAAAATAATATTGCAAGAAATACCAGTTTGCAATATCAAGCAGCATAATGAGTTGTTTTGTACAGCTAAAAATAACTGGAAGTGAATGACGCCGGAAGCCAGACACATTAAATTTAAAAAAGGCAGCGCTCTTACCAGAGAAATAAGGTGGATATTATGGGGTTGTTGAATGCTTGAATCTGATTGGTTGACGAATGTTCTACGGTGTGCAGTTATTTTCAGGGAAACGCACGGCTAAAGTAGTTCCAGGCAGGTCTTGACCGCATTACAGTTCCATATCACTTCGCCAAATGATTTCAGAATTTTTCAAAAGTCCTACAACCGCAAAAGAAACAAAACCCACAACGACACTGACCAAGCAAATAAATATAGTAAACAATAGGATAAAAATGACAAATTATTTCAATTTTTTTTGCCACAAAATTACGTTTTATGTACAAAAAGCACATACTCTCTTTCTCCCGCTTTCTCTCCCAGTCAAACGCACACTCGCACAGAAATGTGTTGTCAGCGCTGCTCTGACAATTTTATCAGTAAAATAGTTTAGCAACTTAAAAGCTACATGACATTTCTCACTAGCGAGGTAATAACAGCGCTGTTCTTGAAGCAGATAAACTTACAGTTTCGCTATCAGTAGAGACACTGCTGCCGAATACTGTTAAGAGATGCACCAACTCAGGTAATTCACACATGTTTGATCTCTCTCTCTGTCTCTTTCTCTGTAATAACTGCATTAGTCTGCTATTAATGGCTCAAGCTTCTGTTACTAGCTCTAAAATTATGTTTTGGAATTAGCAACGGAGGCATGGGATGAGATTAGGGATGCACCGATACCATTTTTTAAGGACCGAGTACGAGTACCGATACTTTTTTTCTAGTCCTCGCCGATACCAATATCAATGCCTATACATTTATCAATTTCTCTCTCTCTCTTTTTTTTTTGGTGATGTTGCAGTTTTCCAAGCACAACACAGCGAGACTGAATGTAGAACAGCTTCTTTATTATTACTAGTAATAATTTTTTTTGTGCTTGTCACAAACTTAAAGAACAAAAATTTCACAGTGTCCAATAACCTTCAAAGGGCATAATTACCAATATATATATGTTATTATATAAAAAGAAATTTACAAATAAATTACAAACAATACAACAAATACTATAGAGATAAAAATTAAATAAACTTGTTTTTCAGATACAGTAGGTTTATTTACCATGTATACATTTATTTAACATCTTTTGTTGTTTTATTAACATTAATGACAAATATAGGCTACGGTCCCTTTAAGACCGAATCCATGGATACTGACACATATCCTGTTTTCACCCAAATGTTTACGTCCACTTAAGCCATAACCGACTGTATTTACGTGAGATACTCCACACGATGGACATTTTGACAACTAGGTGTGCATTTGACCATTCAGGCGCGAGGAGAACTGATCGCGCGCTGTCTAAGAGAACTGTGATCGCGCGCAAGAAAGAGAAAGAGAGCGCGCGCGCGAGAGAGAGCGCTTCTGGTCTGTGTCATTCAGCGGTATTCCGCCTGTCCCGCCTTCACTAATCGATAACGAATTATGATTGAAAGCATGCAGTTCACAATGTGTGGGTTGTCATCATTAATTTTTAAGTATTTCCACACCTCTGAGGGTGACATTGTTTCTGCTGCTGCCGCCGGTGTCTCTGTGCACGGAAAATTCTGTCAGTTACGTCACGTGAGGTATCGGGGGTATTTTTACGAGTACGAGTACAAGTACATGAGCTTGGTATCGGCCCGATACCGATAGGATACATCCTAGATGAGATGTTTAAGAAATTAGTCCTACACACAAGAGCTTTTTAAGGACAAAAACCTGACAAATGTCTTTAAATACAACATCTGAACAATGTCTTGAGGTGTGGTAACTGTAGTATAAGAGGAATAATTGGCTCTGGTCCATTGAATTATTAGAAAACAATGCACACCTGAGGTGGTAATGCGGCCATGACATGAAGCAAAGCGCCCGTCATCAATTATTCCTTTCATAATACTCACCTTTTAGGCAATATTTAGTATATACTGCACAGTAAGCAGTATTCTAGTATTCCTTTCCGAACACAGCCATAATTAGCACTCATTAATCAGACAATTTTATACTTACAGCACATTTACTACAGGGACAACCCCCCTGGAGTAACCTGACGTTAAGTGCCTTGCACAACAGTGAAAGCTCATGGGTTTTGAAGGGTTTTAATGACTACACCACACCAGTCCGAAAAACACCGCTATCAAAGCTTCTGATATTGCAATAACACCAATTAAGCCATTTATAAAGTGGCTTAAAAATGATCAGCCAACCTTAAGCAGCCAGCAGGAAATATCACTGCATCTCCAACTCCAAACACATAAGTACAACACAATTCATCAAACGGGAAGACATTTGGTGGATAGGCCAATTATACCCTTACCCTCTGATAAATGGTTTTATTTTCCTGCGTCATTTAAAAACCCTGTGTGCTAATGTTTTATACCGTCCTACGGTTATATTCTGCCCTTTTCCTTATTACGCTGAAGGCCGTACGAGGGACTGGACACTTACTGGAAGGTACATTAACTAAGTGCGTAGAGATAATGATTTTTTCCTACTGCCCTACAAGAAGACATTAATTGATAAATGAGAGCTATCTCCTTAGCAATTTTATGCTTTCAGCACTGGACTTATTGGAGCACAAATATACTCCATGATATTTATCATTTAGTATTAAAACGACAAAATAATTAATCACTGGACCTCATTACAGAAATGGGAAAAACATGAAACAGTAGGATGAAAACCTGATGACCATGTTTGCTAGGGTCGAAAATTGCGGAAAACTTCATTGTAGAAAACATAGTTTATTCAAAATATTGTTTATATGTTGTAAAACCATTCTTATGTAAATTGTTGCATTAAATTCAATGACACAGTTTACATAAGAATGGATTTGAAATTCCGCTCATGTTTTCTGAATAACTTTCAACGTGACCCTGCAGCAAAGGACACACAAAGATAAAACAGAGCACTTTTGCCAAGGTTATACTTCGTAGTAGCCATATCCACACATTTAGACTTTAGCCAGAGCAGATGTCATTTTTCATTGGACAAAAATTGAATAAAAAGGGTGCAAGTGACAAAAGTTCAGTTTGTTTAATGTTGGTTTCAATTGGTCAGTCAATAAAACTCTAAAAATATGTGACAGTTTGAAAATTTCCTGTGCAAAAACTTAATCTACCACCTATTTTTTTAGTACCACAAGTTCACAACTAGTGATGCACCAAAATTTTGAAAGAAATTTTTTTTTGTCCAAAATAGTTTTGGACGGCTGAAATCATTGAATCAAACAAATGCCGCTCTCCGATGAAAATTATGCTAGATTGGCAATATATAAAATTTGAAATATAAATATATTAAAAATTGAAATATCAAGAGGCAGATCATTGCTGAAGAATTTAACTATGGCTGGTTCATCAAGTTCATCAAGTTAAATTATACAAAATTAATTACTGAAAATTTTGTTTTTGACTAACTTTAATTTCAGTTTTGGTGTTTGTTTAAAGGTGTCCTTGATTATGGTTTCACTTTTTTTAACTTTAGTTAGTGTTGCTGTTTGAGCATAAACAACATCTGCAAAGTTACGACGCTCAAAGTTCAATGCAAAGGGAGATATTTTCTTTTACAGAAATCGCTACAACAAATGGCTGGTAGGGACTACAACAAGCTTCTTCCTGGGTTATTGACATCACAAACCCCAAAATTTACATAAACCCTGCCCCTAAAAACATGCAACAAAGGGGGTGAGGCCATGTTGGGCTGCTTTAGAGAGGAAGAGTTGTTGTAGTAGAGTGTTGTTACCATGCCGTCATTTTACACTGGACTGCTTCACTAACGAGGGTCGATTAACAAGATGGCACATGCTAGTCGATGAGTTGAATCAACTCCACAGCAACTACATAAATGTATCCACTAACCATTCAGAAACATCTAGTTGCAATCTAAAAGTTGTAACTTCTCTCCATCAGTGTCCGACTCCGGTTTGAACAATGTAAGGATGAACACCGTTACTGACAATCGTCATTTTGGCTGCGTGAGATTCTCCAGCTTTGTTGTTGTTGTTCAGCTGTTAAAGCTCTGCCCTCTTCTGGAAAGGGGGCCGGGAGCAGCAGCTCATTTGCATTTAAAGGGACACACAAAAACAGCGTGTTTTTGCTTACACCCAAATGGGGCAAATTTGACAAGCTACAATAAATGATCTGTGGGGTATTTTGAGATGAAATATCAGACACATTCTGGGGACACCGGAGACTTATATTACATCTTGTGAAAAGGGGCATAATAGGTCCCCTTTAAAATTTTTATGCATCACTAACCACAACAGTACACTGTACTCACAGTAATCTTACTTGACTTAAAAACTTCAGACTCTGCAAAAGTCTGCATAAATTATCTTTAAATTCAAGCAGGGTTAGCTGGATCGTGGAGGCATTCACACTGATTTCAAGGTACAACCTTCATTTATTTTGTGGCTGTGGGCCAATGGATCTGCAGGGACGGTTGGGGTCCTTCAACAGCACCTGTAGTTGTGTTGATACTTAGCTTAAGGACCACGCGGGGGAAAGATTTGGCAATGGCTTCTTTCAGGCTACGGTTCGTTGACTCCACCATGGCAGAACTTGGAGGGCGATAAGAGCATCAGAGTCCTGCTGGACCCCAGCGCTGCTCTCTCAACTGCATCCAGTGTTTAAGAAACCCTTGCGCTCGCTTACTAAAGCCGGTATTTAGAGGTCAAGTAACCATCACTGTTGTTACTGTATTTAAAGCTAAGCTCTTGTTCTTAATATCTGAAAATAATATGCATGCAAGGTCGCTTCAAGTAAATATGTAACCCAAGTGATAATGCATTTACTTTCTAAAGACGAAACATTTGCTTGTCTGTTGCAATAGTCATTGAGTCAGGGGTGTAGAGACTATATGAAAAGTCTGAGTGCAGAGGTGTAAAAAAGATCTGAAAACCATACTTGAGTAAAAGTAGTGATACATTACAGTGAAAATGACTCCATTTCAAGTCACCAATTCCAATATGGCTTGAGTAAAAGTCTTAAGAGTATCTGATTTTAACAGTACTTAAGTATTTTAGCCATACTGAATATAGGCTCAAAGATGCACTAGTCCTCAACACAACACCTAAGAGCTTTTATATTCCTTTCAGCATTCATAGTGCCTTCCAAAACATGCAAGCTGCCCATACCATATGCACTTATGCACCTCCGTATCATCAGAGATGCTGGCTTTTGAACTGAATGCTGATAACATGCTGGAAGGTCTCCCTCCTCTTTAGCCCGGAGGACACGGCGTCCGTGATTTCCAACAAGAATGTCAAATTTGGACTCGTCTGACCATAGAACACTTTTCCACTTTGAAACAGTCCATTTTAAATGAGCCTTGGCCCACAGGACACGACGGCGCTTCTGGACCATGTTCACATATGGCTTCCTTTTTGCATGATTGAGCTTTAGTTGTCATCTGCAGATGGCACGGCGGATTGTGTTTACCAACAGTGGTTTCTAGAAGTATTCCTGGGCCCATTTAGTAATGTCATTGACACAATCATGCTGATGAGTGATGCAGTGTCGTCTGAGGGCCTGAAGACCACGGGCATCCAATAAAGGTCTTCGGCCTTGTCCCTCAAGCACAGAGATTTCTCCAGTTTCTCTGAATCTTTTGATGATGTTATGCACTGTAGATGATGAGATTTGCAAAGCCTTTGCAATTTGACGTAGAGGAACATTGTTTTTAAAGTATTCCACAATCTTTTTACGCACTCTTTCATAGCTCTGACCATCTTTACTTCTGAGAGACTCTGCCTCTCTAAGACATCCCTTTTAAAGCTAATCATGTTACAGACCTGATATCAATTAACTTAATTAGTTGCTAGATGTTCTCTCAGCTGAATCTATTCAAAATGTCTTGCTTTTTCAGCCATTTGTTACCCCCATGCCAACTTTTTTGAGACCTGTAGCAGGCATCAAATTTGAAATGAGCTCATTTAGTGGATAAAAGTGTAAAATTTCTCCCTTTAAACATTTGTTATGTTATCTATGTTCTATTGTGAATAAAATATTGGCTCATGTGATTTGAAAGTATTTTAGGTTTCTTTTTATTCAAATTTAAAAAACAACAACAACAGTCCCAACTTTTCCGGAATTCGGGTTGTAATACCAGGTTAATCACTTTCACAACATTTTTTTCCAGCTGATGAACGATAATTACTTTATAGTTATAGTTATCGTCCTTGGTGTGAATGGCCTACCAATGCTAAGGTCATATGTTCCTACAATGGTTCCTTAAAATCATCTGCCAAAATTCATGCATGTAAAAACACAGGTGGACAAACGGAACTTAATTAATGCTACACGCACTACGTCAATGTTGAAGTCCATTTTTATGATTGCTACACCCCTGTCTTTACACAGCGTTTGCATATTCAGTTGCCCTTGCAACTGGAAAAGGTTCATTGACTGTACAGTTTGTGTGAGCAGCGGAACGCTTCCCTGCATGACCTGCATAGAAATATTTCACAGAGACATTCATGGCACTCACACAAAATGTCACTCTTTCATTTCCCCTTTCTGCAATTTACAATAATTGTTTGTGAAGCTCATTTTATGAATTAGGCAGGAATGTCTTTGATGCCGGGCAGAATGCGCTGCTCTTATTAAGATTGAGGGAGAATACCTGTGACAAGCGACTTTTTAAAAAGCAATTACCTAATTGGATGCAACCGTCCTACTAATTGTAATATGAGTAGGCAAATCTGTCATCAGACATGATTCGCTGGCTGGACACCATTTTGGGGCATCTGTTCTTCTGTTACTGTTCATAAACAGTGTTGTGTTGGGGACGCTTTGAAAACTAAAGGGTTGTTCACACTGACAGAGATTTGAAGTGACAAAGTGACCCGATATTTATTTTTTTAATTAGAGTTTTTATTGTTAGGATGAGACTCTTTGATGCATCAGAGTTGAGAATTACTCAACATTATGCAAATAAGCAGAGGCACATTTAAAACTGCAAAACAACAACAGATTTAAATGCGATTAGTGTGAATGGGGCTTAACGTTATTTCATACTCATAATTGAATGAATAATAATGAATTATTTCACATTCTTACTTTTTATGAAAAGTAATGTAATAATGTAATACACGTATATATATATATATATACGTATATATATATATATATATATATATATATATATATATACGTATATATATATATATATATATATATATATATATATATATATATATATATATACACACACACTACCAGTCAAAAGTTTGGAATCTGTAAGATTTTTAATGTTTTTACAAGAAGTTTCGTCTGCTCACCAAGGCTGCATTTATTTAATTAAAAAAATACAGTAAAAACAGTAATATTGTGAAATATTATTACAATTTAAAATGACTGTTTTCTGTTTGAATATATTTTATAAAGTAATTTATTCCTGTGATGGCAAAGCTGAATTTTCAGCATCATTACTCCAGTCTTCAGTGTCACATGATCCTTCAGAAATCATTCTAATATGCTGATCTGCTGCTCAAGAAACATTTATGATTATTATCAATGTTGAAAACAGTTGTGTACTTTTTTTTTCAGGATTCCTTGATGAATAGAAAGTTCAAAAGAACAGCATTTATCTGAAATACAAAGCTTTTGTAACATTATACACTACCGTTCAAAAGTTTGGGGTCAGTAAGAATTTTTATTTTTATTTTTTTGAAAAGAAATTAAAGAAATTAATACTTTTATTCAGCAAGGATGCACTAAATCGATCAAAAGTGACAATAAAGACATTTATAATGTTACAAAAGATTATATTTCAAATAAATGCTGTTCTTTTGAACTTTCTATTCATCAAAGAATCCTGGAAAAAAAAATATTGTACACAAATATTTTGTACAATTGTATACAATAAATGTTTCTTGAGCAGCAGATCAGCAAATTAGAGTGATTTCTGAAGGGTCATGTGACACTGAAGACTGGAGTAATGATGCTGAAAATTCAGCTTTATATATATTTGTGTGTGTGTGTGTGTGTGTGTGTGTGTGTGTGTGTGTGTCCCGTGCTGAAAAAATGAGTCGGAATGCACAGGCAATTTTGAGCTACAGGCAAAACAAGTAAAAAATGTCAATTTTCGGCACAAAAATGAGTTAATAATTAAACCCTCGTCTAGTGATCCCAATGCTCCAAATAGCAACTAAACATCTAAACGTACTTTATTTGTACGTTTTCTGAGAGGAGTACCTTTTCTTTGTCTATGAAAAATGTCCCTTTTTTTCTCCAGCTTGCTTCTTGACTTCTGGCGCTTCCTCTCAGCACAAGTTTGGTATGTTCTAAAGCCAGCATTCCAACTTTGTGAATATTCATAGCATATTCTCGATGGCATGAATCTGAACCAATGAAATGTGATTTTCAAACTCATGCTGATGTAAACAAAACGATCTTACTGGCGCTGACTGACAGATCCGAAGCGCGCGGACAAACACATCTCAGACAGCGCGAGATACCGATATACAGATATACACAGAATAACAGTATTTAAAAAAAATCTGTCTTGGCGAGTATTTACCCAAACATTATCTGTTATGTCTTAAGTAAAGGTTTGGTTATCTGTTGGGGAAAAACATCTAATGTAACATAGCTTATGTGTGGCTAGCCTAGTAGCTAGGTCTTATATATAGGCAGTCTGTTTCATTAATGTTAATCAACCAATTGTGGAATCATGGAAAAAAATTTTTTTCCCCCCTATAGATAGGGTTTTGACTTTGTTTGTGCCAAATTTGGTGGTATTACCAGGGATTTTAAGGTTTGGTTGCTAGGTGATTTTGTTTTGGAACCTTCAGAAAACTTTCAAAAATTAACTTGTCACATTTTTTTTTTCTGTAATTAATCGTGATTAAACGTGATTAATTGTATAATTGTAAAACATTTGCACCTAAAATTTGTTACAGTATAGTGTTCAGGTAAGAAATAATACTGAAACTAAAAGTCTAATCAAATGTAAAACATCACTGCATAAATTAAACAGATTAATCCTTATTAAAGCTAAAAAAGTTATTCAGTCAAAAGCAGTAAGTGACTTTCTCTTATTTTGTTGTTTGGTTACAATAAATGAGACAGACTGCAGCAGGAATATTAGGCTACTGTCACTTTAAGACCAAATGCACATGACATGGACCTGACACGCATTCAATTTTATCCCAGCTATTCACGTTCTTTTAAGACATTTTATCTCATTTAGTCTCACCAAAAATGGGCATTATTAAATTAAGCCTAAAACCCAACCTAGCCTACTTGTTTTTAAGCATATTGAATATTATGATGTAGCTAAAATTTAAACATTTCAATTAAAATCTACTTAAAAACTTATGTATACGTTACCCCAACAATGTTTATAAGGGTCGACCGTCATTAATCACACAAATCAATGGAGCAAGAAGAGATGGAGACAAGGAACAGAAACTCAAGCTAAATCAATGAAATGCAAAACATTTGAAATGGCTAAGCAGCAAAATGTTGGCCAAGAGATGTTACTGGAAGAGGGACAGGCAGTTTTTAATTTTCCAAAGTGGATCCAAAGCAGTGTCTGACGCCTCCGGATTGGGATTAAATTAGACGTCCGATGATGGAGTGCTATGGTGGAGAGTCCCTGACCCCTTCTATCCTGACAGGTCTGTACGGTTTGAAATCTCACTCTGAATAAATGGAGGGGGCGCAAAGAGCAGAGGATCCATTTGCGATGTGCCCTTGGAAAAAGAGCCACACACCCGTCCTGAATACACAGTGTATGAAAGCAGACATTTTTATTGAGATGAACCTCTCCTGCTTTCAGGATTATAAATGGGGTCATGATTTTTCCTCTTGGTCACTTTGGCTGCTTCAATCACATCTTTTTTTATAAATAATTAACCAACATTATATCTACTTGTGTGAGCCCCGATGATGTGATCTTGAACACTTATTAGAAACATAAGGTAGTGCAAAGAGGACTGGGCTATATAGTTTTGTCAGAATATTCACCTGATTGAGAGCTAAACTGTATATATATATATATATATAAACCGCATTGTATAGGTGAGATCCTTTTTTCATTAGCTTGTTTTCCCAGAGATTGTTTGGTTATCCTAATTATTTCCCTAAGTTTAATACTTTTAGTTTATTCAGATCCCTAACCTTGAGTATGAGCAATAATGTAGTCATGCTTACCTTGGTAAACACTACTAACTACTGAAATGACTCGATAATGAAGAATGTCAGTTCTTTTGTACCTTATCGTCTTATAGACGGCCTGATTTGCATGCTGTAGGTAGGCCTATGTGTTTATGAGACAAAATGTGTCATGCAGCAGTTGTGTAGTCTTGCAATACAGGAACACATTTCATGTCCCCTCAGAATTGAGAGAGCTGGGTTAATGAGCCCCCCCATCAGTATGCATTATTTATTTAGACGCTCTGCACCCCAGAGGCGGTCTGCCTTTTGCCTGTGTGCTTTTTTCCTCCTCTCTCTATTTCTGTAATCCTTCCTTTTTGTTCGCGGGAGCAGCTCTTCCGTTCAGTATCCCCTTCAGATGTTGCACCTTCTCGGCGGCATAAATATTCTACTATTGCTGCTTTGTCTTTCCAAAATATCATCCGGCTAAAGAAAACAAGGAGATATGCCACTGATTTGCAAAACAAATCATGGAACATGTTCACAGCAGATTGATCAGACAGATTGTCGTCTTTCACAAACAGGAGACGGTACTGGTCATCGTATTTTGTGGGATAATCGCATGTAGCTAATTCATGCTTCCAAGAACGGCATGTTCCGACTAATTCATTGGAACTGGAGTTTTACTGAAATTACTCATGAAATAACTTTACCGAGAACAGCCATTATGCCGTATAGACCGTCTTTCAGAGCACTATGGCAAAATACTGTAATTTCATGTTACTTTAAACAGTAGCAGTCTTGCGTTTTCTCTAAATGAGAGTGGTCAAAGACATCGAGAGTGCAGTTGAGTTCAACTCGGCGAGATCCATCAAAGTCAACTGATAAAAGTCTGTGCTTTATCTCTCCAGGGCTGAAGACTCTAGATGTTAGCTTGACCTGACTCGCAAAAATCCCTCCTTCCCGAAAAATAAGAGCTGGCTAAGCCAATAAAATGTAAATTAGCATATGAATATGTATAGAGTGTTACCTGTCATTTTGTAATTACCTCAAGACTGAAGCCTCGGTCTGATCTGCTTCAGATCCCACCCGGTGGCTAAATGTCTTTGATCTAATCAGTCCTAATTAATGGAAAAGCAAACAAGACAACTTTAACACAAGTTTGTTAGCATGCATCATGAAAGGCCTAAGCCTTACTCACCCCTGGTAAAGGTACAATGATTTGCAATGACAAAGAGACCAGAAGCCTTTCATTTTCAGTGACAGTTGGAGATTTGAGGCGATATGACAAGAGCAGAGTTCTTTATGCAAATGCTTGGTTTGTATTTCTATCATGTTGTTCTGGGTAGCTCCACCCACAGTGAAGTCCAAAATCCTGCTTTATCTATCTGAAAATTAAACATGTTGGCAACTGACATTAAATACTTTGGTCAAGTTGACTTGTTCAGCAGTGTGATGTGCTATATTTAGGGGCCAAACACCGAAGGTGTGTAGGCACCTATTGTATTCATTAGTTTTCTTCTTCCTCTTCTTCATCCATGAGAGTCTATGACAGCCCATAGAACCGATTGCGGGAAAGTTATGAAATTTGGCACACGTCTCAACATTAACCATAGCAATTTTGAAGTTTCTAACTTAATCCTCTTTTCGCCACCAACTGTCCAAATTTGCACTTACATTTATGCTAATAACTTTTGAACCACAAGGCCTAAAAGCAAATTCGCAAATCTATTTTTTCAAACTCTCCTTAGACTGTTGGTCTGATTTTCACGAAAATCGAATTAGATCATCTTCATACCATGCCGACAAAAAGTTATTGAATTCAAGTTGATTAGTCAAACCACTGTGAAATAACTTGCAAACAAATTCTATGAAGAGCATTCCAAAAAGGATGTGAGGTTATATCTCTACAGCGCTTTACCGTATTGAGACAAAAATTGGTACATGTTATTACAAGCATGGCCTGAGGGTATGTGTGCAGTTTTGTCATAGCACCACATACAGGTCAGGAGATATGAATTTTTTTTTTCAGATATTTTTTTGCCTATAACTTCTGAAAAGTTTGTTCAAAAATCACAAGACTGGGCTCTTTAGATGCAGTGCGGCATACAGAGTCGAAAAATACCACATTTTCCCATGTCAGACATTTTGGGCATCAGCCATATTGAATTTTGTCATGAAATGCTATATTTCATGAACACATTGGTGTATCATTATGTATGTGTCTTCAGCAAGATGCCTTGATGGTACTCAAAATGTTTCAGGACAGCACCACCTTGTGGTCAAAATTATGTGGTGAAATTTATTTGAAATATATAGTGAAATTTATTTGAATTATAGTGAAATATATTTGATTAGTTTTGCCTATTGTAATAAAACTGGTCTTGATAGATTCCTCAAGTCATACAGAGAACAATGATACCAATTATGTCATAGTCCGTCAATTTTGCTGTCCGCCATTTTGCTGTCCGCCACTTTGAAAACTTTTGAAGACCGTTGGTCCGATTTTCACCAAATTTGATTTGGATCATCAGACCATGCAGACAAAAAGTTATGGATTTTGTGTTGATAGACAAAAGCGTTATCATTTAACGTATCAACAAATCTGATGGCATGATGCCAAACTCAATCTGAGGCTGTATCTCTGCAAGGCTTTGCTGTTTGACATTGGCACAAAATATATTTTAAAATGTGCAAAGCTGAATTTTCAGCATCATTACTCCAGTCTTCAGTGTCACATGATCCTTCAGAAATCTCAAGCTTAAGAAACATTTCTTATTACTATTAAATGTTGAAAACAGTTGTAATGCTTAATAATTTTTTTTTCAGGAATCTTTGATGAATGGAAAGTTCAAAAGAACAGCTAAATACTTTTTTTTTTTTTAATTACTTATCCCAAAATTTTGAATAGTAGTGTATCACAATTTCCTCAAATATAAATAGGCCTACATTATTATATTCTTATGAATATGTTCTGATTGGCAGTGATTTTGCTTTTATTGTGGACAGAAAAATAACTTGGAAAGTTGTCATGTTGCGTCTGATTAGGACACATCGTACTGAAATGTGCTGTTTTCCGTCTATATTCCTCAGTTCTGATACACGTCTGCAGGTGATCATGAAACTCTATCGGGAGCCATCTAACATAACTGCCTTTCCAATTACTTTCCAAGTGTTTCCTAAGAAAATAAATATGCACAAAAGAATTAGTCATATTTGTTTCAGCGTTCTTGCAGCATACACATTCAGAAAGAGTGTAAGGTTATCTGAGTCCAAGAGTGATCGCATAGGTTTCACTGAGACTTGTCTTTATTTGAATGAAAACATCAAGCTCTTGAGACAAAATAGTCCTTGCAGATGATTATATATACAAAAACAATTGAAAAAAAAAAAAACATTCAAGAAATATACAGCATCATCCACATATCTTTTTAATTAGCAAAAAAAAAAAAACACCAACAAAAAAACACCATGCTTGTCCTTTGAACATTAATTTAGAATCCAATCTTTCAAAAACCTCGCACAGAGTAAAAAAAAAAAGGTGCAAATATATACAAATCACTTCATTGCAGCCAGCGTTTCAGACTCATTCTCACGACTCCCTCAAATTACTTAACGCATTAAAAACTGAATTAAAACAATAATTTAAACAAAATTAAAACAAAAAAACATTTCAGTCCAATAATTATACAAAATATATTTATATATTTATATAGAATTAAGGACTAGGCATAGCAGTTGCCCATTAACCAGTCATCCAATCAACCAATCAGTCACAAAGCTCTCCAGACACGTTAATAAACTCCATATATTTCTGAAACTGTAAACAAGTCTGTTACAATAAAATTGATTAAAACATTTGGGATAAAGAGACAAACCGACAAATAAATTAGAGTTAATTTATCTGAGACAAAATGTTTTTTTTCTTCTTCTTCTTCTTTTATAACTAGAACATTGACTGAAATGTAGTTATGGATCTAAAACAGACATTTTCTTCTACTGTATCTACTGAAAAAACACCACAGTTATTTTCCCACTCACTCCGCTCCGTTCCTCACAAGTTACAGGTGCTTTTAAGAGTATGCCGTTTCACCACACCACAAAAAAACAAACCGCAAAGCGCCTCATTTGGCTCTGAGTTCTGCTGTACGAAACGAAACGGGCGATTTCTGATATATGGCTATCGGCCGAGGCGTCATTAGTGTTAGCTCTGTCTTCACCAGTCTACCTAAAAACACCCCGGTGGGCAGTTGCACTTAACGATAGTCAGAGTTATCTTACAGGCAGTATATGTACGCGAACAAGCTAAGTCCACTTCCTCCACAGTACGTTTGGCTTTACTCACAGTATAGAAAAATCAGATGTAAACCTGACGGCGTGGTTTCAACCAAGAGGTGCTAAATCAAAAAAATCAACCACTGATGTTTATTTTTCAGCTTTTTAACATAGATTTATGATTGCGTTTCATTTCTCAAAGTGGTTTGTCCAGACGTCGGATATTGGTTTCGCACCTGCATTGCTGACGACGCAGCTTTGGCAAACAGGCAGTATTTCCTGATGGATCGTGTTGCAAGAGGTTGAAATGCCAGATTCATGAGCTGACCCCATTCCCCCAACAGAAAAACAAACGAATGTTCAAAAAGATTCTGCTTAATTATCATCCTGCAACTTTTTCATATGTTAATGAGCCCCACATTTAGTTCAAAACATCCTGCCTTCACAATTCCAACAACAAAAATTTGGCTTTTGATGATGCCACATCTAAACTAACTGAGATTCTCGTTATCCCCATCTAAATCTATGCGCTGAATTTGAAGGCAGGTTTAATTACATTCAATGAAACTTTAAGTTTAAAATATCCAGATACATTTAGTTTGTTGAAATGCCCAAGTATTAAAACCTGCAGGACGAGGTCTACAGCTACTAAACTAAATGTAATTCTTTTGTAGCCAAATGTAGGCAATCACGACTAGCAGTTATCAGTGTAAAAAGGGCAAAATCAATCGACGTATGATGTACTTAAAGGTACGTGATCACTTTGATGGTGATTGAATATCTACATTCAAACTCAACAAACTTAACTAATAAGGCCCCAATGGATTTCCGTTCTGTTTTAATGATCCCATATTATGGTGGGTGTTTGTTTGCTCGAACTGACCTTGGTGAAGTAGGTTTTTTACATTTTTAAGATGATGTTGAAAGCAAATAGTTCTCCCTGTAGTCCTGGCTGTGATCGTCTGAAGGTATTTTGTGTTTAAAACAGGAACATGTATAATGAGGCAAAGACTTTTGCAAGATATGCCCGGTTATTCATGCTGTACATTCTCGGTTGGTGATTTTACTCAACACAAAAACACAATCGATACGCTACTAGACAGGGCAGAACTCAGAACCACATATAGCAAGGAATAGAAAACAGCTGAGAATACTTTGAAATTCACGTACTTATCACAATTTTAGTACCTGGAATATAACGGTTTGAAGTTCACCTCCGTGGCAGCAGAGGGCGACGCCGCCGTCACGGAGATGATGAAAGTCCGATAAAGAGAAGAGGAAATGACTTAAGGCCTTGTGTTGTTTGTGTATACAGACAGAATTGACACAATCTTTATAATCGATCAAGCAGGAACCTTATCGCGGTTCATGATAAGGTTTTTACGGGGGACGACTGAAGAGCGGTGCGGACGAGATTTGTCTAGCTGCGGACTTCTGCTGTCACTCTGTGTCAAAAATTGCATTGGCCTGCTGAAACGGCGAAAAAACAATCAGAGTAGAACAGTCGTCCCTTCGTTGTGCTTGGCATTGTGAACACGTTTTGGCTGCCATTTGGACAGAACAACAAAAGGGAAATGAAAAGGAGCGATGACTCGCCAACTGCTAACATTGAAAATTTAGAGTCAGGACAGTGAATCTGAACACACAGGGAACTTAAACTCATGGCTTGCAGGTAAATCTGAGAGTTATTGCTCTAGATGGATCTACTACATTAAAGATGCCTGTCATCAAGGGACAAAACTCGGCCCTCGCCAACGCAGTCTTGGAGAAGAACCACAGAATCAGAGTAAACACTCCAAACCTCACAGTAACACAGCGGTGTACAAAAAAGCAAAGGGAGCGAAAATGTCTCCCGAAGGATGAATGCCCATCCCGGAGTACATTTCGGCGAGGGTTCGGGGAGTCATATCCGGACGCAACGAAAAGGCAAGCTTCAGAAGATGCTGATCCATACCTCTTGACAAGGAGAGGTCCATTTGGCCCCATAATCACAAAAAAAGAACGAAAACGAGAGAAAAGGCGCTTTAATAAGTCTATGGCATTTTCGAGACGAGGAGGAGAAGGTTCCTCCCATTCTGCCCAGCCTCAACACTACCCATAATGCAGTTCTCCCCAAATATTTGGTCTCCATTCTGATATAAATATCTTCATTTCTGTTAATGGAGCTCATCACCCCTGCGCACGATTGTTCTTGAGGCATCTCTCGGAGGTTGATATGAAGAATTGTTTTCTGATTACCCTACTAAAACACGTTGCTTCTTTTCTCTCCCAGAAAGTCGGATATTTTTTTCAATGGCACTATCTTCCAAGGCAACAGCACGTGCACCTTTCCTCATTGGAATGTATCTGATCCACAGTAGTCAGTGTTGAAGAGTTTGTTAGGCAGGCCGATATGAGCGGGCGTTCGGTCCGGGCATTAGGGAGTGCGGGCGTTTGGGCGTACAGGTTCTGGTCCAGGAAAATATTGGGCTTCGTATGCTGTGCTGTGGTTCCTTTAGAGTTGATTGTCCAGTGTTTTAGCCTCACTTTTTGTTAGCACAGGCCGTGCATGATCTAACATGGGTCGGTCCGCCGGACTCCATAAATTCAGTCTCAACCCTCCCCTAAACCCCCTGAACGTTTCCCCTCCCGTCCCGTCCGATCCGTCACCGCCCTCAGCTGCTGCCAGACATCAGGTTAATGGCTTGTTCCAGTTTGTGTCGTAGCTTGTGTTTGCGACAGTAACCGTCTCTGTCCAGCGCTGTCAAAATCTGCAAGAGAGAGAGGAAGAGAGGGAGAGGCCATTAACTGAAGGCCGAACCCATGTAATAATTCAATATTCAACATCGTTTTGAGTGTGAGGGTTTGTGGACGCTCACTGGAGCTCGTAATGACAATGATAAACGACCTCATCAGATACGGCACTGCACATTCATCAAGATCAAACCACTAATACAGAAACAACATTTGCATTTCAGTTCAAATCTCATGTGCATCTTCAAACTACCGTTTGACCAATTTGCATGACCACTACCAGGATTTATGCTTCTTAAGATCTTACAAACTTTTTGATTCAAAGGCTTCTGCATAAATTCTTGCATATGTATATTAGGGGTTTACACGGTACACGTATTCTTACCGAACCGTTTCAGTACACAACGAATACAGCGGTGTAGCCTAACCACCATTAACCACCAATAATCGCAATAATCTCTGCGTTTTGTTACTTTCGATAAGAAAAAGTGTGATCTTTCAAATTCTGTTCATTTTATCATGAAATTCAAACAGAAAATGCCATTTTGACTCTCCTTAATGTGGCGTGAAAGATCTCTGTATAAGCGACTCAAGCGGCAGCACGGAGCGCGAGTGAATGCGAGCATCTCTTCCTCTTTAATACTAGTTACAGAATAAACATGAATGAACATCGGGAGGTATGTTGAAAGATACAGTACAACTTATTGAAACGTATCATATCTCGTGTAATTGCTCAATCAGTGTTTCAGCGGCAAAGACATCACTAAATCAGTTTGTAAACACGTCACATAGCATTATGTCATTTACCTCAGGTAAGTCATTCAGCGTCCACAGCTGGTTAGTTCGCCAGAGAAATGAACTCTTTCGCTTAATATATGCTCTGTTTTAGCCAATATATTCATTATATTTTACTTAACCTGTTAGTGATGTTGTGATTATTTAATGTATGTTTAAATAAATGTGTCATGAAAATGACAGCCACTGTGTATAAATAATTATTGGAGGATAAATGATAACAATGAATTGGAGTAAAAAGATAATTTTATAACTAGATGTAGAAGTTAATGCAAACACTGCCTTATGTGCAGCTTACATGTTTACATACAATTTGATGTTTGAATGTTGATTATTATATCTAAAAATAAATAGCAATTGAATTTAGGCTAATAATTTGGGCTCTGTTGTTAACCTTTTATATTATAGTAATGTTCAAATAAGGGCTCCCTAGCATTAGCAGTGAAATTTTTTTATCCTTAAGAAACTTTGTTATAATTTAATTTATTTAAAGACAGAGACACAATTTGTTCAGCAAACCACTGTTTAATTTAAAAAAAAGAAAGAAGTAATTTTATGTTTAGTTTTCGACCCCCTGCTGTACCGAACCCGTACTGAACCGTGACTTCAAAACCGAGGTACGTACCGTTACACCCCTAATATATACACACACACACACACACACACACACACACACACACACACACACACACTACCAGTCAAAAGTTTGGACACGGTAGGATTTTTAATGTTTTTAAAAGAAGTTTCGTCTGCTCACCAAGGCTGCATTTATTTAATTAAAAATACAGTAAAAACAGTAATATTGTGAAATATTATTACAATTTAAAATAACTGTTTTCTGTTTGAAT
This sequence comes from Hypophthalmichthys molitrix, assembly GCA_037950675.1. Classification (NCBI taxonomy): domain Eukaryota; kingdom Metazoa; phylum Chordata; class Actinopteri; order Cypriniformes; family Xenocyprididae; genus Hypophthalmichthys; species Hypophthalmichthys molitrix. Next base: position 5,102,744 of record CM075499.1, read on the forward strand.
ATATTTTATAAAGTAATTTATTCCTGTGATCAAAACTGAATTTTCAGCATCATTACTCCAGTCTTCAGTGTCACATGATCCTTCAGAAATCATTCTAATATGCTGATCTGCTGCTCAAGAAACATTTATGATTATTATCAATGTTGAAAACAGTTGTGTACTTTTTTTTCAGGATTCCTTAATGAATAGAAAGTTCAAAAGAACAGCATTTATCTGAAATACAAAGCTTTTGTAACATTATACACTACCGTTCAAAAGTTTGGGCTATTTTTTTTTAAAAGAAATTAATACTTTTATTCAGCAAGGATGCTTTAAATCGATCAAAAGTGACAGTAAAGACATTTATAATGTTACAAAAGATTATATTTCACATAAATGCTGTTCTTTTGAACTTTCTATTCATCAAAGAATCCTGAAAAAAAAAAAAAATATTGTACACAAATATTTTGTACAATTGTACACAATAAATGTTTCTTGAGCAGCAGATCAGCATATTAGAATGATTTCTGAAGGATCATGTGACACTGAAGACTGGAGTAATGATGCTGAAAATTCAGCTTTGATCACAGGAATAAATTACTTTATAAAATATATTCAAACAGAAAACAGTTATTTTAAATTGTAATAATATTTCATAATATTACTGTTTTTACTGTATTTTTAATTAAATAAATGCAGCCTTGGTGAGCAGACGAAACTTCTTTTAAAAACATTAAAAATCTTACTGTGTCCAAACTTTTGACTGGTAGTGTGTATATATATATATATATATATATATATATATATATATATATATATATATATATAAACATTATTGTATAATATTCTCTCTCTCTCTCTCTCTCTATAAATACACACACACACATAAGAAAATTAATCACATTTTAATAATAATATTAAATATTTATATTGTGTAGCATTTTATAAATTATAATATTTAGTAATTATAAAAATATTACATTGGCTGTTGTTGTTGCTTTGATATCTGTCTACTAATACTCGGTTTAGCAGAGATGACACTGAAAAACCCATATCAGCCAATTACTTTATACTTAAACCCCTCCAAACACTTGACTCTTGAATGCTAGTATGCTAGTGCTCTGAGTAAATGTGTAACGCTTAGGATAGTGTGTGAAATAGAGTCCCAGGTCTCACCTCTTCCTTGTACTTGTTGATGTAGAAGTACAGTTCACTGAGCGCGCTCAGCGTGTTGAACTCGTTGCCATGGAGACGAGACTGCTCTACCAGATAGGCGTCCATGTCCTGATCACTGATACTTGGCATCTTGCTGATGTCTCTGTAATATCTTGAAAACACACACATAAATACCCTGGTTAAAATGATTGGCTTTGAATTGTAAATGAACAGTTTGCAGTTAATCTACTGTAGAAAATAAAACTGATTAATTTCATTTTAAGGCTGTCTAGTAAAAGATAGTACAGCAAGTGACAAATTAGTTTGGTCTACTAAGGCAAGTACAGTATTACTATTTCTTATAAAACAAAGTAATAAAAGTGGAGTGTCAGTATCCTTGCAGGTTTTGAACAATCTTTAATTACTAACCTACACCAATCAGATAAAATGTGTGGTATTTTGAGGCATGTGTCCGTACCTCTCTACCCAGCTCTTGTAGTTGGGAATGTCTTTAGCATAGAGGAGCTTGTTTGACGGAGAGTCTTTGCCCAGGCGATGCTCAGACGTCGAGCAGGAGTCCATGAATGTCTGAGCCACCACTGACAGACAGGCATCTGTAATACTGTTCTTGTGGATGTCAAAGACAAACTGAGGGTTTTTAATCACGTTGACCCAGAACCGCAGAGGAAGGCTGGGATAGAAAGAAAGAGAGACAGACAGAGACAGAGATACAATAAAATCTGATTACATCCAAAAAGCTTTTTAGTGATTGTGGTCTGTCTTGAATCACACTAAAATACATTATTTTTCAATTGCTCCGAGAGCTTACTGCATTCACGAAAACAAATGGAACTGGCAACCCAAAACAATCGAAACAGATGCTGCAGAAAATGAGGTCAAAAACAGGAAGTGCTCAGGATCTCACCAGTTGCTCTTCCAGGTGTGCCGTACGTCCGGGTCGGTGATCTGTCTCTTGTCTGCCTGCTCATCCAGGAAATCAAACATGTATTTGATGGCCAGCGGGAGAGCGCTGCCGCGATGAGCCGTACTGAATACGGTCTCAAAAAGATCGTCCACAAACTTCTGCAGTGTGCCCTAAAAACATGACACACGAGAGATTACAACATGTTTCAATAAAATCTCTGCTGACATACCAGGAATTTTTAGGCATCATTACATATTGAATAAAACACTATTTGTGAGGTTTTAATTGATATGTTTTGAAACGTCAGTGTTATGGATGTAAAATTATTCTTATGAAATGGATTGCTCCAACTTTTTAAAAGCATAAGAGAGGCTTCTTTTTTTGGTTGAAATAACCTTATAACCATGGTAAAACACTGTAACATATAGCCTTGAGTTGTGTATTGCTTTAACAAATATCCCAGTTTCATGTGTATACAGGATGGCGTTCATGTACCTTGGTAGCCAGTAAGCGTGTGAGGTAAATCTCAGACACCATCTTGCTCCCGCGGTCTCCCTCCCGCTGGTCTGCGTGCTCGTGGTTCTTCACCAGGTGCCAGAGTTTGGTGCCCGTCTCCTGGTCAGGGGTGATCATGGGAGCCCTGGACCGCAGGCTGTCTGGACTGCTAGACGTCCTCAGGAGGCTCTCTACACCAGAACACCATTCAATCCAAATTAGCAAATGTACTTCTTAATGCATTGATTGTACATATATCTTAGCCTATACATCTAAACTGTTTATTTCTGAATCATAATATTCATCTTTTTAAAGCCTAGTCGAATCAAAGTTTACTGTCTACATAAACAACATTATGACTGAAATGGATCCTCCTACAGTATGTGACTGATTTCAGACAGCCTCCACATTGAAAACATGTCTATGTCTGTCTGCTGTTTCGCTAGGCAACTCACTAGGTTTTGAGACACAGCCTATGTGTTATTTCACAGAAGAGCTCAAACAAACTGACTTCAGCCAAGAATGGATGGAGAAAAGATCTTAAATTCCTATTTGAGTCAAACATGCTGCATGTGGCACTACACAAAATGCTGAAAGAATCCGTGATATATTAAACAAACATGGCTAAAGCCGAGGATCGTGTGGCGTAAAGCGATCTGAGAGACTGCGGCTTACCGTATCGACTGAGAGAGCGAGTGAAAGTGAAGGAGTTGGCGATGTTGTAAGCGGATACTTGCTTCTGAACCAACGCCACCAAAGACCCATCTGTCACCTAAGATGGAAAAGGAGAACTATAAAAAAAAGCATCTCCATTTTTGTACAGCATGCGACAAGCATTTGTAAATTTGCATAACATAACGGAGCAGCTGCCAGGAAATGTTGTTCAACCTGGTAGTGTGCCAGCGTATTCAGTCTCTTCCAGTCGCTCTCGATCTTTGTGGTGACGTCTTCATCTTGGAGGATGATTCTGGTCAGTCGACCCTGCCGCCATTCTGTAGAAGGACAATGAATGCAATAGTCTGGGATGATGACGTTTCTGAAGTGTCAAAGGTAAAACTTTTGCTATGTTTTCCATACTTTCCCTCTAATAGTCAATATACGATGGATAGATAGATCATCTATCATCATTTCATTACATCATTTCTATTAATCAGTTATTTATTTACCCAGGTCCATGTCGTCGGCCTGCGGGCGTTGTGAGTACGGGATGCCCTTGTACACGGCATCTAGCAGCTTGTCCTTCACCTGAGTGATCGTGTCACAGTTTAACACCTTAACAGGGATTTCTGTTCCGGCCTCTCCCTCCGGAGGAATACACATGAGCGTCTGAGAGAGCAACAGACAGATATGGTATAATATTTAACAACACAGGAGAACATGACAATATTGATTGACAAGATGACCAGCAAAAACACAAAAACATCTCTCCATTAAAATCTAATATGCAGACCGCACACTCTAACATACACATGGACTTGTGAGGGTGCGTAAAGGTCAAGGCACATTTTATTATACACAGTGGGAGACTGGAGCTCTACTCGGCCCAGCTCTGCCAGCGTATCAAAGATTGATCGGGATCCTGTTTCCATGCTTTGGCCTGATTTATCATAATAACCATCTCAACTTTAACTGTTATGTCAATGGTGAAATATTTATCCGCCTGCAATGTGGTATTCAGAATATGTGAAACGCGCAGGTTTTGATAAAACGGTCACAGATCGATAAAAACAAACGGCAAGAAGTGATTGATCCGGCCACAAACACGGATTCATATGGCACGTCTGAAGGTAAAAGATACTTCAAGCTGAAGTAGGTAATCTTTCTGATGTTAAAATATTTTCTCTTATCCTAGTTTAATATGCATGCAGAGACAGGTTGATTTCCCTGAAAAATGCAAACGCTGTCTCTGTCCAGCAAACAAAATATTAATCTGATTGTTTTAAAGGGGTCCTTGATTATGATTTCATTTTTTTAACTTTAGTTAGTGTGTAATGTTGCTGTTTGAGCATAAACAACATCTGCAAAGTTACGATTCTCAAAGTTCAATGCAAAGGGAGATATTTTCTTTTACAGAAATTGCTTTTTAAAGACTACAACAAACGGCTGGTAGGGACTACAACGAACTTCTTCATGGGTTATTGACATCACAAACCCCAACATTTACATAAACCCCGCCCCCGAGAACACGCAACAAAGGGGGTGAGGCCATGTTGGGCTGCTTTAGAGAAGAGGAAGAGTTGTTGTAGTAGAGTGTTGTTGTCATGTCGTCATTTTACGCCGGACTGCTTCACAAACGAGGGTCAATTCAATGCTGGATTTGCACAAAAGATTGAATCAACTCCACAGCAACTACATAAATTTATCCAATAACCATTCAGAAACATCCAGTTGCAATCTAAAAGTTGTAATTTCTTCCTGAGTCTCTCCATCAGTGTCCGACTTCGGTTTGAACAATGTAAGGATGAACACTGTTACTGACAATCCTCATTTTGGCTGCGTGAGATTCTCCAGCTTTGTTGTTGTTGAGCAACCGAAGTGTGAGCTGTTAAAGTTCCGCCCTCTTCTGGAAAGGGGGCCGAGAGCAGCAGCTCATTTGCATTTAAAGGGACACACAAAAACGACGTGTTTTTGCTCACACCGAAATAGGGGCAAATTTGTCAAGCTATAATAAATGATCTGTGGGGTATTTTGAGCTGAAACTTCAGACACATTCTGGGGACACCAGAGACTTATATTACATCTTGTGAAAAAGGGCATTATAGGTCCCCTTTAAGTAACCTGACCAAAACAGCAATATTTACTCACTATGTAAATAAATAAATGAATAAACAAATAAGTTAAAATGTACAGAATTTGACATTACTGTTTCTAGCTTTTTTCTCATGAAATTAATCATAAAAAAACAAACTATTGAATAACCATGGTACAATGTCCCAATAAAACATGGAAACACCATGGAACTTTGAATCGAATCTCTTAGTGTATGAGTGTACATCATATTTGTACCAAAGAAAAAAAAAGAAAAAAAAAAGACAAGCTGTAGAATGTGCAGCCTGTAGCATAAGCGAAACGAGATTCATAAAATAAAAAAAAAAAGCACTTACCAAGTGAGTAACACATTCAAATAACAGCTTTATAAACAGGCAGGCGAGTTACATTAAAGAGCCGAGCGTTTATTATGGAGCCGATGCTTTGATATATCTCCATTCACACCGTGACAACAGTCCATATAAATTAATGAGAGGACCTTTTGTGCGCATGGGCCACGTTAATCGTGTGATTAAAACAATGCAGCTGGCACTGGTGCGCAACTGTGCATCCGTAATCGCGGCTACTCGCTGATCATTAGCTCACGGCAATTCCTCCCCTCCAGCCGCGGCTCACACGCGAGGAGTTTATGATTAAAACCCAATTACACAGTAAATTACGGAATTCTCCCAGAGACGGAGCTGAGCTATATTTAGGACATCCGACGCTGGTTTAGGAACCGGATTGGGTTGAAACTTGGGAGCTTGGAGGAAATGAGGGTTTTACGAAAGCTTAACATGAAGATTCTCAACTCTGGCTGTGTGTGAGAAGATGAGAGTGTGTAAAGGTGACTTTAGTGTCCTTTAGCACGTTCACACATCCACAGGCACATTTCATCACCCATCTGAGTCATTTAATGGTTAAAGGAAGAGTAAGTACTGTCCCAAAACACTTAATGTTTTACCAGATTTATCCAGCTAGAAATTATATCTATTAATAATACTAATACTAAACCTAGTATTGCTAATATTTAGTCTTTACACACCAAGTCAAAATTTTTGGCACAAAGAACATACAAAATTGTAAAATTAATCAATCTGAATGAAATATACTGCAATATTAGTTTCACTTTTTATTCAAAGGCTATATTGTCATGGCAATGGCTGTCATGCTTATATTTCATATATTTTATGATGGTATTCTGTTCGCATACACACACACACACACACACACACACACACACACATATATATATATAAAATCTTTGTGGATATATGTGTAGATTTATATATATATATATATATATATATATATGTGTTGTCAAATCGATTAATCGCTATTACATCTAATAAAAAAGATTGTAAATATATAATATGTGTTTGTGTGTGTATATATATATATATATATATATAACTTTTGTTAGATGTGATTAATCGTGATAAATCGATTTGACAGCACTAATATATATAAATTGATGATAATTGTTATATATGCTTTAGTCTAAAAATAAAATATAAACAATAGAAAATGTATAGAATTAAATAAAATAACTAACAAATAAAATAGTTTTAAATGCTACAAGTGAATTTAGCCATCACAAATGTGTGCTAGAGACAGATGATGGCAAAGATAATCTAAATGTAAGAATGAGGTGGAAGTGAGCATGCATAATTAAACAGCCAATATGCAAAGCTGAATTGACCAATCAGCATTCAGAACTGGAACAATCTGATTTATAATTCAAGATGTGTCACATTATTTAGCAAAGGGTCGAAACAAGAGCAAATATTTACACTCCTAATGAACATATGAACATACACGCTGTGTCACAGGTGAGTCTGACCTTTTCTGACGGTCCCTTGGGGCCTCTCTTAAGGGTTGACAGCTAAGACAGCTGAATAACTGTGCCACATATCGATTCCCTTCGGCTGATCTATCCTGAATACTGTGGAATTGATGAGCTGTCCTATAGCTTTAACTACCACTGAGGAGCCATAGATTAAAGCTCATTCATTGGTCGGCTCGTATTGTTCCATTTAAAATCAATGCACAGAATTCTGTCGGCACAGACAGAGATTAAATATGCTCTTTTTGTGTAGTCATGTTTGTGTATGTGAGATAGAGAGTTTAAATCATGCGCTGTATTGCCTGGCTTTCCGTTGAGATAAATGAAGAGCTTTGGGTTTGTTTTATGAGTGCCATGATACACTCTCAGATTTGTTACAGGCTCTGATCAGGTCAGATGAAGACGACACCCCTGTCAGCTCATTCTTTGTTTTTTCTCAATCTCTGTCCCTGTTATTGCACCTCTGACAAACCCTGCTCTCAAAGTAATTTTATAACTCACCCTGTCTGGATTGATATCATCTGTCTGATTGGCATTTGAGCTTTCAAGTCGGTTTAATCTCAGAAGGGACTACAGGCCGAAGGGACACTGATGAACACTGAGATTCGGAACTGAGAACCAGATCTTAACGTTTTCCCTGCCACTGACAAGATTTTCCATCATTTATGATGCAACGCTTCCCTGCCATTTACGAGTTTTTCCGGCAATCCATGTTTTCACTGTTATATGGTAGGGGGCGCTGTTGTGGATCTTCTAAAAGAGTACAGCATCTCCGGATTTTATACAATGCACTCATTCAATCCCATAATGCACCACAATAACAATGACTGATGTTCACACAATGACTAGAGAATACCCAAAATGCACTGTGAGAGTCGTGCCGAGTGAATGCCCGCGTCTTGCCAGAAGATGGCGCCCACAGTGGAATCATTTACCATTTTCCAAAACACTGGTCCAATGTGGGTACAGCGTAATATCATAAAGGTATAAATTCATTTTTTTATGGATTATTAAATTGTTTAATTAAGGTTTATACATGTTAGTTTCCATGACAGAGTTCAAGATAAATATTTTCATTACTACTGGAGCTGCTAGTTTTTGTTAAGTTGCAAATTGCTAACATTGCTAAGTTGCAAATGATTATTAAACAGCAAGCACAAACTATGTAAAAACATTCAGTGTCTGAATTTGCTCACTCATTTTCATTCACTCTTTCAAGTGGACTTTATTAGTGGACTAACATAGGTGTAACGTAGGCCAGTGAGAGCTGTGCGTGTAAACCTCACTCCCCTGGCCTCAAGGGGTGAGTTAGCGACTGATGCTAGAGGCTGCGGTCCTTAGTATCCTTGTTAGCGTGCCCACCTCGCATGCCGGAGACCCCTGTTCAAGTCCCGCTCGGAGTGGGTCGAGTTGGACTTATTATATTTGGTGCCGTGACCCGGATGGGAGTGAGGTTTAGGGGGGTGAGTGTAACTGTAGCTGTGTGTGTAAACCTCACTCCCCTTGCCTCAAGAGGCACGTTAGTGACTGACGCTAGAAGCTGCGGTCTTTAGCAACCTTGTTAGTGTGCGCCCCATGCCGGAGATGCTGGTTCGAATCCCGCTCACAGTGGGATTGAGTAGGACCGGCTACATAGGGAAAAGTGAATGAGGGTATAGAGGGTGATTTCGAACACAACCCAGGAGCAGCGGATAGAAGTTGTTTACACACAAGTAAGCTAACATGATAACCAAACATTCAAAAGCATATAAATTCAAACTGCCTAATGTTACTGCATGAAATGTCGAACCCACAAAGAGATATATGACTGTGCAAGGATTGGGGGGTGTTTATGGACTCGATCTACTATCTAGTTTTGATCATCGTACTGAATCCGATATGGATGAAGTCTACCTTAAATTAATACATTGTTAGCTAACTGTGTGATATGTATATGACTTGATTTTCTCAGCCTTTTGTTCAAAATGTTTTTTTTTTTGATGAAACTTACCCAAATCCAAGTGTTGATAAAAAAAGAATGAATGATGATGGAATAAAGTTATTATTTTTTTGTTTAAAAGCAGAATCTCTGTTCTTTCTTTATATATATTGGCTTTTTACATATTTATACAACAACACATTCTGAGTGCCATGAGAGTTTTGTGAATATTATCAAAAATGTTGCTGCTGACTAGCAACTTTTTAAGTAAACACTGGCAGGGAAACAGTTAATCAGAACCTGTTCCATAAAGAAAAAAAAGAGATACTGAATCTTGCATTGGTCTTGCAAATGTGGAAAGAAAACCATCATAAAATATTAAATAAGCATGACAGCCATTGTCATGATGATATAGTCTTTTGAATAAATAATGTACAAATATTGCAGCATGATATTTCATTGCATTGCATCAATTATTATTAAATATGAATATATATATATGTATGTATATGTTCTTTGTACCAAATTCTTGGACTTTCTAACAAGTAGAAGACATGGTAAAATGTGTATTAGTAGTACTAATTTAAGTATTAGTATTAATAGACAAATTTCTAGCTGGGAACATCTGAAAAGGTAAAACATTTGTAAGCATTTAGGTCTTTTTCAAATGTATATTTTGAGCTGAAATCAAACACTTGTGCTCTTCAATGAGGCTGGGGGAGTTGGGAGACAGGAAGAGGGATTATGGGATACGTGAGAGAGCGTCACCATGGGGACACTGACCAGCTGCTTGTAGTCGATTTGCTGTCGGATGAGCTTGTCTTCGCTCAGGGAGTATCTGGCCTCTCCTGTGATGGCATCTATGGGACCTTTTTCCATCTGCTGTTTTATAGCACAGTAGAGCATAAACAGAGGCTCGCCAGCACACTCCTGCACAGAGAGACAGAGAGAGAGAGGTCAGATTCTACACTTTTGTAGCATTTTATTTTCTCCCAAAAGTCCACTTATAATTTTAGTCAAGGTTTCTTACACCAAAGTTTTACAGTACATGATCATTTCCCACTTTCTCACTGACCCACAGAATTAAACAGGCTGTTTTTGCTGCAGTATTTAAGACTGCTTTATGTACAGTAAATGACATCGGTTACGATTGGCTAAACAATGCATTCCGGTTAATGGATTCTCACACAACTTCCATAAACATTACAGAGCTAATTAACTCTTTCTTTAAGCACACATACAGACAGTATACACTGCTGTTCAAAGATTTGGGGTCAAATAATAAATTGATCAAAAAGTGACATTTATAATGTTACAAAAGAACCCTAAAAAAATGTATCAGGCTTTTCACAAAAATATTAAGCAGCAAATCAGCATATTAGAATGATTTCTGAAGGATCATATGACACTAAATACTGGAGTAATGATGTTGAAAATTCAGCTTTGCATCACAGGAATAAATGACATTGAATGGAAAGCAAATAATTCAAAAGAGTGCTTACGTTTCATAAGCAGAAGTGTTGTGTTGTGAACTAGGACTGCACGATATATAGAAATAAACTCGATATCACAATATGGCTTATATTGCACACATTCACACATTCTAGAATGAATAATTCTTTCTAAATATAGCTATTCAAGTCATCTGGTGAACATGCTTCATATCGCAGAAAAAGTAAATATCGCAATGTCAGTTTTTTCCAATATCATGCAGCCTTATTCTAGTACTTCAGTGCTTTAATTTCCAAAAGAGCAAGTAAATCTCATTTTCCATTACGTCTTCTTTAAAACCTTTTACCTTTAAAGAACACACTAAAGAACTTCCTGTGCAAAATACCACAGACCATCAATTCAATAAAATCATAGCGAGCTGTAATTTTCCACACACTTCGAAAATGCATAATTGCACCTTTAAATACAGAGGAAAAAGCAATGAAAGGAGAGACAAAAAAAAAAAAAAAAGACTTTTTGACCAAAAGGAAGCAAAAAAAGAGAAATAAGACGGCGAGCATGCAAAGAAAGAAAGCACGGCCGTGAGAATGAGAGACACGGACGATCACGGTTCTTTTCAGATGGCATTTGTGAAGTGTGGAGAAGTCTCCAATTACCCACTTAAAAGCGTTTGATGACTAAACAGCGATACTGAGGGGAGGCTATTATTTAGTTCTTAGGCGAGATCAGCTTGACATTATTAATTACAGCATGACATCCTGAATCACACTCTTCTAACGCAGGCGGAGAGGGTTACCCAGCATCCATTGCATGCCTAACAGCAAGTAATTCTAAACAACCAGCCTCCGAACTCTATGTCAAATGCATTTAGTCTTAATATATACATCAAATCCTCAGCTTTTTATTGCTTCTAGAGGCTGCCTGTGTTTTGGCTCCGTCTGCTTTTCATAGTCTGGCCGTTAGACCCTGTTATGACACAACAGATGTGTGTCACGAGATCTGCGCCAGGTTTCCTTCACTAACGAACACATTTGAACATAGAATTCACACAGTTTAACGTATGCAGCGTAAAGGCAGATGACATGAACTGACAGCGCAAGAGGAAGCCCTAAATATCTGTTAACAAATATTTATGTTACCCTTGGAGAGTTAGTTCACCCCAAAATGAAAATTATGTCATCATTTACACACCCTCATGTCCGTTCCAAACCTGCATGACTCTCTTTTGTGAAACTCTAAAGGAGAAATCATATAATGAAAGCATACAGTGACCATGGACTGTCAAGCTCAATAAAATAAAATAAAATAAAATAAAATAAAATTTCTTCTGCCGTCCCTGTTCCGCGACGGTCCGTACACTGTCCGCATGACATATTTTTCGTCATCAGGAGGTTCCGCGGACGTTCGCACACACTGTCCGCATTCAGCCCAATTTCTGTGTCCGTGCGGATGGTGTGTGTACAACACCGCATGTGCGACTGACTAGAGCGCTAAAAAAAACTCAAAGTGCACATGAACTGAACACGTCTTTTCACACTCACGGGCAAAGGAGTATACTTTGAAAGGTTCGCGCAAGATGGAGCGGAACGCGGAAAATTAAGTAAAACCCGGGACTTTTACCTCCCCTTTGTGTTCCCTGTAATAAATAAAAATGTCATTCAGGTTTGGAATGAGTAAATAATGACATCTCATTTCTAAATGAATTAATCCTTTAAGTTGAACGTTTATATGTTCTATATGATGGTAATGTTACAGTAGTAATACGGTAATGTATACAACATAAATATAAAGGATACAACAGATGTGAATGCTTTGGCTCACGATATATATGAAATGCATTACAAGTACACACCCAGGCAGTGCAATAGAGCCGTACCGAGAGGCATTTCATGGTAATTACTTCTAGAGGCCTGTATGGTGGCCAAAACACTTTAACATCTGCACTGATGGGACGAAAAGACACTGGGCGGTCGGCCAGCGCTACATTCCACAGGGCAATTCCAGCCTTGAATGCACAAAGGGCCTGATGTTCCTGCCTTTAGCACTAATAGCCATCTCAATCAGCTTTAGCCTAATACAGCGGCCATCTTGGTGAACTCTAGAACACCTGACAGGATGTGGGATTGAGCGAGTGCCCTCACGACCTCGACGGCTGATTTCGGGGTTGGGTGAAAGCCGTGGCATTCCTGAGTCGCTATCCAGAGCGTAGGCTTTAGCGAGATTTATTAGCAAGCTTTGCGATGAGTCAGCCTGTCACAAAATGTCAGCGCGCCAAAATATTTTCGCAAACAAGATGCTAGTTAGCCAGAGAGAAGTTTGAGGTTGTGGCTCAACTTCATGCAGGGCTTCACATAGCACATTATTAAAATTGACTGAATATTTATGGTAGAAAACAGGTCACAAACCTTGAGGAAGCGGTGCAGGAGGAATGTGAACCAGTTGGTGAGCATCTTCTCAGCCACAGATTCAGTTCTGCAAGGCAAAGCAATCCAGAAATGCAAATTATGCTGTGTGGTTGCTAGGGTGTTCTGATGCTTCTATGTGGTTCTTAAAGTGTTCTGGCTCATTGCTAAGGCAATTCTAGGAGATTGCTAAGGTGTTCTGGGTTGTTGCTAGGGTGTTGCTATGCAGTTGCTAATGTGTTCTGGGTGGTTGCTAGGGCGTTGCTATACAGTTGTTAAAGTGTTCTGGGGAGTTGCTAGGGCATTACTATACAGTTGTTAAAGTGTACTGGGAGTTGCCAGGGCATTGTTAGGTGGTTGCTAATATGTTTTGGGGGTTGTCAGGGCACAGCTATGTAGTTGCTAAAATGTTCTGGCTGTTTTCTAGGGCATTACTATGCAGTTGCTAAGGTGTTATAGGGGGTTGCTAGGGCATTGCTATGGGTTTGTTAAGATGTTCTGGGGGATTGATAGGACCTTACCTTTTTTGGGTGTTCTGGGTGGTTTAACCATATTGCTATGTGGTTGCTAAAGTGTTCTACATGGTTGCTAGGGTGTTGCTAAGGTATTCTAGGAGGTTGCTAGGGCATTGCTATAGGATTGTTAAAATGTTCTGGGGATTGATAGGGCCTTACAAGGTTAGGGTGTTCTGAGTGGTGTTACCATGCTGCTATGTGGTTGCTAAAGTGTATTACGTGATTGTTAGAGTGTTGCTAAGGTGGTCTAGGGGGTTGCTAGGGCATTGCTAGGTGTTTACCAAGATGTTCTGGGGGACTGATAGGGCCTTACTATGTTAGGGTGTTCTGAGTGGTGTTACCATTCTGCTATGTGGTTGCTAAAGTGTTCTAAGTGGTTGCTAGGGTGTTGCTATGCAGCTGCTAAGGTGTTCTAGGAGTTTGCTAGAACATTGCTAAGTGTTTGCTAAGATGTTCTGGGGGATTGATAGGGCCTTACTATCTTGGTTTTCTGAGTGGTTTTACCACGCTGCTATGTGGTTGCTAAAGTGTTCTAGGTGCTTGCTAGGGTGGTGCTATGCAGTTGCTAAGGTGTTCTGGAGGGGTTGCTAGGGCTTGCTATGTAGTTGCTTTGTGAGTGGTCATATGACAATGATATGATGGAGCATATTTTTTCACAAATGTTATGATGAATCTTCAAGTAACTTTGGAGGAGGATTTTTAAATGGTCATGCTGCACAATTTGAGGCAGTTACCACCTCTTACCGTCTAAGTAGCAGTTTGGGATGGTTACGGTTCTCCAGGTTCTTTTCGATCAGGTCGGCCAGAAGCTGTTTGAGAACTACAGTGGCGTACTCCATCCGTCCCTGCAACGCCGCCATGAGGAGGGAGGCCACATTGCCGCGATCCCGCATGGAAAAGGACCTTTGAGCCTCCAGCGTGTGGATGAAGGTCAGCAGGAACATCTTGTTGTGCAGCAGTTGACTGAACAAGCGCAGTGCCTTCTCCACATTAGCTGGAGACTGAGAGGAGAGGAAGCATTTGATTAAATGAAAGAAAAAGCAGGAGAACAAAAACACAAATGGAAAAAGCAGGCAGGAAGGAGATGAGAGAAACATGCGCAACAACAATTGTTGCCTGAATGCATACTTGGAAAAAGCTCCACTGCGGTGAGATTTAATTGTTCTTTGCTGACTATTTTCAAAACATTTTTTGGTAAGGCATGTCTCTAGATGGCTATTCCACCAGGGCCTTGCAGGGCTGCTGATTTCATTCTGCCTGAGGTTTTAATTAAAAAGCATGCTGAAAGAGGGGCGTTCGCTCTGAAGCTCACTACTGAGACAGCAGTACCATAGCTTCAGAGCTTAGGGGATCTTTTTAAAGCACATCTAGGGTTTTTTTGCTTTCTTTTTTTTGGCAGAAGGATTAAAAGAAAATGGTCTATGAGTTGTGGCAACCTACTTATTGGCACTTGCGAGTGACAGACGACACCTGAGGACAGAGAAATTGAACCAGGATGTTTTAAAAGTTCCCTTACGTCCAGCTCCTTTAGAACCGGGTGTTCTTCGATGCCAGGGAACATCACTCTCATGGTGTAGGTGCGATACTCCAGGAAAGGGATCTTCACACCATCCATGTCGTTCGTCAGCTCTTGGATGTCTGTCTGCAGCTCAGCGAATGCTGAGAAGAATAAAGAACAGAGATATGCATACATCAGACTGAAGGACACCTCATATCTGTCATAGACAGATTTACAAGGGGATATTTTACCATATTTTGAGATTACTGGCATTGGCTACAATAGCCAAAGTTCCTATTTTTCTGTAATCTTCTGACATTTAGGAACTTCGAACTAAACAAGAATCTAATTGAATGGGTTTGCTTTCCAACTTTTCATTGTAGCTGCTTGTTTTGTTGATGTTGATCAGAGACCCTTTTCCTGTCTAATTGGGCAGTTTTTATACAGTGTTATGCGAAAGTTTGGGAACCCCTTGCAGAATCTGTGAAAAATTTTAACAAAATAAGAGAGATCAAACAAAAAGCACGTTATTTTTTATTTAGTACTGTCCTGAGCAAGATATTTTACATAAAAGATTTTTACATAAAGTCCACAAGACACAAAAATAGCTGAATTTAACCCCGTTCAAAAGTTTATAAACCATTGATTCTTAATACTGTGTGTGGTTACCTGGATGATCCACGACTGTTTTTTTGTTTTGTGATGATTGTTCATGAGTCCCTTGTTTGTTCTGAGCAGTTAAACTGAGCTCTGTTCTTCAGAAAAATCCTCCAGGTCCTGACAGATTCTTCAGTTTTCCAGCATCTTTTGCATATTTGAACCCGTTTCAGCAGTGGCTGTAAAATTTTGAGATCCATCTTTTCACACTGAGGGACTCAAACACAATTATTAAAAAAGGTTCAAACATTCACTGATGCTCCAGAAGAAAACACGATGCATTAAGAGCCGGGATGTGAAAACATTTTGAATTTAAAGATCAACGTAAATCGTACTTAATTTGTCTTCCGGGAAACATGTAGGTATTTTCTGTTGCTTCTGAAGGGCAGGACAAAATGAAAAAAAAATTATATTTCAACAAAATAAGAAAAATGTGGACATCATCATCCTTTTCAAAAGTTTTCACTCCCCGGCTCTCAATGCATTGTGTTTCCTTCTGAAGCATCAGTGAATGTTTGAACCTTTTTTAATAGTTGTGTTTGTGTCCCTCAGTTGTCCTCAATGTGAAAAGATGGATCATACAGTCACTGCTGGAAAGGATTCAAATATGCAAAAAATCCTTCAAAACTGAAGAATCTGCAGGACCCAGAGGATTTTTCTGAAGAACAGAGCTCAGTTTAACTGCTCAGAACAAACAAGGGACTCATGAACAACCCTTCAACAACTCATGAAAAAAAAGTCGTAGATCATCCAGGTAACCACACACAGTATTAAAGAATCAAGAGTTCCCAAACTTTTGAATGGGGTCATTTGAATAAATTCAGCTATTTTTTGTCTTGTGAATTATATGTACATGTAAAATATCTTACTCAAGACAGTACTAAAAAAAATAACATGCATTTTGTATGATCTCTCTTATTTTGTTAAAATTTTTCACATTTTTACAGATTCTGTAAGGGGTTCCCAAACTTTTGCATAACACTGTATCCATCACGGAATCAGTCTTGGGAGATTAAATTATCCTGCACTGATTGAAAGCATGAAAACCAAAAAAAAAACATTTTTCTCTGTAATTGAGTTATCGTGATCTGTCTGTCTGTCTGTTCTTGATTTACATTTACTTCCATAGTAGTTGAGTAATACGCAAGCAAGTGTTGATATTGTGTATTTTGCTAGCATTAATATATTTATTTGGACACCCTTTAGATATAAGTAAAGCACTACTGATATGTGTGTTTCAACAGTTTCAGTCACTTCTCTGGGAAAGTATGCCCACTGACACATGGCACAGAAATGAAAACTAAATGTATAAAAATTGCATAAAAAGAAAAGTTGCATTCATTCCAGTATCTCATGGCATTCTTTTAACAAATGCATAAATAACACCGCACCGTGTCTGCCTGAGCTACAGATCCTTTTAAAGCTGTGAATAAAACCGGTATCAAAGGATGAGGACATTATGACGTCATGACCCAGTTCAATCCCTCCACAAAGACTGCGTCAAACTCTGCAAGAATCCAGGCTACTGCAGTGTGAGAGTGCCTCCGACTCGCTCCCGTTCTCAACACAACAGCACGCCAGAGGCCCACGGGACACCTCGCGCACAATGAAATAATACATCACAGCTCCATTTGATTTATCCTACGGGTTAAAACCATTAGTAGCTAATTAAAACACTCTGCACACCTGTCAGAAACAGCTTGGCACGGGCTATAGGCAGCGCAGATGCTGAAGTAACCAAAAATCATACCTTCCTTGCACTCCAGCGCGACCCGGGACTCCAGATTGTCCATCTGCAACTGTAGGCGTTTGAGTGTGCGGTCGGCGTCCCGCGTCTTGCGCTTGTAGGCGATGAGCACAGCGATGATGGCGATGAGGAGAACGCCTCCGCCCGCTCCAATCCCGATGATGGCGGGCAGCGTGAGAGTGCTGTCCGAATAGATGTGAAGCGTTCCGGGAGAATATTCCAGGCCGCCCACGAGAATCTGCATGCACAGACAAAAGAATCTATTAGAAGTCAAAGTATGGGGCAGGGCTCAATGCTAAGGATTCGTTCTACTGGCCCAGTCAGGTTCACACTTTTACTTGCCCTACCAAAATTTTCCCTGGCCCCAACCACAAACCGATTGGGCCAGTGACAATTCCATCAACTGAGCTTTTCCTGATGGGGCCTCAGGTTGAGCGCAGGCCCTTCAATCTAACCACCCCGCCGGCTTTAGTGGCTCATAATGAGGGCTTTTGATTGGCCGAGGGCACTCACACTGTTTCTTCTTGAATGAAATCAGCTTGCAATTAGAATTACCACAGAATTATGCACTTGTGTGACACGTTCACGTCGCGTTCCTCCACCTGCAGTCAGAGAACAATCGCTTGCCGCCTCCGTGACCACTAATCCACATCAAATTACTTCAAAAAGTCAGTTTGGCACAGGTGTTGAAGGCAATTAGGCACAAATCAGCAGGTAATAGAGGTCTAGTTAGAGATTCGGGTCCGACCGAGGCGTGGTATCGGGAACTCAGCCTTGCACTATTCGCGGACCAATTAAACGCGGCATCCAGCCATCTGTCCTAACGAGTTTCACCTTTCCGTGGCTGCTCAGGCCCTGCGTGGCTGCATGAATTATTGAGACTCGGTGATAGAGGGGAACAAAGTGAATCCTGGAGCGCTGTCGATATGTGTCAGGTCATTAGCTGAGTGATCCTAGCACTCTCAATCCCACTATGTCTCTTTCTCTCTCACACTTTTTCCCCCCCTTTTCTATGGGTGTTTCTCCACACTGTGGATTCACAAACTGGAACTTAACTGAATAATTAGCTCTTTAATATAAACGTAATCTTTGTTTCCACAGAGCTCATGCTAATCAATCAAATGGGAGGATGTTGGACTGAATTAGAGGGTGTAATGTGCATACCTTATATTGAGATAGATCAGGATTTCACCAATTCATGCCACACCTAAGGCTAAGTTCAGACTGCAGGTAAATGTGGTCCAAATCTGATTTTTTTGCTCATATGTGACTCAGATCTGTTTTTGTGTGAACAGCACAATCTGATATTTTTGATTCCATATGTGGTCCTAAATCTGAGACAGATTGGACGTTTTGCAATGTGACCTCAGTCTGAACAGTCATATCAGAATTCATGGGACTTTAACTGTACATCACTCTAGATCAACATTCGTCACACTTCACATGGGAGTCACTTCAAAGATTTTACATACCTGAAATTATCAAGACTCATAAGTATTACAGTGACAGCTCTTTATACAAGCAAAACATCATAAATGTTTAAAAACTCTGCCTGCAAATAAATTTGCTGGGTTCTGCGGCAGATCACGCAATAAATAAACGTGTAATCGCTTACTCTAATGTCCTCCGTGTTTACTTCTATATGACAGTGTGCTGTGTGACGTCTTTTTAGCATTCTTTTGCGCATGCGGGTCAGTCCAGGACCATCTGTTCACACTGGAATCTGATATTGGCCACATTTAAAACAACAATGTGAACAGCTATTAAAAAAAAGTATATGAGCAATAAATCAGAATTGAGCATTAAAGGACTAGTTTACTTTAAAATGAAAATTACCCCATGATTTACTCACCCTCAAGCCATCCTAGGTGTATATGACTTTATTTCTGATGAACACAACCGGAGTTATATTAATAAATATCTTGACTTTATAATGGCAGTGAACGGGACCAGCAAGTATGAGCTGAAGAAAGTGCATCTATCCATTATAGATTATAATCCATTATCCATTATATACGGCTCCAGGGGGTTAATAAAGGCCTTCTGAAGTGAAGTGATGCGTTTGTGTGAGAAATATATCCATATTTAACAAGTTATAAAGTAAAATGACTAGCTCCCACCAGACTGCCTTCCGTATTCAACTTGCGAAGAACGTGTAATGCCTCTCGCAGTTCAAAATGCTTACACTACGTTCTACGCCTTCAGTATTCAATTTACAAAAAAAAGCATAACTGACGCGATGTCAGTTTAATCTTTTTTCATAAGTTGAATACGGAAGGCGGTCTGGCGGAAGCTAGTTTTTTTACTTTGTAACTTGTTAAATATGGATATTTTTCTTACATAAATGCATCGCTTCACTTCAGAAGGCCTTTACTAATCCCCTGGAGTCGTGTGGAGTATGTTTATAATAGATTGATACACTTTCTTGAGATTCATACTCGTTGGTCCCGTTCACTGCCATTATAAAGATTGGACGTGTCAGGATATGTATTAATATAACTCTGATTGTGTTCATCAGAAAGATGAAAGTCTTATACACCTAGGATAGCTTGAGGGTGAGTAAATCATGGGGTAATTTTCATTTTAAAGTGAACTAATCATTTAAGGCTTGCAGTGTGAATGTAGCCTAAGAGACTTGGACCTGGATTTTATTAGAATTGATCTGTTGAGGTGCTTATTGACCAGTTCTGAAAGTAATTACTCTGACAAAGTTTGTATTCAGGAAATGGCATTGGCAAAACATTAAGCAGTTTAATAAAATCAAATAAAACTAGATTTTCTGAAGAAAATCTGATCGATACCCAAGCAAAGGTCAGGCCATGATGTTTTGTGCTAGGTGTTGCTATGTAGTTCAGAGGTGCGAAACTTTGGGTTGGCAGCATATCGATTTGATTCATGATTCTCACACACACACACACACGCACACACACACATGCGCGCACACACACACACATATATATATATATATATATATAGAATATATGTCATATATGTGCTCATGTCTGTAGCACAAACAGTGCAGTACGAGCTACATGCTAAAGTTTAATACATAGGGTTAGGGGTTTTTTCAAATGACTAACACCAAGTATGAGCAATAATAATAGTGATGATTTCCTGAGCAACCACTAATGAAAGCCGTTATTATCAATAAAGGGGACTGAACTTGTCTCAAATGCTCTCTCTAAGCATATGTCAGGGCTCATGAAGGTTATGAAGGATTCCTGTCTGCTGTTTGTAATAATTGTTTGAGCTGCCGGGAGAGCAGATAGCTAGATTACATGGGAAATTGCTTGTATCAGCGTACCTATAATCCTAATAAGTACTTAATGTATGGCGAGCCACTTGCAGTTGACCTGTATGTTTTCTGTTTTAGCATTAAGATAAAAAATGGCCATGCAGCAGTGGCTTATTATGAGATTGATTAAATAAGACGCACAATGCCTGAGTCCATGCAAAAAAAACATTCAGCATTTTCACCATCTTATGGCCATCCATTCATTTTCTGCTACCTTTATTGGTTGATATACAATAAACACAGAGTCGTAAATTCTCAGTCAGTGCATTGAGAGGTGAGCATGTTTTGCTCTCCGCCAGCAAGAGAGGCTCGTTATAGATTAGGTGTTTATAATGCATGATGGAAAAATGTCATAGCAGCATGATCCTCACCATCACTCGCTGTTCTCCGGTCAGATCTGGTGAATCGCAGAGCAGCTGAGATTCAGAGACTGTTAACAGACAGGGTGTTTCTCCAATCATCACGCTGTAATTCAGCCGGGCGTTACCGGGAGCAGGAGGGATGAGGTTCTTGCCCTGTTTACAGATGAAAGTGTAGAAAATTGAATTCACCAAAAAGTGATCAGTTTAATTTTTCATTTGATGTGCATAATTTAAATCTCCTAAAAAACTAACATTATATCAAAATTTTAAAGCCTGTTTTTTAGACACACACACGTGTCATAATGGGTTATTTTCTTTAAAAATATTTATTTCCAATTTTTATTATGCATAAAAAAAAGATTTCAAAGCGAAATATGACTGGGGCATTGTATTCACACAAATACAAATTGGGAAAAATGTCAATTAGGGGTGATGAGATTAAGACAAAGGTCATGCCTTCAAAATGATGGGTGATCCTGGTTTAACCTCCAGAATCCCAGCATTCCCAAGAGGGTCAAAGGTCGGGTTAGGATAGTACGTGAAAGGAGTTCCATTGAGGGAGAGGAGGGCGGATACATCGTCGAGGATGAAGCCGAACTCATCTGGGTGAACTCCACTCTCTGGAGCCTGGCGTTTGGTGTAGATGATGCCCGGAGCCAAGCACGTCATCACAGAGTCATTCACCACCATACAAACCTGCGGAGGAACATCCAGACATTATGTAGCGGAAGCAGTATCACATAAACAACAGGCTGTCCGTAATGATGGTTAGGGGCAGAGAGGAGAAGGACAGCTGGTCGGGAACTCACGTTTGTGGTCTCCACTCCTCCATATTTGGCTCTGACTTTGGGTTCCTGAATGGTTAGCAGATTGGTTCCTGTGACCGTGAGGGTGGTGCTGCCACTATCAGAACAAACAAGCAATACTCGTTTTATACATCAAATTGAGTAACTCTGCATGCATGACTGTGGCTCTGTTGCTAGTAAGCTGCCTAACTGGTCAGAATTTAAGATGTTAAACAGTAATTAGACTACTGATTCATTGGCATATGCTAATTCTCTACTGGAAGCAGCTGTGAGTGAGTTTCTCTTCTGTGATTCAGTTAATCAATTTATGAGATTCTATTAGGCTTAGGATGGCGTTTTTGAAGTTAGCAAGACACATTAGCCTTGTGTAGACAGCAGACAGTGAGGGTTTGGAACAGAGCCATTGAGTGTGTGTGAGATTGTGTTAACATACTTGATAATGCTCCAGTTGGGCTCGACGCTGGAAATGGTTGGATCTTCGGTGTAAATATAACGTGTATCGCTGGTGACCTCTGCTTTGTCGATGAACAGCTTGACAGATGAAGCCCCAGAGCCTGATGTTGACGGTGGTGTCACACACACTATCTCACGCACTGTTCTCCTGTCAGAACAAAACACTGAGGTTAAATTATACAAAACCAGAAATATTTGAAGCAATTTTCATAATTCTGCCTATTATTATTTACAAATTTGAAAAATAAATCAAAACCTGACTGCATAAACAGCTTTAACAAGCCTACAGCTGTCTTGACTAGCTTTAAGATGGTTTATTTGGTTGGCCAGGATGGCCAAGCTGGTGTTTAGCTGGTCAGCCATCTGGTCTCCCAGTTGAAAACTGCCTAAATCCCCTCTAAAACCATCAAAACAGACCAGACTAACCAACATGACCAGGCCAACCACCTTATATTTAAGGGTTAAGCTGTTTTTAGCAGGTTGAAAAGATCTCTAATGTGTTTTGGATGCTGGGCTGGACTTCTTTGGTCAACCAGCTTCACAAGCTGAGTTTTGTTAGTGAACAACATGGCTAGACCAGCATAAACCAATTTAGACTAGAATAGAAATACATGTTGGCCTTTTCAGTCAGCAAATTGTTTTCAGACTAGCTTTAAAGGCACCATAATGCTTATTTCTGGAAAAAAAAAAATGGAATCATAAATTGAATAAAAAATAAAATAAATAAAAAATAAATATTCATTAAAAATTATAAATTAAATAATTACAATGATATATATATATATATATATAAATAAATTATATTATGACTTTTTATTTTTTTAAATGTATTTTTCTAAACTTTTTTTATTTAAGGTTTTTTTCTACCAGCAAGACAACATTGCTAGACCAGCATAAACCAGTCTAGACTAGCATGGAAATACATGCTGGTCTTTTCAGCCAGGAACTGACAACATTATACAACTTAAGTCTTCTAAGCAGATGTTACTGCAGTTTAATCACCACACAGTTCACTAACAATCAGAACTAGTAATGCATCATGTTTCTTGGCACATGTGGATGTATTTGAGGACAGCCATACACACTTATTTTATTTCATGTGGAAATGACACATCTCGCTTCCTCCGAAGTCCAACTGCATCTCGCAGATGTCGCGGGACACAGATGTGATCCGTGCTGGAAGATCCGGTTAAGAGCTGACAGAAAAGCTGCTCACCTGACAAACAGACAATTTTCCTGGGCCAAAAGCACGGTCACTGCGCTCCCGGCGTCCAGATGTCGGCCTGAGATAGTCAGCCTGGTCCCGCCGGACACGGGTCCTTTCTCCGGCCGCACCCGGTTGAAACTCGGAGTCTAGAGGGACAAGAGAAACGGGGGTAACTTCCGAACAGATGGAGCTTGCTGCAGTGTTATACAGACACTCAAGCGTGCACTTGTTTTCCCCATTCTGGTACTACACGAAAAGATTACACTCATCACTGTAATAGAAATGTCCTGTTTGCTCTCGCTCCGTGCAGGGCTCGTTTGTTTCGGCGCAGGACCTGTCAGGCGCTGCTGCAGCGCCGTACTCTCGCAGTAATTAGTTGCATACCTGTGTAATTGGTCAGAGTGCGTGTTTTCATTTGCTTTACCCTTCTGCACGACTGAAGCTGCCTGGACGCTATTGATTAGATGTTGAGGGAATCCAGGCAGGGTCATCCATTTATATACGTGTGTGAGTGTGTGTGTGTATGTGTGTGTACATACAGTTCCTGGGCTCGGGATAATAGACTAATGCCGTACTCCTGCTGTGCACCACTTAAAACTCAGCAGGGAGGAGGGGGTAATTGTGTCATTCTTTACATCCCCCTTCCCTTCAACTACATTATCACATGGGCTCCACCAGTTGATTTGATTGGCTAACAGGATGTAGAAAAGGGGAATCCTAACGATTCATTGGTTTCAAGTGCAAAATTGGATTGGCTGAGTCTCAAAGGATGGATATATATTGATTAGCTGCTCTTAAATCACCTCAAACAAAATGTTAGCAACGATAAGGGAATCAATACAAAAAGAATGATTAAAATGTAACGGCTATGTCCAAAATCGAACGCAGTTGCCTCGCTGGACAGTCAGATGCAGTTTTGTGTATGAAGCCACCTGGAAAATGCTTTAAAAAGAAGTTTCATATTTAATATTGTAGAACAAATTTGAGTGTTTAATAATTACAATGCTTTATTTTATTTTTTTTTTAGCAAAAATGGATCATAAGTTGAATAAAAAAGCAAAATAAAAGTAAAACAAGTTAAAAAATAAAAAAGTAAAATATAAATTAGCTATATATATTTTTTACATATATTTTTTTTCAACATCTAATTCCATTTCAGCAAAGAAATAAGCACATTAATAATTTAATATTCATTACAAATAAATAAATAAATAATAAGCCAATAAAAAGTTTTAAAAATTGATTTTTTATTTTAATGTATAACTTATTTTTCAACTTCTAATTCCATTTCAGCTAAGAAATAAGCACTGTAGTCATTAAATATTCAAAAATAAAAAAAAAATAAAAATGGACATTAACCGACTTTGTCCATCTGCTACAGCATTTATTCTGTCAACCAATCACTGCACGCACAGGTTTTGTCTTGATGTCTTCCACCCTCCATATACTGTCTTATAAGACAATATTTTACAAGTTTTATCAGACAAAGCCAATATGTCTTAAAAAGTAGAGGTCGTACCACAAAAGAGTACGTCTGAGATGACTGGGTACGATACTCAGCGCTGCAGTCACCGATACACAGCTCCACCGGACCACCAGGGGGACTTGACATCAGAGATTCTTCCATATCACACACAATCCTGCAGGTCAAGAACAAACACCAAAATCACTCCTGTACAAAACACTGTCCACAAATGTGATACTAACTCATTCAAATTAAAGGAGCAGTAAGTGATTTCTGTTGAAAGTGGATCAGACCGAGCAGCACAACACCCTTGTAGCCAATCAGCAGTAGGGGGCGTGTCCACTCATGATGGAGGAGGAGCAAGAGGGAGATTTGAACAAAGACTGTAGAAAGAGAGTTGGGAAGGCCTGAAAATGGACGCCCAGGTTGTGTTGTTTCTGCTCCATACGTCAGTAACATTGGTTTTACTATTTCACAGAACCAGAGCTGTTGTTGTGATGTTAGCCATAGTAACAGGACAGTTTTGAGTGTCATTGTTTGTCTGGAGCTGTTGTGCTGCTGGTGACTAACAACCAACCCTTGCTTGTACTGTATATACTCTTGTGTACTGTATGTTTAATTTTTTGTTCTTCCTTGTCGTTGGTTCATCATCTTCGCTTTAGCATTATTTTGCTTTGTTTCAGCTATGATAAAGAGATATCCACTCTTACATTGCATGTTTGTGCATTTTGGGGGCGGAGCAATGAAGGGAGAGGTGTTTGTTTGGGTTGATTTCAAAAATCAACAGTGTTTCTCAGAAATCACTTACTGCACCTTTAACTAGCAACATGAGAAGTATGAAGCTGAATTTGTAGTGTATAATATTTTATATAGCCCACCTCTCAGCGCTGATGTATTCAGAACCAGCAGGGTTGCAGCGAACTCCCGCCACACGCACATGTGTGATCTCTCGAACCTGCAGCCCCAGATTCTCTCCTTCGATGGTCACGCGTGTGCCGCCCTCCTTCGGCCCCGTCAGTGGACGGATCTGTGGGGACAGAGATGACAGCTTCTAATTGGAGGATGTAAAAGAGCTAAGAGCTGTAAAGGTCACTGCTCTGAGAGGTGCAGTCTGGGATATCTGCCATGCAGGATTGTGTATTTTGTGTGTGTTTTTAACCATACTTTGAGGGACAAATTTCCTAAAAATGACTCCATAAAAAAGCTAAAGTCTGACAAAACCTCTTTTGAGGACATACTCGATGAGAAAAAAAGGTTTATTTCCAGTATCTAAAATAGAATGAAGTTAAAGATAAATAAAATAAAAATAAATCTAATAAAGATAATATATGAATAATAAATAAATGAAGAAATACATAAGAAATACATACATACACTTTTAATTCTAAAAATGGTAAATACATAAGAGATAAATAAAATATTATTTTAGTTCTAAAAACCATGATTAAAATAAATTAATAAATAAATAATAAAGATAAATAAATAAATACATTTTAATAATAATAATAATAATAATAAAGATAAATCAATATTTTTCTATATTTTTAAGCGGTAAAAAATATATAAAAATAAATTAATGAATAAATAAACAAAGATAAATAGAGATAAATAAGAAAAATACATAAATAATTGCAGTAATTCAAAAAAATGGTAAACAAATACTAAAGATAAATAAATTGCTGTAATTCTAAAAAATGATCATTAAATGAATGAAAATTTAATTCTTAAAAAATGCAAATCTATCTTATCTATTTATATCTATATCGATATATATCGATATATATCTATCTATATATATATATATCTCCAAGATGGCTTTTATGATATGCGTGTTACCTTTGTGATACGAGGATGGCTGCAGCGCACGTTGCGCCGTCCCTGATGCATCCAGTTGTATTCGGGTGATGGACAGTGTTGCTTCAGGAGACACTTCTTATCGGCCAAACACCAGCCACACTCAAACATGCTGTCTGCCTTCAGACAGAGTCCACAGCTGTCCCTCTGAGCTTCACACTTATACAGGAGAGCTACATACACACACACACACACACACACGCACACACACACACACACACACACAGAGTGAGAATATAGCCGTACTCTCAGCTGGGCAGTTTAACGCAGGGCATGTTTGGAGTGGTGCCAGCTGTGCAGTGCCAATCGATAATTGAACTGTAAGGGGAAGGTAGCCGAGGCGAAACCCACGCCTGCTTTCACTGTGCCGTGATTCATGTGCTGCCCACACACACTAATATCTCTGACCAGAGGCCTCGAGGAAGCAGAAAACCAAGTCGCTCTACTGTAGTGGGTGTAGAGGTTGAATTCTATACACAGCGGCTCTGTTCCAAATGCTAGTGAGCTCACTCGCTGGCTACTATCTACACAGGCAGCAACGTAGAATCTCATAAGTTAGTGATTTGAAATGGTGGTCACAGGTAGCAACTTGGTTAATAGTCACTCACATTTACAGAAAAAGAGCCACTAAACACGCTCAGTTTATTCCAAATAGAACCTGATGTTAGCATGTTGCTAATAAACACAAAAATATAGAGCAATTTTAATTAAATGCTTTTTACTAGTAAATAAAATATACTTATATTGAATATGTGAAAAAGCTTATACATGTGAAGTAGCCTTGGATTTTGTCCAAATTGAGGAATCTTTAAAGGCAGCTCTGGGAAGGTGGATGTAGAGGCTGAATTGCCCATTTGAGCTAAGAATGACAGACCACTGAAAACACGATCACGGACTAATAAACACAACACCAATAATTTACCACAGAGATTGTATATCTGCAGACACAGTGAGCTGTGACTTTCTGTTCCTCTCTTCGCTCTATTCCTTTGAAACTACAGAAACACTCTGTAATAGCAAACCTGATGAAGTTCTCCTCAAGAGACATATCGACTCCTGGAGGTCTTTCTATTCGTATTTCTCAAAGTGTTACAAGTAAATGCAAACTGACAGTGGTGAAGACAGGTTAAAAGCTGACAGACGTGGATTCTATACCATCCTCTGCAGTAATGTGCTGTTATATAAGGCTGAAGCAGGCAGGCGTCCTGATATTAATAAAATATGCCACGGCGACTGAGAGAAAACCTGACAGACTAAGTGTGTTTGAACAGACTGTGAAATCCAGATAAAATTAAATAAAGTTCCACTTTACACAAAAGGTAACACCCTCCCACATCAAGAGGACACTGGGAATGTCGATAAAATATGAATGTAGAGAGGATAACTTCAATATTTCTTCTCTTTAGCTTTTGAAATGCCACTAGGGGGCTTAAGGTGAAGCGTGTGATTTCTTACCTCGCATGGATGACGGCTTGTCGATGGGAAAGTCACCATCCCACACGATGGAGAAATCCACAGGCAGGTCTCCCATCTCATTCCCTTCATACCAGTACTGCGAGAAAAAAAAAGTAACAGAAACAACATCTATATGAGAAAAAAGGTTTATACTCCACCCTCTGCATTGACTGGCACTGATAACATCTTTCTTGACACAAGAAAAACAATCATTTGCAAACTTAACAGCACTACTGGCAAAATATGCCTAATCACCGCTGACATCATGTGACAGTCTCAAGAGACAATTACAGATGATGATGTTATCGTGGCACTTTCTCCACCTGCACTGCTCAGAATCAATCCTGATAACATCTTTCCTGACCCAATGGAAATTAGCTTAAATCCAGATCTATAATTTTCTGCACACTCCACAGCACTCCTGGAAAACGCATCCAATCACGACTGACATCATCTGAACATCACATGACTACAGATGATGACAACGCAATCGTTTCACTCTCTTCACAAGTACTTATTTTAATGTTGATGAGGCCATCCTAAAAAAGAGAGAGAACAGAATATATACATTTAAATATATGTATGTGTGTGTGTGTGTGTATATACATACTGATAGTTTATAAACGTAGTCTTATATACATCTACACACACACTTTAAGAGATTTTTTAAATATATATACATACACTCACTGATAGTTTAAATAAATAATAATAATGTACACACACACACACACACACACATATATATACACACACACACGTGTGTGTATACTGTATATATGTGTGTGTGTGTGTGTGTGTATCTATATATCTATATATTTATTTATATATCTATATATATATCTATATCTATATCTATATCTCTATATCTATATATATATATATATATATATATATATATATATATATATATACACATACACATACATACATATATTATTGGTCAAAGACGAAAAAGAGTTTTCAAGCATCAAAACAATAAGCTTTGACTTTTGTTGTTTTTCAATTCAACAGAATGGATCCCGTTTAATTTTTTTTTTTTCCTGAGCAAAAATTAAATATCATACATTTTTACCATGATTTACAGATGACACCCACTAAAATGTCGTTCAGTATAACATACTAAATATACATATACATATTATATAATACAATACAATACAATATACATATAAATAAATGAATAAATTGAACAGGCACATTTGTGGTGGGGACAGCATAAACATTTGCAGGGCCTGTAAAAATCAAGTTAGCAGAAAAAATGCTCATTAAGTCCTGATATGGCGCATCTCTGGCATGCGGCTGCAGCTCGTCATGTGGAGCAGAAAGCAGGTGACGGTGGTTTTTACTGTCCGGGTTTTAATTAGCAACAACACTGAGAGCACTTAGCCAACGCAACCCTGAGAGAATATCGCTGATCAGACTTGATCGATCGGTGGCTGCTTGCTTAAGAGACTTCAAGATGAGACGGGAAGTCCAAGAGAACACAAGTAAACTTACCAGAGCAAAGCTCCAGATTCAGCATTACGAACCACCACAACAACACTTTTACTTTTGTTTTCCCTGATAAACATGGGATCATGCCATTTGAAAGACCATGAAAAACTCAGGGACTAACTGACTAAACAGTTCAGCACATGGTGTATTTCAGTGCACAAATCAACACACTTGTGTCTGAACTGTCTTACGCAAACTGGCTCAGTTTACATAACAACGGGTCTATGAATGATGTGCTTCAAATTAGTTTATTATTAAGGATGAATTCACTAAACAGTTTATCATGTGGTATATTTCAGTGCAAAACCTACACTGTTCAGTTGTGGGCACCTTTACATGATTTGCATGATTCTTTTTGCAAATCGTGCACTAAAATAACATAGCCAAAGTGCAAATAAACAACGCTATTCATTCTTACTGAATTCCCCCTAAGCAGTGCAAACTGCACTGCATTTATTTCCATTTATGGCCAAACCAAAATCTATTTTGGAAAAAAGCAAAAGAACACCCTGCCTCGACGAAACCTCATGCCTCGGCTGGTCATTAGGGCCGATTGAAACGTCAGCTGTTACATCAGCGTTCATTCAGCCGTACAGCCCAGATAAATCACAACAGAGAAAACAAGCAGTGCCACATCGTTCCCTAGCAGTCCGAGAGGCCCTGAAGAGTGGAAAATGGCCCTCAGTGGTGTGTGCGGTAAGCCCGAATCTTTCTGCAGCTGTTCTGGGGGAAAAATATCTGGGAGGAATTCAAGCGAGCTCTGCAGTGGAAAAGGCGGTGAAAAGCTGAACTAAACCTCACTCAACCTGTTGACGCCAGGCACCCAGCAGTCATACATCTCTATGAGACACAGCTGCTGGGGTCCTGGGCATCTTAATTGGGGTCAATTACAGGCAACCCGCATACTGGCATACAGGTCGCAGAGGTCACGACTTCAACATCATTAACTTATCTTGGAATTTGTTAAGCTATTATGAAGTCAAGATAGAAGGAAAAAGGCCTGAATTTCTAATGCATTTTATAAAATGGTGCAAAAAAATCTCACAAGCATATGAATGGTAGAGATATCAAACTGTATTTCCATAGAACATGTCAGTAAAATGATGCATTCAACAAATTAAAATTTCTTTGTTGCTAGTTAATTTTGTCCAATAGGACTTTTTCATGAAACAAGAGCAGAACGGATGTGTAAATCATTTGTAAAACATTTCTTACATAAATTGTCAAATTGTATGGGACTATTTACATAATTGTTTAATGAACACTGCATGAAGGAGGCCTAATGAGACTCTTTTTATAAATCATATATCTTTATAAAATATATTTGTGTTTTCTGAATAACCCTAAAATTAAAGATATGGGGGCAAAAATGACCAAGTTTGAGTTGTCGTCTCTTATTTATACCATATGAAATAGTGAAGCTATATCATACGAGTAATAGCGCAATATCAAGAGTGCTATTTTTGTTCGAACTGCACAAATGCGATACTGATTTTATATAACAGTTCAATAAACAAGAAGTTAATTATTTTAGACTCAGTGTCTGTTTTTGCTCAATTTTACCAACGAAAATATAAAAGACAAAGCAGAACTGTTCGTCTCTGAGCAACACACAGCAGCGTTTCATTTCTGAATCCGCATTTTGAACGAATACAGTGAACAAATGATTCAATGGCTCATTCATAAAGAGAACCAGTTACTTCACTCCTGAATCAATTGAACGTTTGAACGAATCAAATGACTTAATCACTAAGACATTTACCACCACCTACTGGCAGTTTTAGTTTCTTATTTAGAGTATAATTTGAAAAAAATAATAATTTCATATTTCCATATTAATTAACAAAATAAATAAAAATAAAACATTAAAGGTGTAGTTCAACCAAAAATGAAAATTCAGTCATCATTTACCCAACCTCATGGTCCAAAAGTTTGTGCAATAAATTCTATGTTGAATTAAATAAAATATTTCTTTCTGAAGCTACTTTTTTGTGATGTCTATTTGATGCTTTACACAATAATGACTTTGAATTATCTTTTGGGGGTAATTTCTCAGCCAAATTTGATGTGCTATTAATTTGCAATTAATAAGATTAATTGATCGCTACATCATGTAATTAATTAGATTAAAACATTTAATTGCTTGACAGCCCTAATATATATGTATTTAAAAAATATAAGTATTTCTATATTAATATAAAAAAATAAAAAAAGTTATATATATTATACACATTATGTATAATATATAAATTTTATATATTTTTTTAACATTTTGGGCAATAATGTGATATATTTTCTTGCCTATTGCTTCAGCTCTGGTGAAAGGTTTGAGCTTTGAGGAGATTAGCCGCCGTGTGTAAATGGGTGGAAGCCTTTGTGTTTGCCCATACAATACCGCTTATCTCTGCCAGAAGTGAATTGATTTTCTTCCGGCTTGTCTTCCCACTGTATCACAGTGTGTTATGTGTAGACAGCCTGGCCTGGTTCTGTCAGAGGCCTCACTGGAAATGACTGGCAAACGACAGCAAGGTAATCTTACCTCTAAAACCGTCCTCAATTTATCAGCAGCCCTGAATGTGGAAAACACAACCCAGGATGGGTGCTATAATAGGAATAGGAATAAAGGCCATTTCCACCTTTTTGATTTAGCTTTGTTCACATCCTTGGGGTACATTTCAATCCCGTTTGCATGTTTAATCAAAGGCTATAATATCCGCTAGCGGCACGAGGGTTTTTTAAGAGACCACTCTTAAAAATTGGTGTGCTCAATAATCTACTTATTGGAGCTAAGTTAATACGGTGCTACCGTTTATGGCGGCAGCTATGATGAATAACCAGAGATATTGACTCGGGGGAAAAAATGCTGCTTCTCAAAAATGCAGGCTTCTCTTGAAATTAAGTGATTGCAATTAATTCAAGTGGAACTTGGTGGAACTAAGTATTTAGTCTTTAATAGGATTTCATTGTTAAAAAGATGTTTTCATAGACCTCATCTCTCTGGATACGCTCTGCTCCAGCTGACCTGTCAATGGTGTCTTCTTCGAGTGACAGAATGAAAATCAATATAACTTAATGATGGAGGACCTGTACATTTAATTAAGTTACAAATTGGAGCAGACTCAGCAAAAAAAAGGCACAACGGCATCAATGGTATGAACAAAATGAGCCCGCTGTGTGTGCGGCATTACTTTATGGTAACCTAATTACTGAATCATAGCTATCCCATTACTAACGACAGTCCAGTAATAACAGCATATAATTCCCTTCACCGAATGTTGCGTCATGGGGTAATTTCTAGGTTGGGAGAGGGGAATTCGGGGTTATGATAAAAGATACACCCTCTGTCAGTCCAACTATGATGTGATTCGGTTTGGTCGAGAGCCACTGGAAATAAATAATGGCACAAGTGGTTCTCCCAAAGCTTGGAGGATAAGGAAAGGCGGCCACATGGATGCGCAAGCAACGTGTGTAACCATAAATGAGGAGGATGCGCTGACCTAAGGCAAACCAAAGCATTTTTTCTGGTGTATCACTCTTTCTTCATTTGGAGGTTCTAGCGCAGCTGAGCCTCTTAATACAAGAGAAGCTCAGGGCGCAGTTAATGTGATACATTACGCCTGGGACATATACAGTAGATTGATCGCCGCATTAGTTGATCAATTTATTTTAATAATGCCCACCTGCTTCCACACGGCAACCTAATAGCATTTAGAGTTTAGAGAGACTGGTGCAAGAAGCAGAGAACACCCGTGACCACAACGAAACAATTACCTAAGAAACTTTTTTTGGCCGTAGTCAGGTGAAAACTGTTCACATGCAACCCAGGTGACCGTTAAAACACACTTCTCTCGGTAGAACGGAATAAAACGGCTAATGGCTGATTGAGCACTTGATGAGAATAATAGAATAATGAGGGTGAGGTGGTTCAAAATGCCTGACAAAAATAACATGTAAGTGTTTTTATTCAAAAAGCTTCCGCTACCCTGCATCGAGGATAATGGGGTTCTTTGTGAGGGCCCTCTCCATCAAGAGCCTGGTTCAGAACTTGGGCATTGTGTAAAAAAGTCCTTTGGCGGTACGTTTCCCCGGTAACACGGCCGGTGTCTGTCGCTAAGGGGTCAGCGGCGCTTAGCAACACTTACGCTCATGGACTCATTTGGAGTATTTTGCACACCTCTCTCTTCTTGGAAAAAATGTGAATTTCTTTGGATTTCGCTTCAGCCAAGCAAAAAGCACACTAAGTACAGACGGGTTTTTTTCATGACTAAAATTAAGAAGTACAGACAGAAAGCAGGTGGTTATTATGTTCTGGACTAGCATATTTATCTTTTGTTTGACAGATGATGTACTGTACAAGCAGATGTTTCAAACCTATGTTCAAGCTATAGCTGTGCTTTACTGAGTCTTGAGTGCCACACAACAGAAAAGTGGTCAACCTGGAACAGATCAGTCATAGGGTTAAATAAGTGAACAACTGAAAAGGTAGTGCCAGAACATGTAAGTACCTTATATTTTTTTCCTGAGAGTATGTGTTATTATTTTCAAAACTGATAAAAAGGTCTTTTGAAATATAAATGGACCCATACCATCCCCCTGAGGCACACCTTATTGGAATACCATCCTTGCTTTGCTTTCACATGATTTGCCTGTTTAGTTGATATCATCATTACTAGTGAGTACTAAGTAGTCAGTTAGCTTTTCCAATCAACTTTCAGTAAACTACGATTTAGTATTAAAGGGTTTGTTCACCTAAAAATGAAAATAATGTCATTTATTACTCACCCTCATGTCGTTTTACACCCGTAAGGCCTTCGTTCATCTTCGGAACACAAATTAAGTTATTTTTGATGAAATCCGAGGCCTGTATCGACAGCAATACCATTGAACTTCTCAAGATCCAGAAAGGTACTCAAAACATATTTAAAACAGTTCATGTGACTACAGTGGTTCTACCTTAATATTATAAAGCGACGAGAATACTTTTTGTGCGGCAAAAAAAAAAAAAATAAATAAAAAAAAATAATGACTTTTCAATGATATGTAGTGATGGCCGATTTCAAAACAATGCTTCGAATCTTTTGTTTCGAACCAGTGATTCGAAGCGCCAAAATCACGTGATTTCAGCAGTTTGGCATTTTGACACACGATCCGAATCACTGATTCGAAACAAAAGATTCAAAGCAGTGTTTTGAAATCGGCCATCACTATATATTGTTGAAAAGTCATTATTTAGTTTTTTTGGCACACAAAAAGTATTCTTGTCGCTTTATAATATTAAGATCGAACCACTGTAGTCACATGAACTGTTTTAAAAATGTTTTGAGTGCCTTTCTGGATCTTGAGAAGTTCAATGGCATTGCTGTCTATAGAGGCCTCACTGAGCCATTGGATTTCATCAAAAATAACTTAATTTGTGTTCCAAAGATGGACCTTACGGGTGTAGAACGACTAATAAATGACATTATTTTCATTTTTGGGTGAACTAACCCTTTAAATGTTTGAACACAATCACATTGGTTGACTAGCTCATGAATTGGACCTTTCAGTCACCCGCCCTGAACTTTTATTACTATCCCATACACACCATGACTACACAATCATTGATTCGTTTATTAGCTAGTACAATTTGCATTTTGGTCATTATTGCAACCATTAGCTTTCTCACTACTTGACTTGCTGAGTACAGTAAAATCCATTGTAATGTATGTGATGTGGAAGTTACACAATAGCAGCATTGTGAGATACTGAAAAGGCAGCTGTCCGAATTTTAGTGCGAGGCAGGAACGGGAAACAGCCGAGAAATTAGGGAGAATGCAGGACCAGTTAACTTGATTTTTGTCAAAATTAATGACCCCTCAATTCCAGTGCGAGACGTGCCCTAAGGGAGACCACTTACATCAAGATAAGAGCAGATTAACTAGCTGTAATACAACACCAGTAACTTGTGTGCCTTTGTCTTCAGCGCTGTGAGGGCTTTTCAACATCAATAAAAACTGCTATGATTTTCACAGGTGTGGAACGTCAGCAACTGCTAATATTCAACACTAGCATGCTACAACAAAAGTAGCTATAAAAAGTGCCTTTTGTATTCAGAATAAAGAATTGTGTATTAAACATATAGTAAATTGTGGTTGAAAACATAAGATCCAACCTAACAAGGAATAAATTCACACCAATGATATTTGTAAATAAAAACCAAAAAGGAATAAAACACCTGAAATACTATTAAAAAAAAATTATTGCAGCAAAAACATGATTGAGCACAAATATGAGGTTAAATTCAAGTTAAAAAAGTATGACAGAGAACATAACAGACTGAAACCTCATCCTTTTTCTATTGACTTCACCTATCAGTAAACGAACAGCTACATGATTACATTTCCTGAGTAGAGTTTGGAAAAAAAAAAAGCTGACCGTTTCATACACATTCTCAGGTGATGTGTAAACAGAAGATGAAACTGATTGATTCAAAGTCTCCCATCTGAAGGCACTCACAATTTCATTAGCATGGACCCCACGGTCTCAAAGTCACCTGCCGCCGGCTCCCAGAAGACTAAGCTGTGCCATTCGCCTTGACGGCCATATTGATTGATTCTCGCTGCCTCGTGTGAAAGCATGAGAGAGAGGATGCGTGCTGAGGTAGGGAGTGGCGGACAGACGATGACACTCTCCTGGGAGTCAGTGTAATCTGTATCAGGTCTTCGCTGATGTTCGATTGCTATTCAGGAAAGATGCATGTCATGAGAGAGATGATGTGCTTTTTTCTTTACTGTGTCACTGGTAATCACACTATCAATTAATCTGTGCATGCCCAGACCAACACAGATAGCACAATGAGGTGAGAGACAAAGAGACTGAGAGATAAGAAACACAAGGGGGGATGGGATCCGATGAGGAGAAACAGTGAGAATCTGAGGATTTGGTTTCCCATCACAGTGAGGTAGAGACAAAGAACTCATCTAGAAACACTGCAGTCCAGAAAAAACACACACAAATGCTTCTAGCTATGCCATTCATAACACAAGTACGCATTGCATTTTCATTATTGCTGAGAAAGTAACACAATCCATTTTCCCTTTCAGATCAACTACTTTCATGGAGATAGTAGAATGGAAGTGTGCACGAGCGACAAAGTCAAACTGAATACCTTTCTGTTTCTCACAATATAATCATGTAGCCCTATGCAGTTCACAAACCACAACAAGTGTAACATGGCTAGATTACTCCCATCATAATTAAAGATGCTGTCTGCAAACAATGTTGAGAAGACAAATACAAACAAAAACAATACCAGTTTGAACAAAAAAAGCAGGCCTAGCATGACACTACTGTTAGGACAGCCACAGCAAGTTGACAGTGAGAAAAAGTAGCAAATGTATTACTTAGCATAACAAGCAATGTAATATTTTTAGAGGTAACTCAATGTAATATGTAATAATTGTAAAAGTAACAATTATAACGGCGTGCAATAATGTAGTGTCCTATATATAGGGCCCTATTTTAACGATCTGAGTGCACTGTCTGAAGCGCATGGCACAGGTGCACTTAGGGCGTGTCCGAATCCACTTTTGCTAGTTTAACAACGGAAAAAATGGTTGGGTCCAAAAGGGTTGTACCTAGTCTCTTAATGAGTCATGGGTGTGTTTTGGGTGTAACATGCAATAATCCAATCAGAGTCTAATCTCCCATTCCCTTTAATAGCCAGTTCTGCTTGCACCATGGCAGACTGCTATTTACATGGCGGTTTAAATACATGTGTGTATTGCCACGATTGGTCAAATAATTAGCCAATTTCATTTGTCATTAGGTAATTCTGATACATGCAATGACTATCCATTATGACATGTAGGCATTTTTATTTTTATGTACACAATAATAATCTTTTACAATGTCATCCTTTTATTTTTAATATTTGGCATGTTTGTGTGCTGCCGTGCATGCTTGTGTGTGTAACAAGCAGAGTGTATAGGCACATATTACTAACGCACCCTTTAAATAACAAAAACAATTATTTTGTCTAATTGACTTTAGACCAGGTTTCAGCTGGTCAATGGCGCAGTTGTTTTCAGTTGCCTCAAAATAGCAACACGCCAACAATGTACCTGAACACACCTCATTTTCAGACCATGGGCGAACAGATGGCCGCGAGTGCATTTGCTATTTAAACAACGTGGTGCTGGATGTGAAAATGATAACTGCGTTGGGCTGAAACTAGCAAAAACACTTGTGTCGCGCCTGCCGTCACAATGCGCCAGGTGTATGATAGGGCCTGTAGAGTTCATACTGATGCTTCAAAATTAAATTACAGGATTTTTATGGATTTTTTTTTCCAAACAAATTCTCTCTCAATTTCTTAAAAAAAAAGTAAAAAATAAAACAAAATAAAATTCAACATTTCTTTATTTTTATTAAAACAATTAAATAAAATTAAATTAGACAGTGAAAAAATAAATCAAATGTGTGAACCATTAACTCACCCCATAGAGGCCATTCATCAAAATTCTTTATTGCTTAATGTCAAATTTCTAAAATAAATAAATAAATAAAAATAAAACAAAATAAACACAATTTCTTAATTTTAAATTTAATAAAAAATAAATACAATAAAATTAAATAAAAATGAAAAAGTGAAATAAAATAAAATATAACTATAAACTTGTTTGTACAGCAAATACAAAGCAGTAAAAATGTACCTGGCTCAAAATAAGCACTGGCCAAGTGCCAAATGAAAGTAAAAAAATTAGTAAATAGGAACAGTAGCATTACTTGTTTGAAGCAGGAAACTTTAAGCAACTCTTGATGAAGGAAAAAGTACAGTTACACTTTATTTAAAGGTGACGTAGTTACATTATATTTACTCAAATAAGTACTGAGTAATATTAATTAACTACATGTACTTACTATAGAGATACGGTTAGGGTTTGGTTTAGGGTTAGTTACAAGTAATTATGCATAATTTACTGTTATTACTATAGTAAGTACAATTAGTAACATGTAACTACATCACCTTAAAATAAAGTGTTACCAAAAGTACTTTTTCCAGTATTTTAATTAAAAAAAACTTGTACAAACACTTTATATAATGTCCTACCATTCACTATAAAAGCTCTTACATGTAAAAAAAAAACGTTGCCAGTCATTTACAAATATATTTGTGTCACGTGTGCAACAGTTTTGCAGTCAGTGTGTACAGGCAAATTATCGCATCGCACCTAGTTATAACAGGATGTTATGCTGTGAATTTGTGGGTTTCGCAAGACTTTATAAATAAAAGATCTGCACAGAAATCCCCATGTCAATATTCATCTGTGATAAGTAAATAAAAAAACCTGTTGCCCTCCATATAGTCAATATGCACCAGCATCATCCCTGACAGGCGGCCGGAGAACTCATTTTGCATCTAAATGCCTTCAGGTCCGAGGCTGTGTTTAGACTGCACAAGTCGCTACGTTTCAATTCCAATTTAAATGCATAGCGCTGTCAGAGACAGCAGCGCGGGTCACAGACAGGGAGACTGATGAACAGGAGGAGATGAGTCAAAACAGATGGAAGGACAACAGTTGCACCGGGGTCCTGCGAGGAGACCTTCGAACCGAGAACGGCAGCTTGTGCAATTCCTGGAAAGAACGACAATCAATCCAGTAGCGGGCATGCGCTACGGACGTGATCCTCATTATTAAATTGCAACGGGACATCAATTGTCTTGTCGCAGGGTTCGGGCTAGTGGATTGACCTTTGTCCTCGTCAGGGTACAGAGGTCAAAGGGCACACACTCCACCTCCAGCATGGCAAATCGGGTTCACCGCATTCCTTTTCACCGGGTCACACTGTCGTGCCAAATTATGAGGCACGTCCAGCGCCTAGCTAATTATCTTACAAGATTCCCTGAGGTTACTGTGACAACCAGATGGGTCACAGACGGCCTGTGCCGCCTGCATATGAAAGCGAAAGGGAGGACAGAGAGAGAGAGAGAAACATTCTCAATGTCAACATCTTGACATGCTCCATTTTTCACTGGGATTGAGAAAACAACAGTTTCAGCGTTATAAATTGATGTCTTTGCCGATTTACCCGGATAAAGATTCGTATATTTTATGATCAGCGGTTCAGCGAGAAGTCACCTTGGCTTTCTCGGCACACTTCAGACAAATTCATCACCACCTCTTTGCCCTACAAGCGACGATTTGAAGCTCATGCTAATTTTTAAAATGGAAAAATAATGTCACAAAGCCAAATATAATGAGAGAAAACAATGCATCTGTTCGTATGACAATTATTCAAATGCCATCTGGGGTGAGGCTACGCTTGGAAAAATATGCTGATTAATAAATGACATTGTTGCCATTTAGGATACATTGAAAGGAATAGTTCACTCAAAAATAACAATTCTGTCATTATTTTCTCACCCTCATGTCATTCCAAACCCGTACGCTGTTAATGTTCTGCTTACCGCAGAAAGTAAACTATCTTCAAATAGACATTTTCCATTTTACTCCTGTTCATAGGAATTCTAAGCTCCAAAAAATACTATAAAGCACTATTAAAAAAGTGCATATGACCTGTGGACTACAAGTGTTCTTAAGCTTTGGGTGATAAACAGATGCAAATGTAAGTCTTTGTTTATTGATAAACAAAAATGGCGTAGGTTGGGATTAACTAGCTATTTTGCCCATTCAAGTTGTGAATTTAATTTATGCAAGTCATTAGAATATCGTAAAAAAAAAAAAAAAAATTGCATTTCCATCCCAAGTGTTCAAGAGAACAAAACAGTTTAATGCAATGCATGTAAAATGGAAATTAAAGAAAGTGAATATGCTAATGATGCAAATTTTGGAAACTGCATTTATATTTTTAAGTTCCCATCCTGAATTTAATAGTTTAAAAACTTCACTTAGTTTAAAAAATTCACTTATTCCTGTCATAGCATCATTACTCCAGTCTTCAGTGTCACATGATCCTCCAGAAATCATTCTAATATGCTAATTTGCTGCTCAAGAAACATTTATTATTATTATTATCAATGTTTACATTCCCTGTTTTATCTGAGTGGGCGTGGCCTTAAAGAAAGCAAGAACCTGTAGGGCTGTGCTCATTTAAGGTAATTTATGCAAATGTTTGTGTAAATGTATGTTTTGGTTGAATCCGTCCTTTTTGTTGTATTTACTGATGTTGTTTTTAATCATATTATGTATTTATTTATCATATGGTGAGATAAGTTAATGTTCCACTAAGTAAGAGTGGGAAAGATATGTATATATGATGGCTCTCTCTAGTAGCAATCCCCCCAGGATCCTTGAGTCAACAGACAGTTCAAAAGAACAGCATTTATTTGAAATGGAAATCATCTGTAACAATGAAAATATCTTTACTATCACTTTTAATCAATTTAGTGCATACTTGCTGAATAAATGTATTTCTGTCATGACAACTCTTGGAGTGTTTGGCATGGTAATAGGTATGACAATGTTGGTATGTTTGGTCTTGGCGGAATAGATCTGCTACGCTGCTTCTGCTTTTATTGCTGATGCTGGTGTAAGTTATTGTTGCTGCTACTGCTGCAGAGCAAGAACGGGACTTGCTACTGCTAATACATACACGACACGCTGCTGTGAGCAAGAAAGACATGCTGCTGCTGTACTATATGGCATACATGAATTACCCGTAGAAGAGCTATACAGGTGGAGTGTTTCTGAAAGCGCGCTGCACTACTAAGGCAAATGCTACACATGTATTTGAAGGTTGAGTACACAAGCTCATTGGCTACTGATACAGCAGGAACCAATCAGCTGTGTCCTATAGATAATGATGTGATAATGAGCAGGTTAAGTTAAAGGACCTATGAGCCTGTGCCATCTAGGGTTTCATGACAGAACTTTGTATTACATTTATATATAAAAAAAAAAAATCTTGAATGGGTGTGGGTGTGTGTGGATGGAAATCCGGATATTAAAAGTCATTGGTTCTCAAGTCTCTAATAACCAAACATCACGACATCACATTGATATTTATAATGTCTGACATCAATAAATAATAATAAAGATTTTATTTTTATGTGAACTGTTCCTTTAAGAAATTCTGCTGTTGCTAAAAAATATCAACTTGAACCCTCAGATTTAGGCATTGCTGTGAAGAAAATCCATTTTTCCTACATTAATAGCCACTATTCATCATTAGTTCATAAACTGAAGTGCGGTTCGTATGTGAAAGAAAGTCGTTGTCTTAGAAAGTGCTCTTACCGAAGTGTTCTGGCACTGGATGCAGGAGCTGTTGAACCGGACTGCGGGAATGCGCTGGACTTTGCCCTGGATGTTAAAGACGCACTCATAGTTCTTTTGTCCAGACTGAGGCTGGGGCAAGTTTCGAGCTCGCAATGTGATTGGCCGAACGATCCCCGCCGGTACCAGGATGTCGCTGCTGGGCAGAATTTGCGGGCAGCCCTGAAAATGACAAAAAAAAGACAATACGTTATAACTCAGGCTCAAAGCAAAGCACAAATAATCCTGACTCATAAATATCACAACCGATTCGACTTTCACTGACACTGATTCCAGTTTATTGAGCATAAGAACAATAAATAACGTCTATTCGACTGAAACTTTGCCTACAAATGTAGCATTCAGTCGCGCACAAACACGTCAGAGATGCTAGAAAAGAAAATTGAGGCCATTAGGGCAGGAAGAACTTAAAATCCAGCAATCTGAGGCTAAAAACCCTATTACACAGCAGTTGCATCCATCTCCAGTTTTACGAAGCGTGGTTCTCTCGGCAGATCACACTGATGAAGCGGTAAATGAATATCTTCCTTAGTCCTGCGTGTCAAGTCATGCTCGAAGAGTCATTACGGTCTACTCTACCTGTAACCGATTGCAGCATTTATCAAAGACACTATTTTATATTGACGTGACTTCTGATGCACTGATGGAAAACTACATATCCTGAGATATATTAGCAGGTCAGAAACAACAGCACATGCAAAGCACAATCTGAAGAGGGAAACAAGGTTGATCAAAATTAATTGATTGATGATTATCACTTATTGATGGGTGCAGAGAGGTGTTGGTTGCAAAACAACACTTCTTCACCCCAGTTGTGCATCCTAGGATATTCCGGGCGATCTGTAATCTATTTAACACCGAACAATAATCAGGGTGGCAGTAAAAGCAATTTGCAGGCAGAGGAGCCATAAATCAGAGCGGCTTGCCGCCCAGCTCACCGTCTGCCCGCGCCAAAAAGCAGCACGCTTAACAATGATGCAACTCTTTAACCCAGACCTCCATCAATCTGCACAGGTTTGCATATCAGTGCGACAATAAATCTCATTTTCATATTGGGTGTTTGTAAAGAAGGATTTACTCCCTGTGGAGGCACGAGGTGCGCACAGGTGGCGACTGCAGTGAGAGGAAGTATAGTGTGTCTTCATACTGCAAAATGAGCACGATGAATCACCTTTAGCTCTGCGGAAGATGACAACGGTGGGCTAATGATAAATTACTCCAGACGACTGGCCTGTAAACAAATACACTGTCCACAGGCATCAGAAAGCGACTCTGATAAGACGAAACTCTGGTTGGGTGTGTTTAATGAGAAAACACACAGCTCAGTCACTGAAAATGGTTTCAGCTGTCATGATACTCTGCTAAAATGTTATGTGTGTGATATGTGGCTCAGAACCACATAAAATCTTATGCAGACAGTCCCTACTACACAGTATGTCTACTTTCCTAGTATTTAACATGTAAAGAGCAGTACGTCAAATCTTAATATGCAGTAATTATGAATTTATACATGACAAATACCAAGATTACCTGCTACTTCTGCCAAGATTTTGAAGTATACGTCAGATGGAAACTTTCCAGACACTTGTATACTTATGGAACATACTTTGAACAGTCAAGAAGTTCCTCATCAAATGCAGTATATTTTGTAACAATACACAAATTCAGCTAATGACACTTCAAGCATCAAATAGTACCTTTGAAGCTCACTGAAAGCAAAAAACACACAAGCGTAGCATCATTACATGGCATTTGTAAAACATTCAGAATTTAATTCAGAATGACATTTTACAATTACTGGATTAGAACTGAATTTGAATTGAGGTAGCAAACGATGCAGAATTTAAGATAATTTTGAAGGATGGATGGATGGAGAGGGATGGAGAGAGATGGATGGATGGATGGATAGATGGAAAGATGATGGATGGATGGATGAATGGAGAGAGAGGGATGGATGAATTAATTGATGGGTGGGTGGGTGGATGGATGGATGGATGGGTGGGTGGATAGATGAATGAATTGATGGATGGATTGATGGATGGATGGATGGAAAGAGATGATGGATGGATGAATGGAGAGAGGGATGGATGAATGGATGAATTAACTGATGGGTGGGTGGATGGATGGATGAATGGAGAGAGGGATGGATGAATGGATGGGTGGATGGATGAATTAATTGATGGGTGGGTGGATGGATGGATGGATGGATGGATGGGTGGGTGGGTGAATGAATGAATTGATGGGTGGGTGGGTGGATGGATGGATGGAAAGAGATGATGGATGGATGGATGAATGGAGAGAGAGGGATGGATGAATGGATGGGTGGATGGATGAATGAATTGATGGGTGGGTGGATGGATGGATGGAAAGAGATGATGGATGGATGGATGAATGGAGAGAGAGGGATGGATGAATGGATGGGTGGATGGATGAATGAATTGATGGGTGGGTGGGTGGATGGATGGATGGATGGATGGATGGGTGGATGGAAGAACGATGGAATGACAGACAGATCAACGAATCACCATTTCAAAAATCATCAACTTCTGACCTGCTGCTCATTTGAGTAAATTACACAACAATCTCTTTAAAAGTTCTGAAGTA
Organism: Hypophthalmichthys molitrix; assembly: GCA_037950675.1. Classification (NCBI taxonomy): domain Eukaryota; kingdom Metazoa; phylum Chordata; class Actinopteri; order Cypriniformes; family Xenocyprididae; genus Hypophthalmichthys; species Hypophthalmichthys molitrix. Next base: position 5,147,354 of record CM075499.1, read on the forward strand.
CCTCCACAAGAGGCTGATTCAAGGTGTTGAAAATGAGGGGGACAAATTACAACTCATGGAGGAGCGCTAACAGATTGCAGTCATAGATATTTAGCACAGGTGATTCTGCTAATGGACTATAATGGGCTTTTCATCAAGTTTTTGCCGTTTAAAATCGGGGTGCAGCTGCTCCATCATGTGCGTGCACTCAAAAGTTTTAGTACATGACATCATTAGTTTGATCCAAAACCACCATTTGCAAAATATTTTTTTAAGCTCTCCTGATAATTCCTCCAACCATAACTAATAAACTCATGCTATAATATGAAACCAAAGCAGCATGTTTCAAATGCAATTAATAGAGAATCTGTCTGTCTGGCTATCTATATATCTATCTGTCTATCTATCTATCTGTCTGACAGAAAAGAGGCACCTTCTCTGACCCTACCCAGGAAAACACCTTGACAGAGAGAAGCATGTGTTTAATTACCATCTTTCCCATGCCAGGAGGATGGTGGAGTGCACATTTGGGATCCATGCTGGCCAATGGAGACTCTACCACAGAGTGCTTGGTGTCTCACCAAAAGTGGCAGATGCAGTGGTGAAGGCCACCTGCATCCTTCACAACTTCCTAGGCTATGCGGATGCTGATAGAGGAAGGATGCTGTGCCCCCCTGCCATCGGAGCCACAGTTTGACATGCAGCCCATCCAGCGAGTAGGCAGCAACAATGCCTCTAGGGAAGCACTAGAAATTAGGCAAAGGTACACCACCTACTTCTCCTCTCCAGCAGGTTAAGTTGCATGGCAGCATTCTGTCATCTAACGCCTCATAATGACTTCCACCACCATCAGGACCACTGCCTTCAATAACATCAGGACCACCACCAATTGTATCAAAAAAGGCTCTTTTAAGAGCCACCCATAACCTTAGAAAACGAGCATATTTCCTTTCACTAACAAGCTACACACTACTACTAAAATAAAACAGTGGTCTAAATCAAAAGAGGAGACTAAATGACTGGGAAAGATGAATGCTTTTAATAATTATTTTAATGATCAATTTTCATGTACAGATTCATAAACAAATCAAACAGTCATACAAAAAATTAATTATAAAAAATAAAGTTATTGATTGTTACATATGTATTAATTTGCTGTCTCATTTCAAAGGGAATTTTTGGTAACACTTTAGTATAGGGAACATGTACTCACAATTAACTATGACTTTTCCCTCAATAAACTCCTAATTTACTGCTAATAGTAAGTTAGTTGTTAAGTTTAGGTATTGGGTAGGATTAAGAATGTAGAATAAAATCATGCAGAATTAATATGTGCTTAATAATTACTAATAAACAGCCAATATTCTAGTAATATGCATGCTAATAAGCAACTAGTTAAAAGACCCTAAAATAAAGTGTTACGAATTTTTTGTGTGTGTGTCTGTATGTATGCCTGTATGTGAGTGTTTTACTGATTATTATATTGTGCTTCATGTAAAATCTGTTGGAATTTAATTTTAACCTCAGATCGAGTGCGTGGAGGAAGGCGTCTCAAAGCCCCAACTAAACTTAAAAGAAAATGCTCTTCTTCATCTGGCTTGTTACAGCGCTGATAGTCAGTTATCTCTGGCTCAGGCCTTCTCTTTGGAGCAAGAGTAGGGTGAGAAGTTTCAGGTGTGTAGAGTGGTGGCACATCAGGGGAATCAGGAGATCCGGGCTGTGTGGTGTTGGCCTGGGTTTGGGTCAGGGACTGTGTGCTCTCACCTGATGTCTGTGGGGGACAAATCAGAAAATGTATTTTTGTAAGTGTCCCTCGGGTATTTCCACTTTTTACGCCATTTTTCTACTGAAATTTGTATAAACAAAAAGATTAGAGATTTTGAGAAATAACTAAAAACAGTGAGAATACTCTTAATATATATTGAAATGTAAAGGCTATTAAAAAATTAGCTTTGACTTTTAGCAAGCTACACTACTGTTGATCCCGCCCCCACCAATCAGCTGTCTAGATAACTGCCGCTTACCTGAAAGACCCGTCGCCAATTAAATGTTTCTCCAAGCGTTGTTTTTTTAAATTAACATTGTGGAAATCCGGGGATGTCATCTGGTATAGGCACGTATGTTCGGAGACCAGCAATATTAATTTTTCATCCATTTTGATCAGTTCTCTGCTTGTTGATGTCGTTGCACGGCAAGAATGTTGTGACAGTTGGTCGGTGTTGTGTTTATCCTCCACTCTGATTGGACGGCTGGCTAAAAAGTGACAGTGATGAGCGCAGCGTTTTACTCAAAGTTGAACATTCTTCAACTCGAGACGACAGAGCGCCCAGTGCCTCGTTACGCTCCTGGCATTTAAAAAATGCAGCGCTCCCATTGAAAACAATTTGAAAAGTACGCTAGCCGCTGGAAAAAACGCTTTGGTGGACACACGGCCTTAGTTCTGTGGAAGATGACAATGGTGAGCTAATGATAAATTACTCCAGACGACTGGCCTGTAAACAAATACACTGTCCACAGGCATCAGAAAGCGACTCTGATAAGACGAAACTCTGTTTGGGTGTGTTTAATGAGAAAACACACAGCTCAGTCACTGAAAATGGTTTCAGCTGTCATGATACTCTGCTAAAATGTTATATGTGTGATATGTGGCTCAGAACCACATAAAATCTTATGCAGACAGTCCCTACTACACAGTATGTCTACTTTCCTAGTATTTAACATGTAAAGAGCAGTACGTCAAATCTTAATATGCAGTAATTATGAATTTATACATGACAAATACCCAGATTACCTGCTACTTCTGCCAAGATTTTGAAGTATACGTCAGATGGAAACTTTCCAGACACTTGTATACTTATGGAACATACTTTGAACAGTCAAGAAGTTCCTCATCAAATGCAGTATATTTTGTAACAATACACAAATTCAGCTAATGACACTTCAAGCATCAAATAGTACCTTGGAAGCTCACTGAAAGCAAAAAAATACACAAAATCAGATCATATTTGACGTAGCATCATGAATGTAATTCAGAATGACATTTTACAATTACTGGATTAGAACTGAATTTGAATTGAGGTAGCAAACATGATGCAGAATTTAAGATAATTTTGAAGGAAGGAAGGATTGATGGATGGAGAAAGAGGGATAGAAAGATGGATGGATGAATGAATGGAGAGAGAGGGATGGAGAGAGATGGATGGATGGATGGATGGGTGGAGAGAAGGGGATAGATAGATAGGTAGGTGGGTGGATGGATGGGTTAGTGGATGAATTGATGGGTGGATGTATGGGTGAATGGGTTAATGGATGGATGGATGGGTGGGTGGATGGGTGGACGGACGGAAGAACGATAGATAGAATGACAGACAGATCAACAAAATCACCATTTTACAAATCATCAACTTCTGACCTGCTGCTCATTTGAGTAAATTACACAACAATCTCTTTAAAAGTTCTGAAGTACCTCCACAAGAGGCTGATTCAAGGTGTTGAAAACGAAGGGGACAAATTACAACTCATGGAGGAGCGCTAACAGATTGCAGTCATAGATATTTAGCACAGGTGATTCTGCTAATGGACTATAATGGGCTTTTCATCAAGTTTTTGCCGTTTAAAATCGGGGTGCAGCTGCTCCATCATGTGCGTGCACTCAAAAGTTTTAGTACATGACATCATTAGTTTGATCCAAAACCACCATTTGCAAAATATTTTTTTAAGCTCTCCTGATAATTCCTCCAACCATAACTAATAAACTCATGCTATAATATGAAACCAAAGCAGCATGTTTCAAAATGCAATTAGAGAAAAAAAAACAAATCTATCTATCTATCTATCCCCCTCTCTCCACCCATCCATCCATCTATCATTAGTTCTCTCAAGTTATCTAAATCAACTACCTATCCATCCACAGTTTTACAACATAACTGCCTTTAAATATCATAATAGTTTGGCCAGTTGTTTTCTGCTAAGACTAATGTCAATTAGAAACCTCCCCCATCTTTTCTCTTAACAAACCTGTTAACAACATCCATTGCCTGTGTATATTCTTCTCAAATTAAAGGCAACTGCACCCTGAAGACATTTCCTGCCCCTTCCCTCTTAATGTCAGTTTGCTTGTTCTCATTAACAAGCTCCAATCACTACTTAATTATGAATTAAACAAGTCAGGGATGGAGTGTTTGCTGAACGTGGCTTAAAGGTTGGAAATAAGCTGAAGAGCTTGTTAACTAAAGAGCGGGGAGGTAATGTCAGCGCTTACCAATACATAACTCATCACGCTGGGATGTAGTTCTGACTAATTTGTCTGATTGGACGAGCCACATCAATTGAATTCTATATTAACTATATAGACTATATTACACACAGAGGAATTGTTTATTATGATTAATACATTTCATTACTTAAAGAACATCCACATCTTTGCAAAATGTTGTGGCTAAAACCCAACGACATGCGGTCACGCTAGGCTGTAAACATGTAAATTATAACAGACCTTAAACGGTTATCAACAACAGATGATGATAATGGTGTTTTAAATGATATAATTAAAAATTAAATGATAAAAGTAATGTAATGCTATGTTCTGTTTTAGTTGAGTTTCATTGTGTTAGTTCTGTTTTCCCTGTTCCTATGTGACCCAGTTTCCTAGAGTATAACAGTGTGTTCCCTTAATTCATGATTCAGTTCACCTGTTGTCCTATTAATTAACTCATTAGTTCCCTCATTTAGTTCTGGTATAACAACTCCCTGTTTTGTTCAGTTCTTTGTCCTGTTTCATCTATGTTAGGTGGGTGTGTTCTTCTGTTCTCTGAGTTTCTCCTGCCAGTTCCATGAGTTTTTGGATTAAAGACTATTTGTATTATACTCGCGAATGTGAACATGGTTTGTGTAACATTAGCAACACATTATTAGCTGTTTGATAACACAGTCAAACAAAACGCTAATCATATTAATTACCGTTATGTGTCCGACATTGTAAAATACGATACCACTGTTTAGCGTTTACCTCAGTAAGTTGACCGAGTGGATCTCTGAGCTCGTGCCAGTGAGTGGAGGCGGGGCTAATTAGCATATTCATAGATCCACGTATACTAAATGAAGCAAGGGTGTAGAGTTAAATTCAAGCTATTTTAAGGCAAGAATTTTTTTTCACAGGAAAAAACTTTTAAATATGTAATGTGTAATTCATCTTATAAATCTGAGATGCTTGTGCTTAAAACGAAATTTACAATTAGTACAATTATTAGTACGATTTTTCTGTACATATCTTACATAAATTTAATTATGTTTTGCCATGTTATATTGAGCTATGAATTTGTAGCTTAGAGGTCCCCAAACTTATAAAATATAGTGTGAGCACACCTTTAAATGCGGGGTAAACTCTGTACCGCAAGGTCTCTTGTGTCATATTGCTTTAACAAACAGGAGGCTGTATCCATGCACTACAAAAACCAAATATCGTCAAAAAAAGTCACTTTGTGTTTCGTTTACAGTGATTTAAGCAACGGATTGCCCCATTCGGCTTTCAAGTAAGGTTCAGTGCCTTTCTGTGTGACATCATAATGCCACCGCCCGTGTTTTTATGTATCTACGCGGCAACAGTAACTGTATCCAGCCACCCGAGCAGCTGCTTGTTTCCCCAGTAGGGCTTTTCCCTCGCACTGATTAGCACCCCATTAGGAGAGGCCTGGCAGCTTACTGCCTGTTGACAGTCTCTCCATTAACCTTATTGTGCATATCCCGCTTATCACACAGCTAAGCACTTTTCTCCGTTGAAACATAAAAAGCCGGAGCGGGCGAGGGAGAAATTCATGCCACACATTCAGAAAAAGCATGCACACTCACACACACACACACACACAAAATGAACAAGGTATCCAATCTTTCACTGCAGGTCGGCGAAAGGAAAAAAACGAATTGTTGCTTACATATATAATTTCCCGAGCAGTCAGTAGCTCAGTCACTCACTCCGTTTTTCCATTCCTTCTACCCTGTTAATCCCATTTTCAGTCTTCATAAGCCATAATCCATGAAATATGCTCCCTTCCCTCAGTGCTGAGAAAAATAAATTCAGTCTCCGGATCACTTGGGAGCTGTTCCAATTAAACGTTACATGATATTTTTTGACCTTATTCTTCAGCTAAGGCTGATTTTTTTTAATGGCCTGTATAATCTGGGGCGCAGCGCTCGTGTGTTAAAGTTTCTAAAGCTCTGATTGGTTGATTGGAGCCGGATAATATTCTGAAAGTGCATTATGAAGCCTGACATGAAAAGACACAAATAACTAAAAATTTTAGTCCATATGGAAGTGTCAGTTCACTGCAGAGGCTGAACTAATCATCTACTCTACAGCACTGATGAAATACACATTCAAAAATGTGATTTGCTGCAGTGGTCTAGCGTTTGGGTGCTGAGCTGTGGCAATCAAACAATATCATGGTACATAAATATGTAATCAGAAAGTACCATAGTATCTGAATATGGTAATCAGTACTCTGGTACATAAATATGGAAATCAAACAATAACATTGTATTTCTGTCAAGGACAAATAAGGATATCCAAAATGATGAAAAAGAAAAAAAACCGTAAAGTTTAAAGGGGTCCTTGATTATGATTTCACTTTTTTTAACTTTAGTTAGTGTTGCTGTTAGTGCATAAACATCTGTAAAGCTACGACGCTCAAAGTTCAATGCAAAGGGAGATATTTTCTTTTACAGAAATCGCCTTTTAAGGACTACAACAAACAGCTGGTAGGGACTACAACAAGCTTCTTCCCGGGGTGGTGACATCACTAACCCTAAAATTTACATAAACCCTGCCCCCAAAAACATGCAACAAAGGGGGTGAGGCCATGTTGGGCTGCTTTAGAGAAGAGGAAGAGTTGTAGTAGAGTGTTGTTGCCATGCACATTTTATGCCGGACTGGTTCACAAACGAGGGTCAGTTCAACTCTAGATTTGCACAAAAGATTAACATGACGGCACATGCTAGTCGATGAGTTGAATCAACTCCACAGCAAATGTATCCACTAACCATTCAGAAACATCCAGATTCGTTCTAAAAGTTGTAACTTCTTCCTGAGTCTCTCCATCAGTGTCTGACTTCGGTTTGAACAATGTAAGGCTGAACACCATTACTGACAATCCTCATTTTGGCTGCGTTAGAATCTCCAGCCGTGTTTTTGCTCACACCCAAATAGAGGCAAATTTGACAAGCTATAATAAATGATCTGTGGGGTATTTTAAGCTGAAACTTCACAGAAACATTCTGGGTCCCCTTTAAAACACTTTTTAAAACACTTCACGTTTGTAGAAATGTACAGTATATGTACCATTTTCAAAAAAAATCTAAAACAAATATTTTAACACAAAACTGCTTAATATGTACAAAATGAACAGTATAATTAATCAGTATATAAATATCATCATAAATTCTTAAAATGCCCCCAAAATATGAAAATGAACATTAATTCAGATATTGATGTTCATTGTAAAAGAGGCATTTTCATGTAATTGTCTATATAAACATGAGATGCATTGACATGTGAGATTTATTAAAAAAAAGGTTTAACATACTTAGAGAATTTAAAATTATAACTGTAATTCAGAATTTATACAAATAAACTCATAAAACCTAGGGATGCACGATATATTGGCCACCATATTGGTATCAGCTGATATATGTTTATTTTTAATGTTATGGTTATCAGCCCGATAAGAAATTTGGCTGATATATTAAAGTCGATAAATAATGGATTATTTCCTTCAGCTGAGACACTTGAGATGCGCACTGTCCGCCATTATGGTTTTGAATTGCTTGAAATATGATTGGAGTCACTTCAAGTCCTCAAGTCACAAGTCTGTCATATAGGCTACATAAAATTATAATGAAAACATTATAATTGTGTGCTTGGGACATGGCTTTTAATGGTAAAACTTTTGTCTTTGTAATCAGGCTCTCAAAAATGATATAAAAATTTGGATTTAGATTTATCGGCCAATATATTGGTTATCGGCTTTCCAATATAAAGAATTATTGGTTATCGGTATCAGCCAAAATTTAAAAAAACAGTGCATGCCTAATAAAACCTATAGAAAATAGATATAAATTGAATTCAAAGGGGATTTAACAAAAGTAAATTACTTTGCACTGTAATTTTATTACATAGATATATATAATATTGTTAGACACAAATAGCAGACCATCAGGCGATCGGGGAAAAAACATCTTTGTACAATTAAAGTGTAAAAAAAACTAAAAAACTAAAAAAAAAATAAAACAAAAACAAAAAAATATATATATATCCCTAAACAAAATTGTTTAATTCATTGTTTTATTCATCACATTTAAACTAAATATATACATAAATATATAACACAAAATATTATGGGATTGTGAATTCTTGAATCTTTTGACAGCCTTCGTTTCATTTCATCTGTCGCCTGAGGCTGTTTACTTGTTGCCCAAGATATCGATTTAGTATTGATATCGAGATACCAAAGACTGCCATGATACTCAAGCCAGAATCTCAGTATTGATTGAACACAATCCGTAAGATACACAAAGAATAAACCTCCATTTAATGTATAAATAGAGCACTTGTTAGCGTAGCAGCTGAAACTCCCTACAACATGAAGGCATAAGATTGCCGTCTCTGTTTGGCTTTAAAAGTCTCTTATCAGAAGACCTTCATGCAATCTTGATGTCAGCCATCTCTGTTTTAGCAGTAAAGTGTTTGCTAATGTAAAAACATGATAGCTTATCGCTAACGGTTGGCATGAGAAGAGAGGACGAGGGCACTCTGTGTGAAAGTGTCTGCATCGGGCCTGCTTGCCGTGCTTCAAAGACGCATCAAGATCGGTTGGGGGAAAGATGTGAGTGGCGCTACATAATGGCTGGCTGGTGATAGACGCCCGCCGTGTCACTTCCTGTGTGGTTAAGGCGTCCGGCTTGAAGGACCACAGCAGCCAGAGCGTTTCCTGCTGAGCTAATGGCGTCTCTGTCACTCATCCCACAATTAATTACCTCTGCCCGCAGCTCGTTAATGAAAGAGTCGCCCCACCGAGACGAGACGAGGCCGGAGAGGAGGAGGAGGAAGAGAGATTTGGGAGAGAACAAGACTGTGAGAGAATGAAAGAAAAAGAAAGATTGCATTGTGGGAACAAGAAAACAGATTGAGAAGGGACAGAAGGAGAAGTGACACTTGGAGAACACAAATGAAGAGAGAAAAATGAGAGGCAGAGCATCAAAGTGAGAACAAGGAAAAATAAAACGTTATGTGAGAGGAAAGGGGGGGAGGCGCCGGGGTCCCGTTGGGAATGAGGCCAGTTTGAAAATGTGTGCGATCTCTCCGTGGCCATTAGTCTTGGTGAATCGTATCCCTGCAGTGCTGCTCTTTAAGGTTAAATACATACATAAGCTAATTAAGTTTCCTGTAATGATAAATGTTACGGAGGGAGAGCGATATTACGGCACACCAGCCACGCTGTCAATCAACGTCACCCTCAGACCATGACACAGCAAATGCTACAACACTCAATAACTTATATAATAACCTTCTTTAAAATGTCATACTGCTTGACTGATCAGTAATTCACCTTCAAGTATAAATATATATGAATAAGTATGTTTTATGACATTTCTAACTTTCTGAACATACATTATCTTAAACTAATACCAACATTTATAAACCCACTATAATGGAAGCCAAATACTAGATATTTTTACAAATACGAGTGGTTTTGCTCATTCAAACGCAATGCCACAATGCCGGGACGCTGCTATGTGGTTGCTAAGGTGTTCTGGGTGATTTTAACATGTTGCTATGCAGTTGTTCTGGCACAATTCAAAAGAGTTTCCTGTCATAACTCTATGATATGTCTGACAGTGTAAAATCATAAGTCTGATGAGCTAAACAATTAATTTAAAATTATTTATTTAAAAAAAAAAACTTAATTAAATTTAAAAATATAAATATTCAATATAAATGTTAAAGAAAAGCATTAATAATTTTTTTTATAAAATATTACACATACACACACACACACATATATACATATATATATATATATATATATATATATATATATATATATATATACACACACACACAAACACACATACATACACACACATTTAATGAACATTTAATTCATTAATGAAGTTTATTCACTATAATTTAAAAAAAATGGTAATAAAATATGACAAGATCTCTGAGTTAAACTGTATCAGAAAAAAAATAATCTTAATTGTGTCCTGCACTTACTAGTAAAAATATATATCAAAAATAATTTTTGGTTTGACTGTATATACACACATACACAGAATTTTACAAATTAATAAAAATTTCATACATACATACACACACACACACACAAACATATACATATATATATATATATATATATATATATATATATATATATATATATATATATATATATATATATATATATATATATATATATATATATAAAAGGACCTATTAATTGCCATTACAGTTAAATTACTGACCCTAAAAATGCAAGCTTGATAAAAATACTCATTTTAGAAGAAAATTTCAGATGGCACTTAGAGGCTTTTGCATCTGAAGTCTTCAATATACATTTAAATTGTATTTACTTTGCGTGATTATATACACAATTTTACAAATTAATAAAAAATTATGTAATTTATAAAACTGTAAAACAGACATACACACACACTATAATATTTTATATAAATGTATTATAATATTTTATTTATATTTATTATTATAATTACATAATATTTATTTATTATAACCCATTTCTGACACAAATAAACAGAAAGGTATCAAAAGATTACAACAAATTAAACAACAATGCAGAACTGCTGTGGTGTTGTATGCTATGGCGGCCAAACAGAACGAGATTTAGAGCTGCTCACACCGATAAATCCACAACGAAACAATCTCCTACATCAGCTATTTCACCGCTACACATCTATATATACTGCCAGAACTAACACTAGTCATAAAGTTTTATACTCCACAACTAGCATGCAACATCCTTAGAGGAACATCATATTTAACTTGAAATCTCTAACCTTAAAACACATAGTTTTACTCTTGCTCTTGCTTGAGCCCTCAAACTCAATAACATTTCCATCTTAGAGACCACACAATAAGGTTGAGACTTAAAAATGCATTTGTTCAGACGCTGAGGAATGAGGGTGTGAGTGCGGGCCGTAATTAGGGGTCCGCAGACCATCCATTCCCAGAGGTCACCTACCATGTGCATAACAAACACGCTGTATCCTCATCAACCCAGGCAAAGCCGGCAAACAGACACGCGGCGTTGTGTAGGAGGACATCTATGCGTGATATACTGATATAATGAAACGCATTTTAATACAGATGAGAAGAATGAGACCCTTATTAGAACACAGAGCAGCCGCTGCATTCAAAACCGGCCCAATCCAGAAAGGACAGTCGGTTTAATTGGCAATGTGAAGGTCAAAGAATGTGTGCAAATGAAAAAACGACGAATTTTAACATGTCGGCAGTAAGAATGCCAGCCACTGACAGCAGTTAGTTTTTTTTTCTACCATCTTTAACTTTACTTGAAGCTATTTTTAGTTATTTTCTTGTTTTTGTTAGTTGTGAAACACATTTTAAATTTTATTTTACTTTAAACCATTTCGCTTTAGAGATTATGTGCTTTCCATACATAATAAAAAATAATTTTGTGGCAAAAAACATGGAAATAATTTGTTGTTTTTATCCTATTGTTTACTATATCATCGTGTCGTCGTGGGTTTTGGTTCTTTTGCTGTTGTAGGACCTTTGAAATAACTGAAATCATTTGGCAAAGTGATATGGAACTGTAATGCAGTCGAAACCTGCCTGGAACTACTTTAGCCCTGAAAATAACTGCACACCTAAGAACGTTCGTCAGCCAATCAGATTCAAGCATTCAACAGCCCTGTAGTATAATGTGTAATAGAGTCAGACTGCTGAAATCAGACTTATTCTTGACTACAGCACAACATCTGCAGGAATGTTTACACATCTCTGTTTATATGTGTCACACTATAATCTCTGCACTGATTTAGTCTTTTGTTGTGCTCCATGTAGTAATTATCTGTCCTTTGACCTGTTCTACAATTCTACAACATTTAAAGCTGCTAAAATTTGCACTCTGATATGGAAATCATTCCTACCCACTCATCTGTTTTCTTTTAACCACTTTTCCCCTATTTATTTTCATCTATTTACACATACACAACTGCTTTGCAACCAATGTGCAAATTATTCAGTGACTTTCAAAAGGATCTAGTTTTTCTGTCAATACTTTGAGGACGAAATCATTTTATGCAACATGAGTCTTGTGGGTAAGTGTCTATATTTAGTGCACAAAAATCCCATCATTATCAGAACAGAATTTTCAATATAATTTGGGACAAGCTCAGAGTGAAAGACTCCTAATCAATATGACTTCAGAGCACCCTCAAACAGATGTAGCAATACTCCTCTTGGAAAACACTGCAGTGGAGAGAGACAGAGAGAAGCCGGCTGCTGTTCAGTGGATTAGGCCCAGGGCGTTGGAGTGCTGCTGGGAGCTGGAGAGACCCCGTCACACTCGCCCTGTTTACAGTGTGAAGAGTGTTTTTATGTCAGGGTTTTTGAAGCACCTCTCAAAGCCTGGGCCAAGGCACTGGGGCAGAGCTTACAATGGGAGAAGATGCACTTCACTGAGCCACTCTCTCTCTCTCTCTCTCACTCACACACACACACACACACACACACACACACACACACACACACACACACACACACACACACGTATGTCGGCTTAAGGGCCTGGAACACTGACTCACACACTGATCAGAGCAAAAGAACGCCTGTGTATTGTGAATGTAAAAATAAGCCAGTGTGGTAATCATTGAAAGAGCACACATATGCTCTCTGCCCACGCCAACACGGATTTCACCCCACCGGCTAACTAAATGACAGTGAGCTTGTTTCTTGTTTGCATCCGGTCCAAACTCGGCCTGAATATCCTGAAATGACAATGGGAATTCAATGTGTGATTCTAAAGTTGCTCTGTTCTAAAACCTAGTGAGCTGCTTACTATAATCATGCTTTCTTCTAAGACACCTTGTGGGCAAAATCTAAGACAGCATCACATATGGACTTTGCAGAGAGGGCAATCCCAGAATGCATTGCAACAAAAAAAAAATCCATCTGAGAAAAAAAAAAAAAAAACTAGTTAAATTTACCAAATAATTTTGTATAATGTGTTACTGCAAACTATATACTTAAACAATGCACTATGTACTCTACTAGAGTTGTCAAAAGAATCGGAACCAAGTTGGTACTGAAATTTTATAAATGTGACAATACCAGCATTTCTGCAGTACTGGTAGTATTGAGTACTGGGACAATCTGGTACTCAGTGATAGAGGCTGCTTTCAAATTCTCCCGTGTGTGTCTGTAAGCGCTGTGTGAAGAGCGTCAAAGGTTTCTATTTACATTGTGTTTTTGCAGCATTGAGTATTGTAGCCAATCACAGACATGTTTGTTGAGCGTATGAACACGATGTCCAATCAAAGGTGTTTAAGTTAGTCAGAATGTGCTCAACACCGCTCAAAACGCTTGAGTTTTCATTCACTGTGTGCTTTAGAGTTCTGCACACTCGCAAATCCTTTTATTATTACCAACAAAGTGTAAACCCTACATCTAACATAAGGAACGCTGTGGCAGTTGAGTGAATGAAGTGTCCAACATTTCACACTTTATTTTTTGGTTAATTAAGTGCATCATTCAGTTTTCAGTGCAGTTTTCAGACAGGCAGAAAGACAGACAGACAGATAGATTGAACGAATGGATGAACGAACGATAGATTGAACAAATGGATGAACAAACGATAGATTGAACAAATGAACGAATAATAGATTGAGCAAAAGAACGTTAGATTGAACTAACAAACAAACGAATGTTAGACTGAATGAAAGAGCGATAAATTGAACGAACAAACGGTTGTATGAAAAAACAATAAATTGAACGAACGAACGATAGATTGAACAAACAATAGATTGAATGAAAGAACAATAAATTGAATGAACAAATGATAGATTGAATGAAAGAACAATAAATTGAATGAACGAACGATAGATTGAATGAAAATGATAAAGTGAATGAACGAACGAACAATAGATTGAATGAACGAACCAACGAATGAACCAACAAATGAACGAACCAACGATCCAATGAACAACAGATAGATAGACAGACAGACAAATATGACAGACAGATAGATAGAAATAATAAAATGTTTGAATGCAATGCTTTAAATAAAAGTATCTAGTATATAATTGATTAACTGATTGATTGAGAGAAAAAAAAACATTATAAACTACATTAATCAAATAGGCAGCTCACTAGGTTTTGGAACAACACTATTGTGCATGTGTGTGTGTTTACACACACAATGGAGTAAACGTTTGATGAGCAGTGATCGAGCATGTGAACATGAGAGTGACAAGCGCTGCCATCTCTCTTCACGGACACACCGCTGACGGGACGCTCTCTGAACTGCTGTCACTGCGTTCCAAGCAGGCGGAGGATCTGTTGGCCTGCTATACCACCACTCTGCCCTCCAGTATCAACACTGGATGACTCACCACTTTTCGCTGACTAACTCTTTTCTTGAACGAAAGCGAGGGGGGGAGGGGGGGTGATAAGAAGATTGTCAGGCATAGTGCTGGAGGGGAAGACAGACAAACCGAGAGAGAGACAGAGAGAGATGGGCATATCTCAGCGCTGCTGGCTGCCTCAGATAAGCACTGATAAAGCATCTCTTTGATGTTCAGTTAAGTGTAAAATTAAAATGCGCCAAAAGCCGAGGGGCGCGCGGCACCCCCTTCTGCAACTAAAGACAGGAGGATTTTCCTCTTTTCTTGTTGCCTCCTCCCCTTGTGTGCCTGTGCGTCTCTTTCTGAAATCAGGCAGGTGTTATTCGTATGGGTGTCTGTCCCGTCGTGCTTATATAAAGTCCAAATCATATATCAAATCATTTTCAATCTTTCATCTGGATATCATTAAGCCTCATTATCCACACGGCCTGATTACAGATCCAATTAACCTTGTTTCTCTGAGCCGTGGCTCCGTTAGAGTGTGCATAGTTAATAATTTCTCTAATTGAAAAACTGTAATGTCAGAATCACAGATATGAAAACACTTAGTTGCCTGGCAGCTTCTGCGGCTGTAATGACGGCATAAAAAAGTGGCACTGACCAAATGAAATATTAATACGTCTGGAGACGCTTATAGAAGCTTCTAACCTGATTTGTCACATCTGACCAAACAGATTAAGCAATTTATTGGAGTCGTATTCCACACATTCATAGCATCTTATTTTTATCTTACAGATGAGTCTTGAAGCACAGTATTAAAGACAATAATTATTTTCATGTTGTGTCAATCAATCAATCAATCAGTCTGTCTGTCATTCTATCTATCATAACCGTCAAGCGATTCAAATTTTAATCTAATTAATTAAACAATGGAGGTAATTAATTAATCTAATTAATTGCAAATTAATCGCATATCAAATTTGGCTGCGAAATGACCCCCAAAATATAATTTAAAGTCATTATTGTGTTAAATGAAAAAGCATCAAATAGACATTACTTTTTTTTTTTTTTGATTCAACACAAACTTTATTAGACAAAGTTTTAGGCTTCAACAGTCTATGTGCATTTTCATTTTTGGGTAAACAACACTTTAAAGGGTATTTATATTAATAAATTTAATTTAATTTTATATATACTGTATATATTTGATGCATTTTAAATGTTCAGCTAAAATAAAACTAAATTATATATATATATATATATAAATAATTTTTTTTTTGGATGCATTTTATTTGTGCAGCTAAAATAAAACTGACTTTTTTGCAGCGGAGCCAGTAAAAATGTTGACAGGTTATATCTGAATAAATTACTACAGTATTTTACAAATATATATACTACGAAAAGTAATAAAAACATATATTTTGTGTTTGTAGATTTTTCTTTTTTTGTTTTAGTCAAAGCATTATAGATTTGTAACACTGCCCTTTTTTCAGTTATTAGTCAGAACATGTAAATAATGAATGGCTTATCTCTAGTATGTTGCTTTTAGGGCTCATTTGGCACCACCTCTCACCTTCACTCATGGCTGTGATGTCACAAGAATGATAACGTCAAAACTACAGCATCAATTCCATAAACGTTCCATAAAATGGGTAGACTGGGGAGCGAGCTGTGGCTGAAACCAGTCTATAAGCGGACTAGATTCACACTTGGATTCAAATCTGCATCTCGTCTCATCTAAAGCTACAGCGCTAGTTAGCTGGGCCACTTTGTTCCTGTCGCTGTGGTTTTACTCTGTAATCATGATGCAAAGAAATGCAAGAGAGATATAAATAAAGCAATTGCACTCAGTGTCTGGTATCCAAGCAGCTGGAGAGGCACGTATGCTGTGTTCCTTTCACTCCTCGGTCATCGGGTGCAGTAGAAAAGAGAGAGGCAGCCGTAACTTCTCAACCTCTGAAGGCAGCAGCATACAGCTCAGTCAAGTGTGCAATAATGCGCTCAGACAAGAAATGAAAAGCAAAAGGAGAGAAAGAAATGGAGAAAAGGAGTGAGGAAAAAGGAGGGGGCGGGAATACAAGATGTAAATCTATTCGCAGATTCGGCCAAATCTGTGCTAAGACTATTATTTTCCCTCACCGCAACAGAATCTTGGCTAGAAAAACGACACCAACCCAGACATTAAACACTTGGGCCCATTTCAAACGTCACTAACCACAAACAAAAGGCACCAACAAAAAAAAGTTGGCCAAGTTATTTGGCTTGATACTCATTAGCACCTGAAATTCTGGAAGGAATTACACTTTAGACACCCTGAAAACACTCATACATCCATCACACCGCAGCACAAAATGGAGAATTACAAAATCAACAGGATGAAACTCTGATTGACTCAAATCAGCTTTGCAGAATGGAAATAAAAATGACTGCATTAGATTCTACACTTCTGCAGAAAATAGTTTGCAGATGACACAATTTGCTAAATGGATACTAAGGGTGATCTGGGTAGGATGCAAAAAGAGTCAAAGTACCTTCTGCATAATTTTGAGAATGACATCTGCAAATGTGAATCCTGGGTGAATTATGTGCATGTTCTAAGATATATTAAGATTTTTTAATTTTTAGTGTTACAGTACATTAGCTATGGCATCCAAGTTGGGAATTTCATTTATGTGAATGTGTTTTACAAGTAAATAAAATAATTAAAACTTTAAATAAAAGAAGTAAATCAGTTTTCTTAGCAAATTAAAAATTGCAAAAAAATTATTGGTTGTGTTTCACCAATAAATAAATTATTAAAATAAGCACAAAATAAATAATTTAAATAAATAAATAAAAAACAATCCATCATAAATTTATACGAATGTTTTCTAAAAAAAAATAAAAATATAGCAATATAATATAAAATATTGCATAATTTATGTGAATGTTTTCTTACAGAATAAAAAAAAATTGGAATATTGCAAGAAAATGTATTGTTGAATGTGGGTCACCATAAATAAATAAATAAATAAATAAATATTAATATATTTTATTTTTATAAACTTTTATTTTTTATTTATTAAACATATATTTATATATATGTATATATACATATATATATATATATATATATATATATATATATATATATATATATATATATATATATATATACATATACATATATATACACATATATATATATACATATATATATATATACATATACATATATATACACATATATATATATATATATATATATATATATATATATATATATATATATATATATATATACATACATATATATATATATATATATATATATATATATATATATATATATATATATATATATACATATACATATACATATATACATATACATATACATATATATATATATATATATATATATATATATATATATATATATATATATATATATATATATATATATATATATATATACATATATACATACACACACACACACATATATCTATAAAGTAAACAAAATAAATAAATTTAAACAATGAAATAACCCCAAAATTTCCATAATATATAAATATTGTTCATAATATATGTATATATGTGTATATGTGTATATATATATATATATATATATACACACACTTTTTAGCTGTAATATGTGTGTGGCTTATGGTATTTTGGTCTCTAGATGTGGTTCAAGTCCCTCCTTCAATGTAAGTCTAACAGAATTTTGTTTGTCCATTTTATCAACCAGAAGGCAAAAAATAAATTATTAAAAAGATTTTTTTTTTTTTAATCACGATTCCACATGCTTCAAAAACTAATAGCACCCCACCACTAATGCACACTCTGTGGAATGTCCTCCTAAATAACAGCTTGTGAAAAACTGGATTTCTAGTCCGAGTCAGAATGACATTTGCAACAATTCTTCTTTTTATCATCCAGTGTAAACACACGTCGAGGGAAAATGCCTTGGCTCGAAATTTCAAGCAAGTGTCAAATGAGACAAACAATGAAGCGTGTGAGAAAGTTCCCAGTGTTCCACAGACAATGAGTGAAAGAACCAATTGTGTGATCAACACATACAGATGGACACTTGTGAGAGAAACAGGTCCAGAGGGCACTGACCAGGTTGGGTTTGCCACGGCCTGAGGGGCTTGTTGGATGTCAAAGGAATAGTTGATCCAAACAGGAAAATCTGCCATTATTTACTCACCCTCATGTTGCTATTTATTCCGTATGCCAGCATATGGGTTTGGAACAACATGAGGGCGAGTAAAGGACAGAATTTTTCATTTTTGGGAGAACTATCCCTTTAAATTGGTATGTGAATTTGAGACGGACACATAAGTGGTTCTGTTGTATTCACTTCCCGTTCCTCCAGGGAGCAGAGACAATAGCTTGCATACTCTGTTTAAGAGAATGCCAACCCTTCAGGGAACATCACAGCAAAGGAAACTGAGAACAGATGAGCCGTTCTGAACATCTGAATCTATCTTTCATTTGAGAAAGAGAAACAGTGAGTCATCTGAGCCACACTGAATCATAAATGAACTCATAATACAGCTGAATCTGATTATGCCCGTGGCACCGCGGCAGATCAAACCCTTGAGACTGGAACGGTTCAGACTAGGAATGGGCATGAGAAATGGAGTAGTCAAGTACTTGATCAGCACTAACTAGTTGATTAATAAAAAGACAATCCAGATGAATAGATTAGAAGCGAGTTTCAATTTTATGGTGAATATGAAGTTCAATATCATTTTAAATATTTATATATTATATCAAATATAAGTAATTATATTTATGTGTGTGTCTGTGTGTGTGTGTGTGTGTGTGTGTGACATATTTGCAAATTCAACAAGCCTTATCTTAATTTCTGACAAACAATATTATTTGATTTTCATTATGTCTTCATTAATACTTCACTACAAAATACAAAATTCAGTAGTCAACATTTGAAGTGGATCAAAACCTTTCATCAAAGCTGTCCTAAAACCTTCTTCTTAGGACAACTTAGTTCTTAGGGCAACTTTGATTCACTTTTTTGATCCACTTCAAATGTTGACTACTGTAGCTCAAAATGCCCATCTGTAGTTGATGCGTGTCATTTAACAGAGGCTTGTTTGTTTAGCTGGTCTGGTTTGGTTTCTTACCTCTGCGCTGCTCACTCGGCCTTCCTGGAAAGAACACTCAGCTACGTTATTAGTGCAGATGTGGCGATATTTACACCAGTTGCAGGGGAAAGGGCTGCTAACACACGATGAACACCTACAGAGGAGAAAAACAAAAGAGAGTTCCATGAGAGGTCTGTTCTGAGCACATAAAATAAGTAATCAGTGATCTCAGAGTTTCTACTGACTTCAGAGTCAGACCACAATGTAACTAACTATGTTGACTGGCTGTGCTTAATTGTCTTATTCCTAGTTTTATTTGACCTCGTACAAAGTATTTTAATTCAGCGTTTTAATGCAATCACAAAAGTGGCTTTGGTGTAACATGTATATTATATATGTATTATATGTATTATATATATATATATATATGTATTACACCGTGTCCTAAGCAGATGCGCTGTGACATGCGATAAAAGGTATCTTTTCCATGTTTTTGTCCTAACGGCGACACGCAATGATTCTATGTTAGAAATGGTTTCAATTTTTCTGCGACATTGCGGCTGGAACAACAACACAAAGTATGATAATGATAATCTCAGGTACTGTTTATGTGCTTTATTTAACATTAAAAGCGTCTATATCATTTTGTGTCTTTTATAGCCGTACTGAAAGCAAAAGTGGACAATTCACCTCAGATCTTCAAAATAAAGAAAGGAAACAAGAAAGTTCAAACTGTCAACTCATTTTGAACAGACAAGTGTATTCTATGACAAAAACTGTTTCAGTAACTCAGTATGTAATTTTTAATAATGTTAAAATGGTGTAATATTCATGAATTTGATTATGTACTTATCTATTTCATTGCGAGTGCCGGGAGCTTACCAAGAGAGAGCCCGCCCATGCACTCTTCTGATTGGCTGTGATTTTTGATTGACTTTATCAAGTCTCAAAGTCGTGTCTGGAGTGACCAGACAAATTGTTTGTTGCTGGAATCTTATCGCATTGCGTCTGGTTAGGATTAAAAACTCAATATTTATTAGGGCTGCACGATACTGGAAAAAACTGACATTACGATATTTTGTTTTTTTTTGCAATATACTGTATATTGCGACATAAAAACAGTTTCACCAGATGAATTGAATCATAAGGGCCAGGGTGGCACTGGCCAACCCAGATTGATGGCTGGCCGACCCAGTCAAAGCTGCCACAGTGGATTTTCCACTCGTATTTATGCAGGGTTTGAAATGAACACTCGCCAAATGCGGGTGAAAATCCAACAACACACTAGCAGTGGAGAACATACAAAAATAAATGATCCAACAACCAAACCAGATTTTAACCACTACCCCACACCATCCACAAATACAAGTAGTGGGAACTAGAACTTTTTCATCTTCAGCAATGACCTAAACTCTTTGTCCTCAACTGAACCTCTGGCTCAAGTCATTAATTCTCTCAATTCTTCGAATACTTTGCCTATAAATCACATCATTGTCCTTGGGAACATCTTGAACGAGCCCCGGGTCAGACTTAAACTCTCGTAGAGACTCTCTCGTCGTGAATGAAGACAGTGCCATGGAAATCTGAGCGGTCAATATGTCACAAATCCGCTCTTTCACTTCAACACACACAATTAATCCTCTAGGGCCATTGAACACCCGACTTGTTCACGCCGCTTCTCAATTAGTCATTAACCCGACCCTGAAAAAGCCTTTCAGACAGAAGCCCTAATGACATTCCCAATTAAACAGTCACATCCTGCCGAGAAACATAAGCGGGTGACACCTGTGGACTACAGCGCAGCGTACAGAACGAAAGGCCAATCGCACCACGAGAGACTGGGCACACATTGTGAGAGCGTTTGCGGACACTTCCGGCAGGGCAAGTTTTTCCACCTCACGCTGTCTCTCATCTGCCACCGTCCTGCACGGAAAGCCTGCGCAATACGCCATACTAATCACATCCTTCCCTCTGGAGGCACGGTTCAAATCGCCTTCAGAGAGCACTCGACAGTCCGAGCACACCACACCTGGAGCTGCATCGCTCAGTATAATCTCGTTTCGCTCTCCTCGCTCTCGCAGGGCCCCCCGGGAGGAGAAAAGATCCTCGGCTGCTCACGTTTGAAACATCTGAGACGTTTGCAGGGGCAAAATTATACAGGCCGCTTTTCTTGCACAGCAATCTGGCAGAACAATTGCACAGATATGAAACCATATAAAATTATCATGGGTCATTTAAAACACGCTAATGCAGTTTCTTTGCAGTATGGATGCATTTTAACTCGCTAAATCTAATTTTACTGCCGACGGGTGTGCGGTGTGGGTGTGTTTTTTAGTGCGCCGGAAGGTAAAGATGCAAACTAGGGCTGATGGAGGAGGGCGCAGCGCTCCACTGCAGCTGAAATGCGCTGTAAATACTGCAAACGGATCTGCAAGTCTCGCCTGAAATATGCAATATGCTGTGTCAGGGGTTTAAGGCCCATCAATTCACTCAGCTTTAATTTGAGCGTGGGCTGAAAAACACAGCACGGCCAAATGGTGACACTCTGATGAAGTGAGTATTTTACCATCATTGAGAGTCTGGGCTGGACTTTCAGCTCAGGCGAAACAGCATCATATCATGAGACTGCACAATAGTCAAAGTGAAATTAAAAATTGACCATGTTTTATTTCTTAATACAAGACTCTAACCTGGATTCATCTGTGCACATTATAAGAAAGGTTAAAATAATAATAATAATAATTTCAAATCTTTCAAACTAAATGTAATAACATGTAATAACATGGTAATAACATGATAACAAGGTCCATCTGTAAAATGACTTATTTTCAAATGACATCACTAATCTTTTCCCAACCCTCCCATCCAATCACCTGGTTCCATTCTGGTATGGAATGCCCACTTTATTATAATCCAATTGTATATACACAATTTTTTTTTCTAACTGACTATCCAATTTTGCTCAGAAATGCATATTGAAATGTGATCAAAATAAGACTAAAATGATATATTATAAAATGATATATTATATATAAAAATAAAATAAAATGATATATTTATTTTATAATAATATTGCTTTATATATGTAATATTACTATAATACTCTCTCTCTCTCTCTCTCTCTCTATATATATATATTTAATGATAACGTCAATAACATGATGGGTCATATTTTTGTCCAAAGGCCTTAATAATAATAAAAAACAAAGATATGACATCCAAAGTATGTAAGGTAGTACACTTAGATCTCTCTTATCAAATCCAAAAGGTTTTAATTATATTTTTCTACATATAAAGGTATTTTAAAGATTTTGAAGTGTCAAAAGGTCAATCGGTTTAACTGTCCAAAGGCCAATACAGCCATTTCATTTGTGATTAAAATATCCTAAAATGTAATATATATATATATATATATATATATATATATATATATATATATATATATTATTCTGGCAAGATTTTATAACATCAAATATCAAAATGGTATTAAAATTATGCGTAGAAGTCGTTACTTTGTTATGAGAAAGAATGCCCAGAAAAATTAATTTCATTGATGTCATTCGGACTAACCAATATAAAGGGACCATTTTGGATCAAGTCATGCAGTCAATATCATGTGACATCATTCAGACACTTGCAAAGGACCACATGGTTGTGAAGCAAAGTAATTAACTCTCTTTTAACTATTTGAAAAATTCATGTTTTCACTTGCTCATTCGCATGTCCCGAATCATCAGGTCATTCGGCACAACCACTTGTTTTTACACTTTTAAAATCCTTATTCGTCAATGACCCACATATAACTATAAAATACATATATTTGTTAAAGCATTATTATAAAAATATATATTAAAAAAAATTATTTTATAAAAGTTTTCATGTATTTTTAATTATAATAAGTAAGAAATCTTTAGTAAGAAATATTTAGTAAGAAATCTTTTTTGTACAAATATACATATGCATATTTTAATACAAAACATGACTGATCTTCTTGTTTTCACCACATTCTGACTGATGCTTCCAAGACTTTCACAAGACATTTTTGCAAAATCAACATGTTAGCTAGATAACATTATCTTGGTGACACATCAGCAGAAACCGCAACAACACTGAGGAATACATAACAGAAAACCAAACAAAATTTGCATGGCATAAAAACCCAATAAAAATGTACAAAACCAACAAATGTTCCTTATTGTTGAGCCCTGCAACTACACCCTCAAAACCTACCCAACTCATCATACAAACAGTGAGAGAGGACACAGTCGTCCTTTGATACGCACTTCCTGGTAACTTGAGGCCACGCATATCTAGGTTGAGCAATAAAACACAAAAGAGTTTCACATGTTTAATGAATGCCCACATTCACATCCAAAACTAACTAGCACTAGAAAGAAACCCTCCCTAACAGCTGCATGGGAAGATGAAACAGAATAAAGTGCTTTGGCTTTATATAAGCCATTTCATAACAAAATATCCTGAAATGCACTACGCTTCCTCCCCTGCCCCCTCTCTCACATCACAGGTGGTCATTATCCCACAGGGAAAGATGAGGTTAAGAGGGGGCTGGGGAAGGGTCTTTGGGTCTGGGTGGCCAAAGAATTGTGGGAAATAAAGATGGAGGCAGGAGATTGAGGACGAGTGAGTGCCGTCCACCGGCATCACACAATCAACGGACTAAACGTTCCCACAGGGCTTTTGTGAAAACAGGAAATCTGGCACCGGCTATAGGCCATGCTGGCAAGGTAGCGGGCCTCGTTTGGACGTGGGTTGCCATGGCAACTGCCGAGCCCGGCTCGATGGATCAGCACGGGTGCTTGTACTTACACACACACACACACACACACACACACACGAAGAGCAGATTGCCGAGTGTGGGTTTGTGCATCTAATTTTCTAAAACACTACCTGTATATGTAGCACCAAGGTGCAAATTGTGGTCGTTACGTGGCGGCTCCCTCCAGTTGTCATATTTCATCTCCCTTTTGTTTTTCGCTTTCCTTCCTTTGATAAACCAATTCACATTTCCCTCCCGTTTCGATGCAAATCACAACTGGAACGGCCGAAATGGTTTTGGAAAAACAAAGGAGGCGCTAACAATGCGTGATTGTGCTCGCTGACTGGGTTAAGTGATGTAAAGCATTCGAATGAAAGGAGGAGCGGCGGAGGGAAATAAACGAGGGGGTTCCTGTCCTCCGGGACGCACCGACACGTCTCCACCCACTGCATTGACTCCACGGTGACTGAAGTGCAAATGAACAAATATATAGAGCGTGGATTGCTCTCAGGCCAAAGTCTGGCCGTGATTACAGTGTTTGGACTGAACTGAACTGATTACTAAAAAATGAATTAACATAAATATGTGTGTAAAACATTTAGCTTCATTGTGTTTTTTTCTACTCACTGTAGTACTGTATTTATTTTTATCAAATGTATTATTATTTAAAACACATTTCATTTATTAACTTTAATCAATTTATTTAGGTATTTAATATTTTTTATTTATTATTTAAAAAAGTTTTATTTATTTATGTTTTAGCAAATGTATTAATTTTAATTATTTAAATTAAATGTTTATTTTAATATTTTATGCATTTATTTTAATCAAATGTTTTTTTCAAATTCATTTATTTTAATTTTAACTTATTTTGTAAACTTGTATTATTTTATTTATTTTTATTTATTATTTAAATAAAGTTTTATTTATTTAGTTCTTTCAAATGTATTAATTTTAATTCAATTAAATGTTATTTTTTAAATATTTTATGATGTATTTATACATTTTTTATTTATTTTTTATTATTTAGTTTTTTTCAAATGTAATAATTTTAAATTAAATGTTATTTTAAAAATATTTTTATATATTTATTCATTTTTATTTATTTATTTAGTTTTATCAAACATTCATTTTAATTATTTAAATTAAATGTTTTTTTAAAATATCTATGTATTTATTTAATCAAATGTATTTTTTAATGTATTTATATTAATTAATTTAAATCAAATGTATTAATTTATTAATTTTATTTAAATATAATTTATAATTGCTATTATTTTATAAAGTGATAATTTATAATTTAACATTTTTACTTTAATAAAATATTTACATAGTTAGGCAGTTTAATCTTTTTTTTTTTTGTTTAATTTTTTCCCCAGGACCCCAGTTTGAAACCCCATGCTCTATAGAGCTAAAGTTCAATTCAGTACTAATGAACTTTGTATCATTGCCATTGTTACTGAACTAAACTGAATCAACACTGAACCAAATTGAGTTGAATAGTGACACTATTATCTTTTCAAAGCTGTTACATCTGAAATTGTATTTGTTTCATAATTTCAGAACTACACAAAATTAACACTGTGATTTTCCTGTTTATTACAGTGAAGCTGCTTTGTATAACAATCTGCATTTTAAAAAGCGCTTTATAAATAAAGGTGACTTGACTTAAACCAGAAGCAGACGACTGCAAGAACTGAGTGCAAATATGACCTGCATCACAGATTGAACTCATTCCAGCAGCAAACAGCTGGACCGCAGTGCAATTACACACCAGCGCAAACACCTCTGGAGCAATTACACTCATTTACTGACCACAGACGGAGCTGCAACTCACTCTTTTTTACTGCCTGTGGGAACTTATTGTGTTATTCAAAGAGAAATAACGATTTCAGCAGGATGTTTGCTGGTTTCAGAGAAATTTCTGGATGTTCTTATTCTGTTTTGTTTTTAAGGGAGGTTCTCAAAACTATGGAAGCTTGTTTCCGCTCCTGAATAAAAAAATAGCCACTTTTTCTCACAATTATGAATTTTTTCTCACAATTACAAGTTCACATCTCGCAATTATGACTTTTTCCTCAGAATTGCGTGATATAAAGTCAGAATTCTGAGACATAAACTTGCAGTTCTGACAAAACTTATTATTTTTCAATGTATTTTTCATTATAATACTGTTACATAATATTAAGATAGATAACCATTTTTTAAAATGTTTACTGTTTCAGCTCGTCTCCGCCACGGAATAAAACTAAAAGATAATTTTGCGATATAAACTCGCAATTCTGACTTTTCTTGCAATTGCGAATTTATATCTCGTAATTCTGACCTTTTTCTCACAATTCTGAGATATAAACTCATAATTGCGAGTTATAAAGTCCAATTCTGAGGGGGAAAAAGACTGACTTTTGCATGTTATAAAGTCAGAATTGCGAGATATTAACTAGCAATTCTGAGAAAAAAAGTCAGAATTGTGAGTTAATATCTTGTAATTCGGACTTTAACTCACAATTGCGAGTTTATATCATGCAATTCTGAGAAAAAAGTCAGAATTGCGAGATAAAAAGTCACAATTATCTTTTTTGTTATTTATTCAGTGGCAGAAACAAGCTTCCTTTGTTACCCACCCAGAGCTTTCACCACTAGGCTTCAGTTTCCTCTCTTTAGCATGTTTTCAAGAACTTTCTCTTCACTAAAATTATTTTTTTTAATGTGAATAATTCCAGCAGCAGTGCTGGCTGTTTTAAGAGCAAGGACGTGAGACTGGATGAAAAGTGCTGAATCAATTATGGGGAAAAAATGGTAAAAATGCTGACAAAGTGGAGAACGGCGGCTGTGAAGGAAACTAGTTCAGTGACTGCGAATCCAATCAAACCCAGCTGGCAGTTTCACACGTCACAAAGACTTCTTTGACCGGCGCACTTACGATTGCAAGACACTGCAGTTGTAGAAGATGAAATCGGTGGTGATGAATTTGAGGCCTGTCTCTTTGGACTTCAGAGAGAGCTTCACGACTCGTTTATCGCCTGGAAAAGAATGGAAAGAGACAGTAATGAAGAGAAAGGCGGAGAAAATGCACGAGAAATGAAGTTAGCATGAGAAGGGCCGTTTGAATTCGCACTGATGGTCTAATGCAGGCAGCGCAGCGACTGTGTCCCGCTCTGCACATATACTCAGTAATGTTCATGTTTCTAATATATTTGATTGCGAGACCATTTATCCACTTCTTCCATCTGTGAGCGAAATGCACTTATGTTTCAAACTCGGCAACCCTTTTGCGTTCCATAATGACTACATCTCTGCCCATCAAATTATACTTGTGGGCCTCACTTCACTATAATTGACATAATATTTCCATTTGGACATGCAATAATTGTTATTAATGGGACTACCAGGTTTCCGGAGTCTAAAAGTTACCATCAGGAGATTTTGAATTCTTAGAGTACCTTAAAAACGAGCAAAATGAAAAAAGGGGGGAAATGAAGTAAGTCTCGAAGCTTCAGGAGGCTCGGAAGAGATTCATGTAATTATCAGTCATCAGAAAAGAAAAAAAAAGGCAGACACAAAATGGGAAACATGGAAGGAAAAAATTTAATTAAATCAAATTAAATTTTATTTCTAAAGCACAAATTATTCCAAAGTAGTTCTCCAGAGCAGCTTAATAGACTTGGTCAGAGTAGATGAATTTAATTTGACGCAAATGAAAACGAGGCTGTGGGTGAAAGATGTACAGTCCGTCTGACTGTCGAAAGATGAAAATGTGTTTCCACAAACTTCCAATGGACAAACGACATGTAAAGCATGGCTTGTGAAAAGAGATGGACTTTAAGACAGTATGAAATATTACTTAAATTTGGTAATACAAATACAAATTAAATATGGAATGAACATGTGTGGATTTAATATATAAATTAAAGGAATAAATGAAAACCATAAAAACATAAAAATATAATATAAAAATAATAAAATACTTTGAAAGAAATATCTTATGCTCACCAAGGCTGCATTTATTTGATCAAATACAGTAAAAATAATTGAGCAATATTGTGAAAAAATATTACAATTACAAATAACTCAAAAGAACAGCATTTATTTGAAATCGAAATATTTCTGTATTATAAATTATATTATATTAGACATTATAAATGTCTTTATGGTCACTTTTTTATCAATACCTTGATGAATAAAAGCATTAATTGCTTTAAAACACACACACGCACACACACACACACACACACATATATAACGTATAGCATATATATATAACAAACGTGTGTACAATTGTACAAAATATTTGTGTACAATATTTTTTTTTCAGGATTCTTTGATGAATAGAAAGTTTAAAAGAACAGCATTTATTTGAAATATAATCTTTTGTAACACTATAAATGTCTTTATTGTCACTTTGGATCGATTTAATGCATCCTTGCTGAAGAAAAGTATTAATTTCTTTTCAAAAAAATAAAAATAAAAATTCTTACTGACCCCAAACTTTTACAAAATATATAATGTTTATAATGTTACAAAAGCTTTGTATTTCAGATAAATGCTGTTCTTTTGAACTTTCTATTCATCAAGGAATCCTGACAAAAAAAAAAGTACACAACTGTTTTCAACATTGATAATAATCATAACTGTTTCTTGAGCAGCAGATCATCATATTAGAATGATTTCTGAAGGATCATGTGACACTGAAGACTGGAGTGATGATGCTGAAAATTCAGCTTTGATCACAGGAATAAATTACTTTATAAAATATATTCAAACAGAAAACAGTTATTTTAAATTGTAATAATATTTCATAATATTACTGTTTTTACTGTATTTTTAATTAAATAAATGCAGCCTTGGTGAGCAGATGAAACTTCTTTTAAAAACATTAAAAATCTTACTGTGTCCAAACTTTTGACTGGTAGTGTATATATATATATATATATATATATATATATATATATATATATATATATATATATATATATATATATATATATATATATATATATACATACACACACACACACACACACACACACACACACACACACACACACTCTCTCTCTTGTATATGTGGTTTATGGGGACTCTACATAGCCGTAATGGTTTTTATACTGTACAAACTGTATATTCTATCCCCCTACACTACCCCTACCCATCACACAAAACTGTCTGCATTTTTTGAATTTCAAAAAAAACACTGTTTAGTATGTTTTTTAAGCCATGTTACGTTGTGTTTACGTTGTAATACCCATGTCATTATACATATTTGTGTCCTCATAAACCATGTATACAAGAACACACACAAACACACGCATGGTATGCTAAAAAAGTAACAATGGATTCTATTTTTAATTTATTTATTGGTGATACGTAATCCATTCATTCCTTTATATGCTTTATAGAATGTTAAAAGCAAACTGAGAACAAAATGTTGGGAGGAACCAAGACTCAGCAGGATAAGCCCATGCTAAATTATTTACAATATTAGCCATATGATATTATGATGATTAAAGAAGTGCTGACAGTATGTCAACCAAAAGAGATCAACTATCTGAGATGGTCAGTGTATTAGGAAACATCCTTTGCTGTTTGGACCTTATCAGTGTAGATTTCATATTTATTTAAACATTCACGATAATGGATTGTACTTGATGATGCACTGAAAAATACATATTTTTCCACACATTTCCAGTGGACTAAAAATTCTGAAAACATGGGTTGTGTAAATTAGACATGGTGTAGGACATTAATGCAACCTGTTAAATAAATTATGCATCTGTCCCACAGCCTCGTTCTCATTCAAGTCAAATAAAACATTGTATTTACCCTTATTAAAGGGATAGTTCACCCAAAAATGAACATTTTGTCATCATTTACTCACCTTCATGTTGTTCCAAACCTGTATGAGTTTCTTTCTTCGGTTGAACACAAAAGAAGGTATTTTAAAGAATGTCGGTAACTAGACAGTTGACGGCATCCATTGACTTCCATAGTATTTTTTTTTTTTTTTTTACCTACTATGGAAGTGATTGGGGCCCATCAACTGTTTGGTTACCAACATTCTTTAAAATATCATTTTTTGTGTTCAGCATAAAAAAGAGACTCATACAGTTTTGGAACAACATGAGGGTGAGTAAATGATGATGAATGAAATGTTCATTTTTGGGTGAACTATCCTTTTATAGATGATGGTTCAACCCTGGAAAAGTGGAAAAAGAGTTGAATTTCAGTGGTTGATGGTGCTTTGCTAATGCAAAATGGGCAGAGAAAAATTACCAATAATATTACAGCTTTTTAAGATCCACTCATTTCTATTTTCATTCAAAAACACGATCACATTACAGATGTCAAATGCATTTTGAATGGCATTTCATGTCTCTTACCATATCCCTGGGTGACATATGGGATGTCCCGCAGGGATGGGGACATGCAGAGGATTTGTCCTTTGGCCAGAACTTCTCCAGGACTTTCTGTTAGCTCCTCAAAAACGCATGTCACCCCCGCTGAGAGGTTTGGGACGTTAGCTACCTTCACACTCAGCTGAAACACAAACACACACACAATCTCCTGTCAGACATGCTAGAAGATCACGTGACCAGCCTGATTAAACTGTGTGAAAAAGCGTTTTGTTCCGGTTCTGTTAGCATTAACCGACAAAATCATCTAAAAATGAAAATCCTGTCATCATTTACTCACATTCATGTCGTTTTAAAGATGTATTACTTTCTTTTTTAATAAGAAAAACATAAGATGAAGACTGAATAATATGCTAGCTGATAAATAAACAAACCAATAAATCTCTAAGCTGCTTTTCCCCCAAATAAAAAAAAAAAAATAACCATAAAAACATAGTAAAAATCTTCTGATAGATTAGATAAATAGATTTGTGTATATTGTGAAAAAACATGAATGATTGAACAATGGTAAATATAAATATACAAATATAATATAGAACATTACATCTAATTGCATCTATCTATCTATGTTATATTGATGTGAAATGAACTATTTTTATATTTACTATTTTTACTCATTAATTCAGGTCCGTTCATAATACATAAATGTCAATGTTATTCTTATAAAGTACATTTTTTTTATCAGAACACTTATTATACTGTAAAAGCAATACTCGTAAAAAACACCGTTTTGAGTGTCCATGATAAAAATGCATTATGAAGACAGTTACGCCGCTATACCGGAGTGATTTTATGCTTCTGGAGTAGCATATAAAATTCAATCACCTGTGTCGAAGCGGAGGTCACGGACATGTTATCAGGAGTGACAGTGATGTCAACACACTGTTTCAACTCCGTACTGAAGTGAAGCGGCTCAGCCCACTTCTCACAGGCTTCCTTTCTGGAGCACCTGGAAACAAACAAACAAACGGATGAGTAAACCGAAACATCCCGGCCCGCACAATAGCCTGCAGTTGGCGGCGCTCGCTTGATAAGAGGCGTTTGCAGAGAGCAGCGGCCCGTCTCGTTTAAGCTTCAGTGACCATGATTTTCCTTTTCCCTGTCCACTCAAACCAATGCATGTCAAATATCCACAGATACCCACAGTCCCCAAAAATGGATCAACAATACAAAATGCTATTGATGTTGCCGATAACACTAAAGTTGGGCAGAATGAACTCATATTCCACGCAATGGCACAAATGTGTAGATCTGTATCTGTGTGGCTATGAGTGACCAGGGCTGCTGATTATTCTTCACACATGATAGTGACAAAAACATGGAGTAATGAGTTAAACAATGTGGTAAAAGTTTGCAGTATTGTCTCAACATTATAGAATAAATACAGCTGCATAAATACATAGAATTTAATCAACTTTGAATGTTGCTCATCCAATCAAAACTGAGAGTCAGAACCATACTTTTTATACTGTTTTGAGCACCTATTTTTAACTCAGGTGTTATATAATGTGAAACTCACCATTAATTAGTTTTAAATAATCTGATCTTTTAGTTTCCAAATAAAGAGAGAAAATAATTTGAAAACACAATAGCAAATTGCAAAATATTTAATTACCCAGATCCAGATATATTTAAGCCATTTTAAATGGATTCACAATAAAAAATAACCATGTATACTGATATACTCAGTTTCTACAATATAAAAATTACAGTAACATCGAGTTTTAATCAGATATCAAATTAACAATATTTGGTAACACTTAACAATAAGATTACCATTAGTTAATGGATTAACTAAAATTAACTTACAATAAGCAAAACATTTGTTACAGTACTTATTAATCTTTGTAAAATGTTAATAAACATACAACTGTTCATTGTTAGTTCATATTATCTCAGGTCCATTAAATAATATGAACCAATACAACTTTTGATTTAAATAATGTATTAGTAAATGTTGAAATGAAGATTAAGAAACATTTTTAAAAAATGTTTTAGAATTATCTTTAATAAATAATGTTAACAAATGAAACCTTTTTGTGTAGTGTTACTTAATATTTTATAACACTTATTAATATAGGTTAACCTATTCATTACTTTATAGTTATATTTACATTATTAATACATTAAATACATACTTAAAACATTATTATAGTTTATTTATTTATACATTATATTATTATGAACAAACATGAATTAATTAACAATGGTAAATATAAATAATATATAATAAAAATAATAAAATAAATATTCTATATGTATGTATATGTGTGTGTGTGTGTGTGTGTGTGTGTGTGTGTGTGTGTGTGTGTGTGTGTGTGTGTGTGTGTGTGTGTGTATATATATATATATATATATATATATATATATATATATATATATATATATATATATATATATATATATATATATATATATATATATACATATATATATATATATATGTGTGTGTGTGTGTGTCTGTATATTCTATATAAATATTAAATGTAACTATACACAAACATATTTATACTACAGTATACTGTATAAATATGTTTGTGTATAGTTACATTTAATATTTATATATATATATATATATATATATATATATATATATATATATATATATATATATATATATATATATATATATATATATATATATATATATATATATATATATATATATATGATGGATTTTCCATCAGGACAATGATCCAAAACAAACATCAAAACCAACACAAAAATGTGTCACTGAGCACAAAATGAAGCTTCTGCCATGGCCATCCCAGCGCCCTGACCTGAATCCTAAAGAACATGAGTGGAGTGGAATGGACTGAAGAGAAGAAGCACCAACATGGAGCTGGGAATCTGAAGGATCTGGAGAGATTCTGCATAAAAGAATGGTCTCTGATCTCTTGTCAGGTGTTCTCCAAACTCATCAGGCATTATAGGTAAAGACTCAGAGCTGTTCTCTTGGCAAAAGGAGGTTGCAAAAAGTATTGAATAAAAGGGTGCCAATAATTGTGGCCAACGTGTTTTGGAGAAAAACGTTTATTTCATAATGTGATTTTCCCCCCACTTTCAATTATTTTCCTTCAATTAAGTTATATATACTCATTAATTTATGTTTGTTTATAATACATTAACAATTGAAAATGTATTAAAAAATATATATAAATTAACATTAAACTACAATAATAAATGCTGTACAAAATGATGTTCATTGGAAGTTCATTATACTTAATAATGCATTAGATGATGTTAATTATTTGAATCTTAATGTAGTGTTACCAAAACTACTCTTACAGTGATATAAGATTTTGCTCATTTTTTTCAAAACCTGAAGTGTAGGGGACACATTAAGGGTGCTGATTATCTCCTAAAAGCAAAAAAGACAAGCACAGTAATTTGTAAGTGTTTCAGAGACGCGTCCCCACAGTTCCAACACCATCTACGCCTCTGGTGCAGACACTCTTCCTCTGCGCTTTCATTTGTTTTTGCCACCGAGCGTCCGTGGGAGTGAGCTGGCCTGGTTTCCTCATAAGTACATCTGCAGGGAAGCTGCCAGATATTAAAACATTCATAAAACTGGCATATTCGTTAGACGTGTTAAGTGGAGTTAAAAGTCAACCGTGCTTGTGTTAGACCGTGCATGAGTAGAGTTACGCTAATGTACACAAAGCCTCGTCATAACCCGACCCGGATCATCTTTTATAACAATGTTTGCGCCACCATTCGTGACACGGTGCATTAAAATATGCGATCCTCACCGAAAATCAAGTCATATTTTAGCGACTTCAGCCCTAAACGCGGCTATTGTTGATTACTGTTATATGTCAGCAGCAAGAAGTACAGTATAAGCTGATGATGCATAACGAGGCTCAGTAAATTAAATGCACTTTAATTTTGATGCCGCTCCAGAGAGACTCTAATGAAAAACGCACACAGAGGAGAGATAGAGAACAAGCCTGTAAAAGCGCAGCCGCCCGGATTGCATCAAACACCTCAAAACTAGACACATGGAGTGGGGGGGGGGAAGCTAAATATTTGCCAAAAGCCCAGGTAACTAATTCATCACGATGTCTAAGATGGCATTATTTTCCATCAGCGACAGCAAAACTCTGCATTTTTACCTCCAGCGCGCCTGTCTGTCTGGGAAATGAAGCAAGCGCAGTTGATACTGACAATGCCATTATTCACCAGCAATGCACACAGCAGTAATGATTTGTTTTCCCTTAATTATGCCCATATGTCTAAGGAAAGAAAAAAGAAATGGGAGCAGTCTTAATTAAAGAGATAGAAAAGGATATCTCTCGGTACATGCACCTTCAAGGCCTTCCTGCCCATTTTTGCTTTCGCTTTTTTTCCCCTCGCTTTCCTAGGTTCGTGAAATGAGTTTTTGTCCAATTAAACTGCACTTGTCTTCCTGGTGAACTGGAACTAATGTGATTTATGATACATCGCCACCTTTTCCAGGTAGGGTGGGCCTAAAGTGGTTCTCAGGACACAAATACCCAGGTGACAACAATACAACGATCCGTCGTCGCGAGACAGCCGGAATGTTTCCTTGAAGACCGTATTGATCCCTCTCGACACGCAGCATGTACAGCAAGCGGAATCTGGGACAGGAACTCAACGAGGGCTGTAAATTGCCCATGACAGGAAGCATACAGTGAAACAATGCTCAATGTAAGCACACATTCGTTTAGCGGACACTGTTGTTCAATGTGACTTAGGGGACACGTTACAGAGACAAACGCTCTGGAGCAACTTGTGGTTAAGTGTTTTGCTCAAGTGCATACATGTGAAACTCTGGGATTGAACCGGTGACCTTCAGATTATCATTTTAACCATGGTAATGAAGAAGACTATATTTAAAGGAACAGATCAGGCAAAAATTAATATTGTTATCATTTAATAATGCTCAGGTTGCTCCAATTGTGTATGATTTTTTACATTTAAAATTATATTTATTTATTTAATTGTTTTTAATTTGTTCATTTTGCATCAATGTCTTGCATAAATAAATATTTTGCTTAAAATGTACATGTATTAATTTAGTATAAATATATATATATTTTTCTTTTTCTTTCTTTTGAGGGACACAAAATAAGATATTAGAAAGAAAAGAAATCTTTGAGTTTCTCTTTACTATATCATAAAAGCACAAAAAGCACCATAAATGACACCCATATGATGTTTTTCAATGAAAATTTCATTTGCACATGCACATATTTAAACTAGAAAACGTGGAAACCAATTAATTTTGATATATTATTGACATCACACAATTTTTAATTTGTGCATTCTGGAATGACAATAGATAAATAAATAAATGTTTTGCTTAAAATGCACATTAATTTTCATAAATAATTTAGCATATTAATGTATTATATTGTGTGTTGTTATATATATATATATATATATATATATAAAAAACACACACATATATACATATAGCATAAATGTTTTTGAACATACTATTTTTATAGAACAAACTATTTCAGGGTTGAGTGATATGTTCGTGTAAACATTTGAAAAACATCTTAAAACCACTAAATTCACATTATTTACATTTACTAACACAACATAAAATCTCTGAGCTGCTCTTTTTCTTTACAATGACAGCATGAAAAAATAAAAACACCAGAAAAGTGGTCCATATGCATTTCAAATCTTCTGAAGTCATATGAGAGCTTAGTTGTTTTTCACTGAAAATCTCATTTACACATGCACATATTTAAACTAGAAGGCATGTGACATTTGCTGACATTGACGTCAAGCCTGGCGCAATGCATCCTGACACACCAAATATGAATATGTGCATGCATGAATGACATTTCACATTTATTAATTTAGCAAACACATCCAACATGATTCACAGGGTTCATTCAGCAACAAGTAAATGCAATTTAAGACCTATTGAGATCTGGTCTGTTAATCACACAAAGATATTGTTTGACTTCAAAAGACTTGAAAAAAATTGTATGAGACGCGAGTCATATGGGCTACTTTAATAATGCTTTTCTCGTTTATGCTTTTCCTGTATGGAAAACAGCTGCTTGGAGGGTCTTCAAAATACCTCCTTATGGTCTTCTGCAATGGAAAGAAAATTATATGGGTTTGCAATGACCTGAGGGTGAGTATTTTTGGTTGAACTGAGACTTTAACCTTCAACTAAAGTCCAAGCTCCCTTCATTTCACTCATCTCTCCAGCTGAACTAGTTTGAGGAGTGGTAGTGACACTGATTCCATTTGAACGGACTCATTTCTCCCCAGCTGAGATCTCCACTCTCTGAGTACCAGCTTAGCTATTCCAATTTCGAAGAAATCTATTACGCTTCCATATTCGGTGTCCTTCTTATGAGGATAATTCCAGGATGGTTTCCACTGGTCTCCCACCATTCCAGTCCAAGTAATATTGCTTTATTATATCTAAGGTCACACTGAACCCTCTGTAAATGAAGAACTAGGGCAGAAACGCAATGAAAACCTTGAAAAATCCAGTGGCCTTTCATGATGGAGAACTCCGATAGCGACGCTCTAAGGTGACTGGGTGGACAGATTGTTAAGATGGAGTGAGGGGTGAAAGACGGGGCGAGAAAAATCGATGGCGTGCATTAATTGATATGCGTAAAGGACTAAGTGCTCGGAGAGTCTGGGTCAATTGTCTCTT
Organism: Hypophthalmichthys molitrix; assembly: GCA_037950675.1. Classification (NCBI taxonomy): domain Eukaryota; kingdom Metazoa; phylum Chordata; class Actinopteri; order Cypriniformes; family Xenocyprididae; genus Hypophthalmichthys; species Hypophthalmichthys molitrix. The sequence continues at coordinate 5,184,872 of CM075499.1, forward strand.
TGACTTTGATGAGTGAGGGGAACAATGGGAGAACCGTCCACCTGTTTGAGCGAGGGCTTATTGACAAGACAACAGTTTTTTCTCGGAGCCTTTCAGGAAGTCTGTCTGGTACACGACCTTTACAGTTTGCAGACATTAGTCATTAGAGATTTAAACAATGTTTTTCTTTCATTTGACTTTCCCACTTGGTTTCAAAAACCTGTTGGACTAAAGCAGAAGCACCAACTGAAGTGACGTTACTTTCAACAGTACAAACATCTTATAAATAACCTAAAAATGGAATTATACTGTACATTATAAATCATGTCATAAAATGTACGTGTTTTGAACATATAATAGACAAGTACTTAAATAAAATGTTATATAAAATGTAAACAAAACATAAAACATTATATTTGAATTTTAGAATGTGTAAAAAAAAATTAAATAATAAAAATAAAAATTATAAATATAAATAAAATATAAATAAAAATGTATCATTATATATTGATCATATATTATATAATGATAAATATTTTATTGAATATTTTAAAATCTTTTAAAATATTCAATAAAATATTTATCATTATATAAAAATAAACATTTATATGCGTGTGTGTATATATATATATATATATATATATATATACACACACACACACACACACACACACACGCATATAAATGTTTATTTTATGATAAATTATTTTGTATAATTATATATATAACTAAAATTAAAATTATTTTATTGAATATTTTACATGATTATATTTTTATAGTAACTAATGTAATTATATTATAAAATTATATATTATATGCAATAAAATGTAAAGATAAAATATACATTTTTATTTCATAATTTTTGTAATTATTATATAATTATATATACACGCACATACATTTATAATATTTATTTTATGATACATTATTTTATGTTTTTGAACATACTCTCACACATTGAGAATGTTTTTGAACAAACTATTTCACAGAACAAATTATTTCAGGGTTGAGTGATGTGTTTGTGTAGAAACATTAAAAAAAAACACCGGATTCACATACATTACAAGTATTGGATGTTGAACTGCATGGTATTTTTTGCAGAGCAGAAGATGCTCGAAAACATATTTCAGATGAATGGATGTCTTAATGATGTCCGTGTGCAATCAGGCTAGAAGCATCCAGTCCTCGAGCACAATTAGCACAAGTCTCCAGTAGCGTGCTAGCTGTTAGTACACCTAGAGCCGTCAGTGAGGTGAACCAGTAAATGTGCAGTCATAAAAAGCCCGAACCATGAATAGAACATTAATGAACACTGAGGGACACTCGTGAGAGCCGCTAACAGCGTCTACAGAGACCTTTACGCTCTTAATAAACACAGCAACCCAACTAAACCTATGATAGATCCATCACATCAGACGAGCGAATGCGACTAGCCTGGGTGAACAATAATAGGCCTGCTGAAGCTTTTAACCACAGTCCTTTCTACCCGACACGGTACTACTAATTTTCCAGAATCCACAAGAGCCCCTCTGCAGGAACAGTAATACAATACAAACTCCACCAAATGGGGCTGATTTGAATTACACTGCAAATCCATCTTACAGCTTCCCCTCGTTGCCATGGACACAAACCATTTCCAGAGCTACACTTTGGTGTTTTTCCCCCCCTGCCCCCTTCCATTCGGTCTCTCTCCCTTTGGCTCGGCCATGTCGCTGGCTAGAGGCTAAAGAGCTCTTGGGGAATTGAATACAAAGCCAAGACAACAACGAGAAGAATATGATGCAGGTCAGAGCCGCCCCCCGTCCCCTCCCGAGCCAAAAAACGAGTATGCATTTGGCAGTGGCTGTTTGTGAAAGCCATCACTCATGGCAACAGTGTGTGGCGCGTTCTCCTGAGGAGAGCGGCTACTGGTAAACAAAATGAGGTGGACGTGAAGAAAGGCCTCAGTTACACAGGCCACACGGGTTTATAAGCTGTTCGATCTGTTGATAAACCCTGAAATATAAACTAACCCTAAATGTTATGTTTCAAATGAAAATGTATATATTTAATAAAGCACCTTGAACATACCAAATAGTGAGTATCAATCAATCAATCAATCTATCTATCTATCTATCAATCAATCAATCAATCAATCAATCAATCAATCTATCTATCTATATCTTTCAATCAACCAGTCAATCAATCAATCTATCAATCATTCAATCAATTAATCAATCTTTCAATCAACCTATCTATCTATCTTTCAATCAATCTATCTTTCTTTCAATCTATCTATCTATCCATCTATCTATCCAATATTTTTTTTTCCGAAAATGTCTAAAATGATCAAATAGGCACTATATATAAATCGCATATTTGAGGTCAAAACAACTATATTCTCAACTACATTACATTCTGTGACACAATAACAGTAGTTTTTGTAAAATTATAGTGGGTTTGCTCCTCCTCGATGTGAGATGCTAAAGTATAGATCTGGCAGAAACAAGCTGAGTGATAGAAATTGTAAAATAATTTTCGTGTGATATTAGTAGAATATACATGGCTGGAAAAGGCTCTTGGCCAATCAGATTCGAGAACCAGTATTAAACTGTTGTTTATATGTCTATGTGGTGTTTTTAAAAAAATATGATTTAAGACAAACCATGTGCAAATTCATGTGTCAACACCATTGCTGAGTATTTTCTCTTTAAAACTGCAGTGAAAAAAAGACCCGCAGTTTGAAATTGCTTGTGTCTGTGACATCACAAACTACCTTGTAACCAATCACGTCAACCTACTGGCGTTTCTAAGGATACTGATTTTTAGAAGACAGCTGTCTGACTCACAAATGGGAACATGGTTTGTGTAACATTAGCAACACATTATTAGCAGCTGTTTGATAATGTAGTCAAGCAAAAGGCTAATCATATTAACAACTGTTATGTGTCCGCCGTTGTAAAAAGCGATACCATTGTGCAGCGTTTACCTCAGTAAGTTGACCGAGTGGATCTCTGAGCTTGTGCGAGTGAGTGGAGGCGGGGCTAATTAGCATATTCATACATCTGAGTATAATAAATGAAGCAAGGGAGTTACATTCAAGCTATTTTAAGGCATGAAGAATTTTTTTTTTTTTTTTTTTTTTTTTTTCACAGGAAAAAAAACATTTAAATGTGTCATTTTGGTGATCAAAGATAAGTTTTAAGGGATAACATGATAGACTACAGGGTGACTTTAATTTGTTTTAATTAACTATTTAAAAAATTAAGTTTGAATGAATGATTCAATGACTCACTCACTGGATGAATCAGCATTTCTGAATGAATCTCTTGCATTTCTTTAACAGCCACCTACAGGTGTACCAATGTAATTGATATAATCTTTATTTGAAATGTCATTACTTTCAAATACGTGATTTACTGTATTTTGATCGCTATGGTAGACATCAGTGTTTGTATCCAATCTATAAACTTTAATTCCAGTACTTCTGTGATAATCAGAATTATTGTTACACGGAAATAATGATACTGTGTGGTTGAAAAGACTGTTTGTAAAGCTTTTTCATACCTATATAGTTATAGGATATAATTATTCTAATAAATAAATAAATAAAACTGAGTTACATTATATTGCAAGAGAAAGAATATGTCATTGAATGTCATTCTAACATTCGACACGAAGCACTTTAGCATATGTTTTTAAAAAAAGACTATTTCAGAACAAATATCACTCAAACATCAAACAGCACAAGGAGGCACATAAGGAGGTTTGCTACAAAGCAGGTTCGTTATTGCGAAAAAAAGGTCAAAACCTGAACATCTGCTCGACCAGCTTTAATATCACAGTGAACACATTAGGCTGAGAATGGCGTCATTGCAACGGGAGAAATTGAGATATGTGCACATGTCCAAATATTAATTATATGGAGTAGGGTACTGTCTTGTCAACAAAAGAACATAATAACCAGCGAACAAAACCGTGGGGTGTGCCAGTCATTATTCAGCATTATGTGTGCCTGATAAAAGACGATAGATCCACAGGACACCCACTACAAAGGCTATCTGGATTTGGAAAGCTGAAATAAACGAACACAAAAGGTTAAGAGCAACCGTTCCAGTAATTATAAAGCGTGTTTTGGTGAGATGGGAGGGACGGGCGTCATTTTTTGAAGGCTCTTCGTGCTGGCTGTCATTGACGCGAGAGAAAGACAATGAAACTGATGCAAATGAAAGAACGGGATAGAAAACATTTTTTTTTTCTTCTAAATTTTCAAAGCAACAACAATATATAAATCAAACCAGATATCGGCAACAAGCCGCACAATTTGAGGTATTATTCATGTTCATAACTCTACGTTTATAATAATAATATATGCTAAGGGCTCTAAAAATGAACCATGACTCATGACTCTCGCTCTCTGCTCTCCGTGCCGCTAGAGAGGAAGAACGCACATCAAAATCAGAGAACAAAGAAAATGACTCTTGGTCAACTGACAGGAGCATACACATGTACATGAGGAGCAATGCATTGTGGGATTGTCTGTTCTTCTCACTTTATTTTACTTCAAACTTTCCTCCTATAAAACACAGCAATGTGAAACCATATGTCTGTCTAACCTCATCCATCTGTAGACTGACACCAGATCCAATTACATTCTTCTCAACAGAATTTCAACCTGATAAAACTGCCTGTAATTGGAAATTACAAAGTGAGAAAAACGTTATCAAAATATAAATGTATCCGTGTGCAATGGAAACAATTTGAGAGAAAAGTTTTAGAGTATGTAGAATTGAATCATGTACATTCCTCTATTCAACGACACTGCAGGACTGTTATTGAATTTAAAGGTGCTGGTGATGCTTTAAGATTTTTATTCACTAAAAAGAATAGGCTCAGAGTCATCCATTCTGATTCCTGAACAACTGACTCACCATTTTTTAGTGAATCAAACACATGCAGATTAAAACTTACTGTATTATATTGACCTGTATACAGTTTGCAGTAACTGACATAACATTATGAGCACTACTATATATATTTATAAAAACTATTAAATAAACAAAAACAGGGTACGTTTAGTAATTTCTCATACATTTATTATAATTATTTATATTATATTTTTATAAAATTCAGTGAAAAGAGCCAGTTCATGTATGCGTTTGATTTACTAAAAAGAACCATCTCAAAAGATTCATTCATTTGGGAATCAGGAACAAATGACTCTGAATCAGTTCTTTTAAGTGAATCAAACCCATATAGCACAACACGTGTAGCCCAAATGATTCTGGAACAAATGACTCATATGAACCAATTCTTTTCAGTGAGTCAAACACATGCAGCATTGATATGCAGTTTCCAGTTAGTGTTTAACCAATCATGTGACAGTATGCAGCTGAAGATACACATTACGTTTTTTTATTTTATTTTTGTTCATTTTTATGTTTATAATACTGCTGACATATTATTATTAATAAACAGATAAAGCCAACAATTGGGCTATTTTTTTGTTTTTTTTTTAATACTTTGAGTTAGTGCTTTATTCAAATCTCTAACCTCAAGTATTAAAAATCATGAATGATGCCTCAAATTGTGCAGATTGTTAAGGTGGTGTTTTAGTTTAAAAGGCCAGGAATATCTTTAGAAAATGTACACATTTAGCTGACTGAATATTAACAATACATAATCTGTAACATCTGGTTCCACAAAGCCACAGTAATTACCTCAGAAACCCTCTGTCATAAAGCAATGGTCCTAATAATCATCAAAGATAGCTCAATTATTTTTGATAGAAACCTTGTTTGTATGACCTGCTAATTTTCTTTGTACTGCTAATTATCTTACTAATGCAGCAGTTCACAAACCATTTATGAGTTATACGGCATTGTTTAATTATATTATGCTAAAAATCGATGTGGAACTCATAAAATGTCACTTTTTTTCTATTTAACCAGTGGGAGTTAAACAATCACCATGCAACCTGAGTTAATACACCGAAACACTCCAAGCTGTACTTTAATAAAACAGACTAGACAGCCCTGAGCGGCGGAGAGACTTGTGTGCCGGTGAGTCTCAAGGTCGCCTTTTCACTGTCAAAGCAAACAGTTTCCATCAACTCTGCAAAGCCGCACCAGTCTGAGAGCCACAAAGCCACATGTTAGAAAGCGTGTGACCTGGCGACGTATTGTCTGACTCATATGTATCACATCTTTTCATTCACACATCTGTCATCCGAGCACGAATAGAGTGGCCGGGCAGGTGACGAGCTGGTTGAGGCCGAAGGTCAGGCTCTATGGCGTTCAGAAACAGAGTTTGTGCGCGACGAACGCGCCGGCCATTAAATCCATCGTTTTGCTTGATCTGCTGCTAATTGTGCTGTGCAGCGGCTGTCACAAGGTCATGTAAAATCTGGGGATATGCTATTAATATGCAAACAAATGTCATTTTCCAACGGGTTTGGTAAAGGCTTGTGCTAATTATTCCATCAATCCCAGATTTACATCTTAATTAAAGATTTTTATCTCACTGAAGGTATGGCGACGGTGGAGAATAGAACGGATCAGAGTTTTTTTTTTCCTCTCTTTCGCATAGAACTCGACAATGGTCTAGGAAGGCAGAACAAAGCTGCTTTATCACATCTGGATAACTTTATCTGTGTCTATATGCCGCTGTCAAAAGCATGGAAATGCTACGACTGCTGACTCTGGATCCAGTTTGTGTAACAGAACTCGCATGGTCCCTTCCGCACTGTCACTGACGGAGTTTGGGTTCCCTGCCACTGTCGACTTTGGCTTGCTTAGATGGGGTTTGAAAGACACATAAGGGATTTTCACACTTGAAATAGTTAACCCTGGGTCATTGTAAGCCCCAGGTAAATAGAATCCTGGGTTATCTTCCACATGGCTCAAAATTTAACCAGGGTTAACAATTATTCCTGGGTATTCATAAGATGATGTTTCACACAGTACACCCCTAAACCCTGGCTTAACATCCTTATTTGCATATTTGGGGTCGCCTGGTAAAAATCGCGTTCCGGGGGGTAAAATCCACTTTTTACCAGGTTCCCCTGGTAAAATTGGCATTCCAAAGGCTAACTATCATGTTTTTTGGGGTTGCTTCAACTCGGGGACATGAAAACCACCCGTGGAAACAGTGTTAAAGTTGCCCAATTCCAAGGGAAAACCACGGACTTGGCAACACTGGGGAACCACATGTTTATTTTAAATGCATCCTCATATCATACATTGTCGACTGTACTATCAAGTTGTTTTCTGAATTGACTTTTCAGCCTATAGACCTTATGTAGCTCTGCCCCTTTTTCAGCGCTGTACGGGTTGTGTTGTCTTCCAATTTGTATTTCCACAGGATGAAGGTAAGATCTTACAGATTTATTCAAACATTTCAATGCTCATGATATGTTTCGTTAACTTTGCAATAAGTAGGGTGAATTCAGGGTGATTGGGACACTTTTTGCCATTAAGAGGACTTGGAAAAAGTGTCCCAATCAACCTGAATTCACCCTAAATCAACTTCACCAGCTAATTACTCTTCGACAGCGCTGCCATAGAAATTTAGAGCCACCGCAAAAATGGAAATTCAAAGACAAAATTCTAAAGATGGGTGCCTACTTGTTTCTCTGGCACATAAGGTCTATAAAGGTAAGAAGGAAATGGTCTCTTCAAAAAAAGCACACGATTGGCTGTTGGTTGCTACGCATCTAGACGTAACATTCTGACACTGCATTATTTCACACCGTACACGTTTGGCACTGCAACGGGTGGTTAACAGCACAAAAGCAACGCTAACCCTTTCACAACCCCGAATAAAAAGCTGTGCTACCCTTACGAATATTAATCAAGGTTTTGTCATAGTAAAACTATGGGTTTTGGCATTTGACTACCATATATATAACCACAACAAAACCATAGTTAAACTATGTAGCAAAACCATGGTTAGTTTGTGGTTACCATGGAATAACTCGGGATCCATGTTTTGTTTGGTTTTATTCGTAGTAAAACCATGGTTCATTTTTGTAATCCCGCTTCTAAATTGCAACTGTGAAACGCTCCTTTAACTGGGGTTAAAAGCGGGGTGTAGAACGATGATAACCCAGGGTTAAGTGCAGTGTGAAAAGAGCTATAATATTATCGACTTGAGTGACACTATCAAATGAGAACAAAACTTGATCTGAATTTAGCTGGATGATGACACTTGTAGAGCTGCTTTATAGCTGAAATGATTTTGTTTCATAATTAATGAATTTTGCAACATCGACACTGTTATTGAACTGAACTGAATCACCACTGAACTGACTTGAGCTAAATAACGGCACTATTGTCTTCTGTAGAGCTGCTTTACAGCAGAATTGGGATTTGTCTGCATTATTTTCCTGTTTATTACTCTGAAGCTGCTTTGAAACAATCTGTATTGTATAAAGTGCTAAGGAATAAAGTTGATTTGACTCTCGCAGTACAGATTTCACAGATAAAAAGAATGTTTTTCATTTCTGTTGAAGCTTCCAACGACAATCCGTACCCTGAGGCCTCAACGCCCCCATGGCACGATCTCGACCGCTCCGCGCACACACACTTATGTCAAAGCCTTTCCCATCTCTTTCCAGCGAACACTCCATAAATTAAAGAGCATGTTCGTCGATCACACATGCTCTTCCTCCCCCGGCTCTGACTGAATGTAGCCCACTCTCTGACGGGAGTTCAGCAAAAAGCCCTGATGACAGCGGATAGGCGGCGCAGGGTGGCGGTAAGCCAGCAATAGCCAGACACTTCCTGACGGCAGTAACCGGCCCCCATGACCAGCTGCTGCCTGGGGATCAACCGGAGGTAAAAGACAAAAATGACGGGAGGGAAAAAAAAAAAAGACTAGCGAACATGTGGGAAGGCCTGTCACCTGCCAAGTCCTGCATGAGGTAGTTGAAATGGCAGCCACCAGCGATGTAGCGCTCTGATTGGCTGGCCTCGCTCCAGAATTCCCTGAGGTGTCTTAAAGAGTTCATAAGTGAATCCCGAGCGGAAGGTGATGAAGTACAGACACGTTTGTAAGGGACGCATAATGACTCAATCTTTTACTGGGATAGTTCTACTTCAAAAATGCAAAATTCTAAAATTTTAGGGGTGATGCATAATCTGATTGCATGAGCCATGTTTGAAGTTGTTAAAATATCACAATTGTGGTTTTTAGTCTGTTAGTTAAGGTCATTATCTTTGCATCTTAAAATGCTCAAAATTAGCTTATATAAACTGTTGTTCTAACTTTTGAGGTCAGTAATATTTTTTAAAAAGAATTTAATATTTTTATTCAGCAAGGCTGCATTAAATTGATCAGTAAAGACATTTATAATCCTACAAAAGATATTTCAAATAAACATTCTAAAATAAACACTCTATTCAAATAATCCTGAAAATAAAGAATCACATTTTCCACAACAATATTAAGCAGCACAAATGTTTTCAAAATTGATAATAATAAATAGGATCATGTGACACTGCAGACTCTGAGTAATGATGCTGAAAATTCAACTTTGCATCACAGGAATAAATTACATTTTAAAATATACTAAAATAGAAATCGTAAAGTTTAAACTGTAATAATATTTCACAATATCACTGTTTGTACTGTATTTTTGATCAAAGAAATGGTGAGCAGAAGTTCATTTAAAAAATCTTACTGACCCTAAACGTTTAAACAGTAGTGTACGCATTGAAACTATATACAGTCTGTCTGTTCTGGGAAAATTAACTAAAAATCTTGAAGACTAATCATGCACTATACAGATTATCGTCCAATCAAATGCTCTCTAGTATGAGAATGTAAGTCCACAGCAACCGGCCAACCAAACAGCAGCAAATCATAAGCCGTGTTTGAAATTGCCCCCTACACCCTTAAATAGGGCACTATTTGAGGGGACAGCTATTTGTAGTGGTGTCCGAAACCATAGTGGATGTTATCGAGTGCACTCATTCAATCCCACAATGCACCACAATAACAAGTGTTCAACTGATGTATTCGCTCACTCGTTTTCATTCACTCCTTAAAGTGGACTATATTAGTGGAGTAATGTAGGGTATAGTGAATGAGGGGGCGATTTTGAACACAGCTATAGTTCATGGTGGTGACAAAACTAAAAGCCTACGGACTAAAAAAGGGAAACACTCCA